>OZ035834.1:12183389-12276591 GCA_964034765.1 Knipowitschia caucasica
AGACCCAGGACTGCGGTTATAGACCCAGGACTGCGGCTGTAGACCCAGGACTGCGGTTGTAGACCCAGGACTGCGGCTATAGACCCAGGACTGCGGCTGTAGACCCAGGACTGCGGCTGTAGATCCAGGACTGCGGTTGTAGACCCAGGACTGCGGCTATAGACCCAGGACTGCGGCTGAAAGGACCCAGGACTGCGGCTGAAAGGACCCAGGACTCGGGCTGAAGAGACCCAGGACTCGGGCTGAAGAGACCAAGGACTCGGGCTGAAGAGACCAAGGACTCGGGCTGAAGAGACCCAGGACTGCGGCTGTATAGACCCAGGGCTGAGGCTGTCGACCCAGGACTGCGGCTGTCGACCCAGGACTGCGGCTGTAGACCCAGGACTGTGGCTGTAGACCCAGGACTGTGGCTGTAGACCCAGAATTTGGGCTGAGGAGTCCCAGGACGGGCTGAGGAGTCCCAGGACTCGGGCTGAGGAGACCCAGGACTCGGTCATAGAAGACCCAGGACTGCGGCTGTATAGATTCAGGACTGCGGCTATAGACCCAGGCATGCGGTTATAGACCCAGAACTGCGGTTATAGACCGAGGACTGCGGCTATAGACACAGGACTGCGGCTGTAGACCCAGGACTGCGTCTATAGACCCAGAACTCGGGCTAAGGAGACCCAGGACTCGGGCTAAGGAGACCCAGGACTCGGGCTGAGGAGTCCCAGGACTCGGGCTGAGGAGTCCCAGGACTCGGGCTGAGGAGTCCCAGGACTCGGGCTGAGGAGTCCCAGGACTCGGGCTGAGGAGTCCCAGGACTCGGGCTGAGGAGTCCCAGGACTCGGGCTGAGGAGTCCCAGGACTCGGGCTGAGGAGTCCCAGGACTCGGGCTGAGGAGTCCCAGGACTCGGGCTGAGGAGTCCCAGGACTCGGGCTGAGGAGTCCCAGGACTCGGGCTGAGGAGTCCCAGGACCCGGGCTGAGGAGTCCCAGGACTTGGGCTGAGGAGTCCCAGGACTTGGGCTGAGGAGACTCAGTACTCGGGCTGAGGAGACTCAGTACTCGGGCTGAGGAGACTCAGTACTCGGGCTGAGGAGACTCAGTACTCGGGCTTAGGAGACCCAGTACTGCGGCTGTATAGACCCCGGACTGCGGCTGTTGACCCAGGACTCGGGCTGAGGAGTCCCAGGACTCGGGATGAGGAGATCCAGGACTGCGGCTGTATAGACCCAGGACTGAGGCTGTAGACCCAGGACTGCGGCTATAGACTCAAGACTGCAGCTGAAGAGACCCAGGACTCGGGCTGAAGAGACCCAGGACTCGGGCTGAAGAGACCCAGGACTCGGGCTGAAGAGACCCAGGACTCGGGCTGAAGAGACCCAGGACTCGGGCTGAAGAGACCCAGGACTTGGGCTGAAGAGACCCAGGACTTGGGCTGAAGAGACCCAGGACTCGGGCTGAAGAGACCCAGGACTATGGCTGAAGAGACCCAGGACTCGGGCTGAGGAGACCAAGGACTTGGGCTGAGGAGACCCAGGACTCGGGCTGAGGAGATCCAGGACTAGGGCGGATGGAACCCAGGACTGCGGCTATAGACCCAGTACTGCGGCTGTATACCCAGGACTGCGGCTGTAGACCCAGGACTGCGGTTGTAGACCCAGGACTGCGGCTATAGACCCAGGACTGCGGCTGTAGACCCAGGACTGCGGCTGTAGACCCAGGATTCGGGCTGAGGAGATCCGGGACTCGGGCTGAGGAGACCCAGGACTGCGGCTCTATAGAGCTAGGACTGCGGCTATAGACCCAGGACTGCGGCTGTATAGACACAGGACTGCGGCTATAGACCCAGGACTGCGGCAATAGACCCAGGAATGCGGCTGTATACCCAGGACTGTGGCTATAGTCCCAGGACTCGGGCTGAGGAGTACCAGAACTCGGGCTGAGGTGTCCCAGGACTCGGGCTGAGGAGTCCCAGGACGGGCTGAGGAGATCCAGGACTCGGGCTGAGGAGACCCAGGACTGACGCTGTAGACCCAGGACTGCGGCTGTAGACCCAGGACTGCGGCTATAGACCCAGGACTGCGGCTGTAGAGCCAGGACTGCGGCTATAGTCCCAGGACTCGGGCTGAGGAGTCCCAGGACTCGGGCTGAGGAATCCCAGGACTCGGGCTGAGGAGTCCCAGGACTCGGGCTGAGGAGTCCCAGGACTCGGGCTGAGGAGTCCCAGGACTCGGGCTGAGGAGTCCCAGGACTCGGGCTGAGGAGTCCCAGGACTCGGGCTGAGGAGTCCCAGGACTCGGGCTGAGTAGTCCCAGGACTCGGGCTGAGGAGTCCCAGGACTCGGGCTGAGGAGTCCCAGGACTCGGGCTGAGGAGTCCCAGGACTCGGGCTGAGGAGTCCCAGGACTCGGGCTGAGGAGTCCCAGGACTCGGGCTGAGGAGTCCCAGGACTCGGGCTGAGGAGACACAGTACTCGGGCTGAGGAGACTCAGGACTCGGGCTGAAGAGGCCCAGGACTCGGGCTGAAGAGGCCCAGGACTCGGGCTGAAGAGGCCCAGGACTCGGGCTGAAGAGGCCCAGGACTCGGGCTGAGGAGACCCAGGACTCGGGCTGAGAAGATCCAGGACTAGGGCGGATGGAACCCAGGACTGCGGCTATAGACCCAGGACTGCGGTTATAGACCCAGGACTGCAGCTGTAGACCCAGGACTGCGGTTGTAGACCCAGGACTGCGGCTATAGACCCAGGACTGCGGCTGAAGGGACCCAGGACTCGGGCTGAGGAGACCCAGGACTCGGGCTGAGGAGACCCAAGACTCGGGCTGAGGAGACCCAGGACTCGGGCTGAAGAGACCAAGTACTCGGGCTGAAGAGACCAAGGACTCGGGCTGAAGAGACCCAGGACTCGGGCTGAAGAGACCCAGGACTGCGGCTGTATAGACCCAGGGCTGAGGCTGTCGACCCAGGACTGCGGCTGTCGACCCAGGACTGTGGCTGTAGACCCAGGACTGCGGCTGTAGACCCAGGACTGTGGCTGTAGACCCAGAATTTGGGCTGAGGAGTCTCAGGACTCGGGCTGAGGAGTCCCAGGACTGGCTGAGGAGTCCCAGGACTCGGGCTGAGGAGACCCAGGACTCGGTCATAGAAGACCCAGGACTGCGGCTGTATAGATTCAGGACTGCGGCTATAGACCCAGGCATGCGGTTATAGACCCAGAACTGCGGTTATAGACCGAGGACTGCGGCTATAGACACAGGACTGCGGCTGTAGACCCAGGACTGCGGCTATAGACCCAGAACTCGGGCTAAGGAGACCCAGGACTCGGGCTAAGGAGACCCAGGACTCGGGCTGAGGAGTCCCAGGACTCGGGCTGAGGAGTCCCAGGACTCGGGCTGAGGAGTCCCAGGACTCGGGCTGAGGAGTCCCAGGACTCGGGCTGAGGAGTCCCAGGACTCGGGCTGTAGACCCAGGACTGCGGCTGTAGACCCAGGATTCGGGCTGAGGAGATCCGGGACTCGGGCTGAGGAGACCCAGGACTGCGGCTCTATAGAGCTAGGACTGCGGCTATAGACCCAGGACTGCGGCTGTATAGACACAGGACTGCGGCTATAGACCCAGGACTGCGGCAATAGACCCAGGAATGCGGCTGTATACCCAGGACTGTGGCTATAGTCCCAGGACTCGGGCTGAGGAGTACCAGAACTCGGGCTGAGGTGTCCCAGGACTCGGGCTGAGGAGTCCCAGGACGGGCTGAGGAGATCCAGGACTCGGGCTGAGGAGACCCAGGACTGACGCTGTAGACCCAGGACTGCGGCTGTAGACCCAGGACTGCGGCTATAGACCCAGGACTGCGGCTGTAGAGCCAGGACTCGGGCTGAGGAGTCCCAGGACTCGGGCGGAGGAGTCCCAGGACTCGGGCTGAGGAATCCCAGGACTCGGGCTGAGGAGTCCCAGGACTCGGGCTGAGGAGTCCCAGGACTCGGGCTGAGGAGTCCCAGGACTCGGGCTGAGGAGTCCCAGGACTCGGGCTGAGGAGTCCCAGGACTCGGGCTGAGGAGTCCCAGGACTCGGGCTGAGGAGTCCCAGGACTCGGGCTGAGGAGTCCCAGGACTCGGGCTGAGTAGTCCCAGGACTCGGGCTGAGGAGTCCCAGGACTCGGGCTGAGGAGTCCCAGGACTCGGGCTGAGGAGTCCCAGGACTCGGGCTGAGGAGTCCCAGGACTCGGGCTGAGGAGTCCCAGGACTCGGGCTGAGGAGTCCCAGGACTCGGGCTGAGGAGTCCCAGGACTCGGGCTGAGGAGACACAGTACTCGGGCTGAGGAGACTCAGGACTCGGGCTGAAGAGGCCCAGGACTCGGGCTGAAGAGGCCCAGGACTCGGGCTGAAGAGGCCCAGGACTCGGGCTGAAGAGACCCAGGACTCGGGCTGAAGAGACCCAGGACTCGGGCTGAAGAGGCCCAGGACTCGGGCTGAAGAGACCCAGGACTCGGGCTGAAGAGACCCAGGACTCGGGCTGAAGAGACCCAGGACTCGGGCTGAAGAGACCCAGGACTCGGGCTGAAGAGACCCAGGACTCGGGCTGAAGAGACCCAGGACTCGGGCTGAAGAGACCCAGGACTCGGGCTGAAGAGACGCAGGACTCGGGCTGAAGAGACCCAGGACTCGGGCTGAAGAGACCCAGGACTCGGGCTGAAGAGACCCAGGACTCGGGCTGAGGAGACCCAGGACACGGGCTGAGGAGACCAAGGACTCGGGCTGAGGAGACCCAGGACTCGGGCTGAGAAGATCCAGGACTAGGGCGGATGGAACCCAGGACTGCGGCTATAGACCCAGGACTGCGGTTATAGACCCAGGACTGCAGCTGTAGACCCAGGACTGCGGTTGTAGACCCAGGACTGCGGCTATAGACCCAGGACTGCGGCTGAAGGGACCCAGGACTCGGGCTGAGGAGACCCAGGACTCGGGCTGAGGAGACCCAAGACTCGGGCTGAGGAGACCCAGGACTCGGGCTGAAGAGACCAAGTACTCGGGCTGAAGAGACCAAGGACTCGGGCTGAAGAGACCCAGGACTCGGGCTGAAGAGACCCAGGACTGCGGCTGTATAGACCCAGGGCTGAGGCTGTCGACCCAGGACTGCGGCTGTCGACCCAGGACTGTGGCTGTAGACCCAGGACTGCGGCTGTAGACCCAGGACTGTGGCTGTAGACCCAGAATTTGGGCTGAGGAGTCTCAGGACTCGGGCTGAGGAGTCCCAGGACTGGCTGAGGAGTCCCAGGACTCGGGCTGAGGAGACCCAGGACTCGGTCATAGAAGACCCAGGACTGCGGCTGTATAGATTCAGGACTGCGGCTATAGACCCAGGCATGCGGTTATAGACCCAGAACTGCGGTTATAGACCGAGGACTGCGGCTATAGACACAGGACTGCGGCTGTAGACCCAGGACTGCGGCTATAGACCCAGAACTCGGGCTAAGGAGACCCAGGACTCGGGCTAAGGAGACCCAGGACTCGGGCTGAGGAGTCCCAGGACTCGGGCTGAGGAGTCCCAGGACTTGGGCTGAGGAGTCCCAGGACTCGGGCTGAGGAGTCCCAGGACTCGGGCTGAGGAGTCCCAGGACTCGGGCTGAGGAGTCCCAGGACTCGGGCTGAGGAGTCCCAGGACTCGGGCCTAGGAGACCCAGGACTCGGGCTGAGGAGACCCAGGACTCGGGCCTAGGAGACCCAGGACTCGGGCTGAGGAGACCCAGGACTCGGGCTGAGGAGATCCAGGACTCAAGCTGAGGAGATCCAGGACTCAAGCTGAGGAGTCCCAGGACTCGGGCTGAGGAGTCCCAGGACTCGGGGTGAAGAGACCCAGAAGTCGAGCTGAGGAGACCCAGGACTCTGGGTGAGGAGACCCAGGACTGCGGCTATAGACCCAGGAATGTGGCTGTAGACCCAGGACTGAGACTGAGATTGTAGACCCAGGACTGAAGCTGTAAATTAATAAAGATTACTCAGATCCAGCTGAAGTGTAAGAATCATCTTTGAAGTCTTTTTGTGGCAACATTTTGTAAAAATGTTTGTGTTATCGGAAACCAGAGTATCCGGAGAACATGCAAACTCCACTCCGAAAGGTCCCTTCTAGCTGAAAGGTTTTTTTTGTACAAACAGTCATTCACTACGCAAGTATGTCTTTAAATTAGCTTGAGTGAATATTTTGGCTATTCTAGCCACGTCTGACAATATAGGTGACATATGAGGTCGAGTGTGTGTGTTAAAAGTGTGTAAAGGTAGTTCCGTGCACGACCATAGGGGGCATGTCAAACTTTTTGGTACGGAGTGTTTCGGCCCCGACACAGATTTTCACTATTTGTAGACATTTTGGGACATGCGTGATTTTTGGTGTGGAGCTTGTTTTGCGCCTTTACAACACTATAGTATGCATGGAAAAATGGGGACCTAAAAGAATTCCCCGTATTTCCTCAGGTCCCTATATTGAAGGTGTGTTTTCATACAAAAGTCCTCATACGTCCACAAAACAAACGCACAAACACACACACCCTTTCCTCCACATACTTCTTCAATGCTTTCTTTTTAAACAGTGTTGTCAATAGAAACAGGTTTTGCACATTGGAATTCTTCTGCTAAGCTGTTCCACAGAGTAACCACAGCTTCTTTATTCAAGCCACACACACAAAGGGGAGAAGAGCTGGAGCCACAACTCAAGGAAGACGGCCAACAAGTGCTAACCACTCACTCACTCACTCACTCACACACTCACTCACCAGACCCATAGGCAACATGAGGTGTCTTGCTTAAGGACAGAACTGTGGAACCTGGTATCACAGCGGCCTCTAATCCACGCACTCTGATGGTCTGATGAGTCTGGACTAAACTTGGGGAGGCAGCATTTCAGATTTATGCAGTTCAAATCTGGAACAGTCTTCCTGAAAACAGACTTCTATATGTTACTTTACGTTTATCTACTTATTATCCTGCACTATATGTACAGTGCAGTATATAATTCCGCACTACTACATATATATATATATATATATATATATATTTTGGACTGTATTGAAGCATTTTCAGCATCTACAGCTAGTTACGTTAGCTAAAAAACATAGCTACTACTTATTTTGTAATATACAAAATAAGTAGTAGCTATGTTTTGTGCTCCCTGTGTGCTCTTGTACGTGCACTGCAACATGGAAATATCCCCACTGAGTCTGTGGGACGAATAAAAGAACTCTTATCTTATCTTATAATGTTCAAATCCAGGTCTAAAACTGTTCTGCCGCGCACACAACTGAGGAGTTGTACAGTATCTCTACTCTTTTTGATGTACTTTGATTATTTTCCATCTTGTTTTGTTCTGCACATTGAATTCCCTTGTGTATTAACTGTGCTATATAAAAAAACTTGCCTTGCCTTGAGATGAGACTTCAACCACCACAAACACATATAGATTTAAACTTGCAAATCTGCATACTCTATCTGGTAATTACAGGAAGTACCATTGAGCACATCTTGGTGAATACTACAGTATGTCATGGTGTGGATTATTTGTTATTCGGTTTTCTTTTGCCATAAATTCTGTGTGGTTGTGTTTTGGTTGTACTTCCTGTCCTGTTACCCTGTGTTGATTGTCTGCCCCGCCCGTCTTCCTGGTTCTGATTTTTTTAGATCCTTAAATCACATTTAAGTGGAATGAAAAACTTAGATTTTTCAGATTTTCTTTTTTAAATCATTGGATATTTTGTTGAGAAATTTCATTTTAATATTTTTTTAGGAGAAAAACACTGTTATATTTGAGAAGATAAATAAAGTTAATTTCATTTTCAGAAAGTGTGCAAGAATTATTTAAACCAAATCCGGCTAGTGCAAAATATGTACTTTCCTTGTATTTTGTATCAATAACAGCAACATCCAATAACAGAGGGCGACGGCGACTTTTGCTTTTGAGCTTGAAGGTTGTCGGTTCAAGCCCACCACGACTCACACTGACGTCTGTTGTCGTTGTATCCTTGGGCAAGACACGTAACCCCACTTAGCGTGAAGCCCAGCTGAAAGAGCCAGGCTATGCTCTAATCGACGGAGAAGCCATTCTTCTGGATTCTGGGGGAAGGTATTTTGGTCTGTTCTTCTTTGCATATGAACTTTTCCGAACCCCTGTTACCCACCCTTCTTCTGTTTTCACCTAATGACATATTGGCCTTTATTTAAAAGAAGTTATTGGACTTTTATCAACATTTATGGGCAGTGGTCATCTGCCCCTTGTGGACCAATGGCTCTATGTTTTTTTAAATCATTGCATTTCTTGTGTTTTAATTGCTGATTGTTCATTGTGTTTTGATTCTCTGATCTGTGTTGGCAAATTCAAGGGTTTTTTAAAGTGCTTTGAAATAACCGCTGTGATTTAAGGCTATACAAGAATGAATTGAATAGAATAGAATTATTAAGACTTGCATTCAAACTTTTTTCCAATCAATCAATCAATCAATTTATTTGAGCAGGTCATACAAAACAAAAAACAATCCAATAGGAAAACATTTCAAGAAAAAGTAGACACAGCTCAAAGGGAGTAAGCCGAAGTAAAATACTTGTGTGAGCTTACCCCAATTACATTTTCATATATCGTTTTTCAATTAGGTGTGTGTTGTGTGTAGTGTGCGGTGTGTTGTGCGCAGTTTCCAAACTTTGAAACTATTTGGTCGGTGGTTAGGTATGTGTTCCGCCAGACCCGCTATACACCACACACTGAATATCTTTCTCTCTATACCTTCGTCTGCCGTGAACTCTCTTTCTCAAGTCCAGACCACAGAGGTTTCAGTCATTCCGCTCTCTGCCTCGGGCTCAGTATAGAAGCATTTGGGCAGAAATAAAGCACACCATATACCAGATGAATTATATACAAAGTCCTCCTGGTCACCTCCCTGTGGAGTCGCTGAAGCAGAACATCATTTGAAAAGCAAACCCCAGGAATAAATGAACTCTGAGAATGTTTTTCAAAAATAAACTGGAAATTATGTATGGATTTCTTTTGTGCTCATCTGTTTTTTTCCGGACGATTGTTATTGTTATGATGTTGTTAGAAAATGGGAGAGAGGGTTGTTCAATTCTTACAAGGCTCTAAACAATACATTGTTTAGCTCCTGATCGTTACTTATGAAGATCATTGAACGGAATTGAAAGCAAAACAAAAGTTTGAAACGGCTTATTGTGTTGCTATCTGAAATGTCCCCGCTGTTGGACGAATAAAGGATCTCTAAATCTTAGTATTGTATTGCTTCATTCTCATCCTACCTCCTGCTGTGGAAAAAAACGCATATCTCCTACCACTATCTCTGTGATAATGATCCATCTCAAACGTCTTGAGGTGAGGTTGAAGTAAACAGTTTTTCTTTGTTGCAACAGTATGACCAGGTGCAGGACTGTCCAGCTCTGTCCACTGCAGCAGACCAGAACTCTGACTCCCAGTCTTATGGACATGTATTCACGTTTATGGACATTGGTCATCTACCCCTTATGGACCAATGGCTCAATGGATGTTATTCAGGCCCAAGCCCTGACAGGGGTAAGGACCTATTCTTTCCCAATGAGTAATGCCTGGACAAATTTGTCACTACAACTCGTTACGTCAGTCATTTAGGCCCAAGCGCCAGACTGAAGTAAGAGCATTTTTCTTTCGGAATGGTGAAAAGGTGGCGGTGCGTGACGGATGCGTCAGTGACCAAAAAGAAACAGCTGGAACACTAGGTGCCACAGTGCCGTTGTGTCCTTAGGCAAGACACTTCACCACATTGGCACATACTGGTTGCCTCGCTTTTGTCAGTGTGCCACAGGGCAGCTGTGGCCACAATAATAGTTTATCACCACTGTGTATGGAAGTAGTGAAAAAAGTGAATAGAAAACTGATGCATTATTTAAGATTGATTGACATAAGCAGGATGGTTTCATTATGTCTGTGCTATAGAAATGCACCCAATATTATTATTATTTTTCATAACTGCCATTTCAGCACAACTTTTTACTCCCCCTCTCTATCTCCTCCCCCTCTCCATCTCTCTCTCTCCTCAGTCTGTTCCCTGCTCGATCAGCAGAGTAAATGAGCATATAGTGTCTTCACAGTTGGGTCTGTAATCTCTGAGGAGAAGTTTGCACTAATTACCCAGCCTGAGTCACGCAAAGGCGGTTGAATTGTTAATGAAAACAAACATTTGAATTCAGTTGATGACATTCACAAAATACAAGAAGATGAGTAGAGGCAAGAAGAGCCTTTAGTCTGACTGTGGCTGAACTTTAGGTTTTATGCTTGAACGAAACAGCGAATCACAAAACTGCTCACATTTACTCAGCCTTTTTTGACAATCAGTTGCAAAATGAAAGATTTTATTATTTGGGCATTTGTTAGCTTAATTAGAAAAGACGTATTGATAATAGCTTTTTCAAATCACTGTATACACGGTTAAAAGTGCTGAAGAATAAGTAAATAATTGCTCAAATATAGGATGATGTATCTTCATTTGAGCACATTCTGACACTTGAGTTTTCCCACGATATGAAGTGATCTTGCTTTAAAAAGAAGAAATGTCTCTCTTGGAATGAGGAAATAACACAACAGTTTTTGAAATAACACTAAATGGGTTTGTCCCTTTTGGAATATCTTGTTTTAAGTCATTATTGCCTCATATTTGATCATTTTGGCAGCTTTTTAATAACATTACAAAAAATGGAACAGATGACATGTTGGTTTAAAAGTTTTATACCAAACAAACCAAGGACGCTCCTCTCAGCATCTATCACGACGCCAGTAAATATGTTTGCTTCGACCTTCAGAAAACCACAACATCAAGTGAAACTTTAAGTGTCCATGAAAAAAAGTGTCCATAAAGAACAATAAAAGCATGGGGGCAAGTATGGTCAAACAAGCAGTGTTTCTCAAAGTAGAATATGATTATGTCTTCACAATTTATACATTTTTTATTTTTTGTTATTTAGTGAGATGTTTGTACAAATTAAAATGTATTTTGTATGAATATAATTGTGCATCAAAACCACATACTGTGCTCATCCCCACTCACATGGATTTATGTAGCCAGTTAGCAGCCTACGTTGATTCTTTGTGAGTGCTGCAATGCAAAAAAAATATCTGGTTGGGTTGCAAATAAGATGTTAAACACAGACAAGAACTGGGAAAACGCTGGGGGAAAGACGTGAGAGGGCTGAAAGAAACTAGAGTGAGGTGCCACCCCAAATTTTTATCTTAATTAGTAATAATTAATTAGTAATAAAGTAATTCAAATGTTGTTTTGTTTTTTTTTCAAACATGTAGGATGGCTGATAACAGTATGATGATAATGTGTTATTATTTTTATTTTTTGAACCGAGTTTCTCAATTATTGGCCTTTCCCAAATGGCTGTGATGCAGCTTGATGGTTAAAGTGTCTAAAACAAAATACTAGAGAGAGATTGTAGATTTCAGTTCCAAGTAGATATTATGACTCAAAAAGTGATGACGGGTTTAATACTTCCAACAGATCAGTGAGTGGATACAAAACAACTTTATTTCAGCTAAACACAGACGAAATTGAAATGATTGTCTTTGGTCCCCAGAAATAAAGAGAGAGCGTCATCTGTCACCTACAGTCTCTCTCCCTAAAACCTTCAAACTAGGAAGTAATACTGGAGTCAGACTTAAATGTGAATAGCCACATCAAATCAGTAACATCAGCAGCTTTTTAAAATCCCATAAACATTGCCTGGACAAGAAGTCTAGTGTCTAAAGCGGACTTGGAGATTCTTATCCATGCATTTGTCTCCAGTAGGTTAGACCACTGTGTTACTGTTTCTGATTATAATGCCTTGTTGTTTTCATCTTGTTTTGTTCAGCACTTTGAGTTGCCCGATGTATGAACTGTGCTACATAAAAACTTTGAGAGCCCCAGTGTTAGAGGAGAGAATATTATGTGCTGTAAAGTAATGTAGTTTATATACTGTAGGAAGGTCCCTTGGCTGTCGTGGTCTGAAAGCAGAACAAGTTTGTCCTTGGGACTTAAAAGAGTCTTGTCCCTCCCTTATCACCCTGACCTGGATCAGTGAGAATCTCCACAGATTTCCACCAGCTGTTCAGAGCTGAAGAGGCCTTCTGTCCCTTAGTTATGAAGACGCAGCCTACATAGAGTAAAGATGAACATGTGGCAGTAAAGGGGAGCATCAGCCTCATTTCTGCTTCAAACACTTCACCACAAGATTTATTTTTAGTACCGTCAACTTCAGTTCTCCAGAATACTCAACTTAGTGTTATGTCTGACCTCCAAAGTTGTTTTGTAAATAGATTTCACTAATGAACACTTAAAATTAAGTTACTTTTCAAATGTTGATGATGGAGAGACATTTTTCGAATGCCAGCAGCAGTTAAACCCGCCTTCACTGCGTTCTGATTGGGTTTAAATCCTTGTTGGACAACTGAGGTGTCTCACTATTCTCCTCCAGACAATAGAACATGTGGTGGTTGTTCCAAAGAGTGTTTGATTGAAAGATACCACAGGTCATATGGTCATAGGTTTATATTGCTACCAAATGAGCGACAGTGGCTCAGTTGGTAGAGCATTGGCCTTTCAGCCTGAAGGTTGTGGGTTCGAGCCCACCATAAGACCTTCTCCACCAACTCCACTGATGTCTGCTGCCGGTGTGTCCTTGGGCAAGACACTTAACCCTCTTTGCCTATGGAAGCATGGAAGTGATGTTCGCTGCTTGCCTTGATGTGTATGTGTATATGCATATGCATCAAACTGAAATTTCCCCATTGTGGAACGAATAAAGGACTTTCTTCTTCTTCTATAAACATGAAATTGAACTGCAGTTGCAGATATCATCTTTACCTCAGAAGTTGGAAGTTTATGAGTGCTTTTAGAGAGATCACTATCACACTTTGTACCAGTCATCACCAAACACACCATCACACAGCTGTTGTACATTTGGAATCCTACACATAACTATAATTTGTTATAAAAATGTAAATTGACCCAAACAGTCAGTTCAGTCCAAACATACAGAAACTGAACTAGTTTTGTTTAGTAAATCATTTCTAAACTAAATTAAAATCATCTTTTTGTCAAAATACCTTTTCATGTGAAAAAAATGCGTAAGAATATCCACCAAAGATTAATTCTTTTGTATTTCCTGCCCCCATGAGATATTATTTCTTTACCTTAACATGTTGCACACTTCTGTTTTTTGCACAATCTGAGTGATTCTATCAATGCCAAATGTGGCATGTAAACTTCTCCATTGTGAGATCAGTAAAGTTTATCTTATCTTAAATCTGGCCCCGACCAAAATAAGTTTGACACCTCTGCTCTCTCACACACATCACATGTTTTTTTTTTTTTCCCACCTCCACACCTTCTCCACCGACTCCCACTGATGACTGCTGCCGTTGTGTCCTTGGGCAAGACACTTAACCCCACTTTGCCCAAATCCCCCACTGAAAGATCAAGGCTATGCTCACACTCAGAGAGCAGCCGTCCTCCTGTGGACTCACCACCTGCAGAGGGTCAGTGAGGGGCTGGTGCTATGAGACTTGGGTGGCATCTCTGACTGCCACCCCCCTGACCCAGGAATGGATTAAAGGGTAGAAAATGGATGGATGGATGGACGTTCTATTATGAAGCTCAGTTTAACAATATACAAAAACGATCTACTTCTATCTACTGCTGTCGTCCATCCATCCATCCATTTTTTTCCCCTTAATCCATTTCTGGGTCAGGGAATGGCAGTTGGAGCTGCACCCAGTATGCATAGCTCCAGCCCACTGCTGTCGTGTTGGCAAAAAACACTGGTGCAAAAAAGCCTCGTCTCTGATGACTGATCTCTGAAGAGTTTTGTAAATTATTGTTGATAATGGCAGACTTCCCCAGTCTCTCCTTCCTTCATCTCCATTTCTGTGTCATGAATAAAGAAGACTTGTTCCATGTTAATCAGCAGCTTAAGCAGCAGGAGTCCCGCGAGGAAGAGATTTAGCTCCAGTCAGAGTTTGTGAGGTGCGCACCAAACAGAATGCCTTGAACTGCCTCATCTTTATGGGACCCTGCGCACAGCTAAGAATAGACTTATAAATAGTGTAGGATATGCCAAGAGTCACTTTTCCAGTCCGCGCCAGTTTCACAGAGCCAGCAGCGGTGATGGACGATTATATGGATGTTTACAGTCTCAGCGTCTGCTCTGCCAACGGATTTTCCCCCCCGTTTTCGCAAATATATATTCACTGCACTCCGTAAACATCGTTGCATTATTAATATGGGATTTGGGAATAAGACAAGGACATTTACAGCTCAATTGCAACCCTAACTTTCTCTAAGAATATCTGCTTGTGATACTTTATTATCTCATTTCTCTGTCGGCTGAGAATACACACAGTTAAAACACTGGGTTTTGAAAATGTTCAGCTCCTGCAGTTCTGTCTCACTGAATCCAAAGAGTTTTGTGATTTAAAAAGCTCTCAGGAAGTAATATATTATAAGACTGGATAATCTTTGTCACAGCTCTGTCAAATTACAAACACTTGCTGCTCTCATCCTCAAATCCAAATCGCATTAATGTAAAAGCAGGGAAAGTAGTTTATACAAAGGTCTGTCAGAAGAAGGAAGGAGACTAAACAGCATGGTGAGCCGTAGTCCAATGTTTTGTCAATGTGTGCGACAGGAGCACTTGGGAAATAGATTTTTGCCTCAGGCTTATTTCTCCATATTTCTGAACAGTGTGCTAGTGCGACCTCTTTTCTACAAGACCTCAATATATCTTCAACGCTCTCCGACGACGTCTGGCCAAAGTAATTTTTTTTAACTTGCTTTTCTTATGTATAGTATATAAATATTGCAGAGTATTTCAGATTTACGCTCCCTAAAATACATAAATCCTTGACCAATCCACCTGGGCGGCCCATTGTAGCACAGAATGACTCATTATGGTCTCCTCTTTCAACTTATGTGGACCACTTTATAAAACCATTAGTCCACAACCTTCCTGCCTATATAAAAGATTCTACAGACTTTCTAGAAAAGTGCTCCGACCTTAAAGATATACCTGTAAATGCCTTATTGCTGACATTGGACGTTACTAGCCTCTATACCAACATTCCCCATGAAGGGGGTTTAGAGGCCATAAATTACTATCTACAACAGAACAGCAGCAGTACAAGGCCTCCTGACCAAATCATCTTGGACTTTACTGAGTTCGTCATGAAATATAACTATTTCCGTTTTGAAAAGACATTCTATCTACAAATATCTGGGACAAGCATGGGCACCATTTGTGCCCCTAACTACGCCAATTTGTTTGTTGGTTTTTTTGAAAATAAATTTGTATTCAACAATGAAAAAAATCCATTTGCTCATAAAATTCTAAAATGGCTCAGATATATTGATGATGTGTTTTGTGTCTTCAATGGTACTTCCCAAGAACTGACGGATTTTGTCAAATTACTTAATAGCTGGATACCAAGTTTGATCTTTACTCCACAGTATAGTACTGTACAAGTCAGTTTCTTAGATATGGTAGTGCTTAAATCCAATGGCACCATAATAACATCACTTTACAGGAAGGAGACGGACAGAAACACTTTGATGTTGGCCTCAAGTTTTCATCCTACCCCTCTTAAAAAGAGTTTACCAATCAGTCAATTTTACAGACTCAGACGGATATGTCACTCTGAGGAGGACTTCATTGAACAGGCCAGAGACATGAAAAACAGGTTCAAACAAAGAGGATATCCCACTACATGGATAGAAAATGCTTATGAACTGGCTTTAAAAAAAACACGAGCAGAATTTTTAAAAAAAACTGTTAAAAAGAAAAAGCAATTTTCTATCACTTGTATCTCCCAGTATTCTCCCCACTCTGCAACCATTAAAACTATGTTCAGAAAACACTGGCACATACTCACATCGGATCCTGAACTGGCCACTATCTTCAAGTTCCCTCCCCTTTTTGTGAACAGGAGGGGCAAGAACCTTAGAGACCACCTTGTCCGGGCCAGTTTCACCACCCTAGCCCCATCCACTCAGACCCTCCTGACGCCGATTCCTAATGGGAACTATCGTTGTGGTGGTTGTGCCCAGTGCAATAACACTCACAAAACCAGCTTTTTTCTACACCCGCACAGTGGTAAGAGTATACCCATCAAAAGCATTATAACATGTGCTTCCACTCATGTCATCTATTTACTGCGTTGTCCTTGTGGTTTGGCCTATGTAGGCAAAACCACAAGAAAATTAAAACAAAGAATAAGTGAACATAAAAGTTCTATCCGCAGGAATGACAGGGAGTATCCTGTAGCTGTACATTTTAATGATGCTAACCATGATGTGAGTGCCCTTCGTTTCTATGGGATAGAGCATGTTCCTCTTCCTGTGAGGGGGGGTAACCATGATAAGCTTCTCAAACAGAGAGAGGCTTTTTGGATACACAAACTGCAAACCCTCACACCAAAAGGCCTGAACGATGAGCTTGTCTTGAATGTCTTTTTGTAAATAGACTGCCGTGTGTCACATTTTAAGAATACACATTTTAGAATACATGTAGGAATGTATGTATTAGGACAGCCATTTCTTGATCAGCTGTCCTGTATGTCTGCTTCCATATGTTTTTCTTCATGCATCATGTATATATGTATATATTGGTGATTTCCACTTTTTGAGTTTTTTTTTACGTTTTGTGAAAGTTTTTTGGTCATCTGGTATAGTTGATCACATCCAGGGGCGTTGTCAGCCCCTCCCTATTTAAGATGGCTCCCAACCTCTATTTGTATATTTTGCCTGAGGAAGGCCTGTGGCCGAAACGTTGCTAATAAACCACTGGTGTTTGCAAGTTGGACAGTGTGCGGGTGTCATCCTTTCTTTCAGATTTATGCAGCTAAAATGTAAAAATGTCTTCCTGGGGCCATATCTGCATGTGAAAGCCAGATCTAGTCAGATCTTTGAAACTAAGCAGGGCAGGGCCTGGTTTGGACTGTGATGGGAGACCTCGGGGAACACCAGATGCTAGATTGAGGTGGCTGTGGCTGCAAATTGTCAAACTGCAATTGTGTCCTTAGGCAGTGTGCCCCAGGGCAGCTATGGCTACTGCAGTAGTTTATCACCACCAGGTAGGGAGTGAAAGAGTAATGAGTGTCCAAAAAGCGCAGCATAAAACCAATGTTTTATTAATATTGCTGTAATATAAATGAGACAGTCTTCTTCTCCGACAATGTTCAAATCCTGGCTTCATTGTGTACAGACCTGCAGGAAGACGGATCTTCACTGCGTTTATGTGATTATTGATGATTTTAATGCCTTGTGTGTTTATAATTCCTCTTTTGTTGTTTTGTTGATTACTTTGCGTTGCCTTGTGTATAAACTGTGCTCTGGTCTCCTCCACAGTCTCCCTTCCCTCGCCCCTCTGCTGGTTCCTGGATCCATCGCAGTCTTTGCCGTCCCTGAACGACACCCATCAAGACCTAGTTTAACAAAGTCTGTCTTAAAGAAACATTTTGCTGACCTCGAGAGCAGGGAGTCTGATCCTCTCTCAGCCCCGTTCTTTTTACCAGGGGCCACCTTCATATCCACGAGGGGCCCCTGACGCTGCTGCAGTGAAGTATGAGGCTTTAGTGGCTGCTCACTGGAACTGTTTGGGTTTGAATCTTACTCAGACCAGTGCATACTTGTCCATAATGTCTTTCTTGTTAAGTATTTAGTCATTTTTATCTAGGTGTGGGTTTAGTAAATAATAGATTTTGCACTTTATTCTTGCTCCTTCATTTTGCTTAAATTAGAGATTTAGAAAGGCTTGAGATTTGAGGTAAGATAGAGATTTTGTACTTGCTTCTTTATGATGCTAAAACCAGAGATTGAATTTAATTTCAGCATGATATGAGTTATTATTTATGACTTATCGTTATTTTATCTCGAGCTGTACTGTTCTGTAACTGGTGATACAACACTGACATTTCCCTTCTGTGCAACAAAAATAAAGCATCTCCTAATCTTAACCTTCTAGTAATCTATTAGAACAGTGGCTCTGTAACACTGACGGTAGATATCTGAGACGTCTGTAAAAAGGGAATCATTTAATTACAACTAATCGTCTGTTGAAAAAGAGTTTCGAACCTTACTTAGACTCAAACTTTAGGCTTTACTCCGATAACTCGATCGAAGTGAAAATGCCTTTACAAAGTATTTTCAATTAACACCTGAAGTCCTGTCTGTGTTCTCAAAGGGCATCACTGTAGAAATGTAGAATAATCCATATTCACTGAGCATTAGGATCTTGAATTTATTTGGGGATTATGAACATTCGATCTTACAGGTCAAATGTTTTCAAAGATCTTATACATTTGACTAGTCTTATTCGAGAAAAGAATAACTAAATCGTCTATATTAAGAATGTTTGTGCTAAAAAATAATGAATAATCGGCTAACTCCTCGATGCAGAAATAATAATGTGTTGTTCCTTCACGGCATTAAACGACAGAATAAAAGAGTAATTCTCAAACTTGTTCTGCTGGGCCCCCCTTTGGTACATAAGATTTTTTTTGCATTTAATAAAATTGTTTATATTATCTTAATATGTAAGATATTCATGTCAAGTCATCATTAAATGGCCCTAATCTGTCAAAAGACATTAATAAACCATGCGCTTTTCAAATACTTCTTTTACAGAAGTTCAGCCGAGATATTAGAATTTCAAAATTAGAAATTAGTTTTACAGCCCCTAAAACGTGTTAAATAAATGTTGTTAAATAATTCTCAAATCATAAATGACAAAACAAGGAATAAAACAAGGATTTCTATCTTTGTGAAAAAGGTGTTGGTTTTAGACTTGTTGTTGACAAAACTCTTGTCTATTCAGTTATTATGGTCCCAGCTGGATTTGACTGTGTATCTGGCAACCTGAGTCAGGGAGAGTGGGAGAGGTTGCAGTACTTTTTTTGCCCAGATGTTTACATACTGCTCCTTTAATATAAACCTCAGCCCTAACTGCTGATTGTAATGTGTCAAAAATGTGTCCATCTTATGCTAGCCTCATTTAGCCTGCTGTATTTCATCATTCGACCCCCCCCCACCCCTTGCAATTGCCCCCACTGGAATACGAGGTAATAATTGTTTGAACAGAGCAGTTTTTATCTAATTTCTGACTGTCTTAAAACTAGATTTGCCAATTACACAAAGCCATATTGCCTTATTTCAAGAACTTTTGCATTATTTTATCATTCCAAGGATGACATTTCTTTTTACTTTTTTACAATTTTTGACTTGTTTTTCATCCTTTTTTGCAGTGATAGACGCATGCATCAGTCTAAAGATAGCTTAAGAGACAACGAGAAGAGGCCATAGTTGTTTTTAACCCGCACATATGTGAAGGGTGCTTGGCCACGGTCTCGCAGCCACTCACAAGGGCAGACGCGGCACAGGAGTTCACACGTAGGCCAAGTGAGCAGTGAATGAATAATGCAATGTTGTGCTTTCAGTTTCTTGAAAAGCGTGACATAAATCCGAGCTAAAGAAAAATGATAAATGAAAGTTGGCTATATGGGTCGCTTTTGCCATCTGTCTGCAGTTCATGCACTCACACAGATGGTATTATGTCATAGTTGTAGTTTTAATGTGCACAACCGAGGGTAAGGTTGCTCCTTCTCACACTGACACCGGATCTGTTTCCATCATTCCGTTCGAAAAAATGAAAAGTCTTGTTGTGTTTGGGGCATACAGTATACTATGTACTATATTATAATACCGTGTTACCAGTGTTAGGGAAAATACTATTGAAAACTCTTTCTTAAGCAGCAGGAGTCCCATTCTTCGTTACTTTACTTAGTTACACTTTAAAGAAAGTAACTTATTTATTTACTTCAGTGTCACTGTTATTATGCTCGACTTTGTGGAGAACTGCTCTTTAAAGTGTTGTGGAAGTTCTACTATGAAGATCAACAGATATTTCTTATTATTAAAAATGCCACAGAGCATGTAACATTGGGTTGTATTTTAAACACCATCAAACAACCTTAACAATATCAAACAATATCAGATAGCATAAGCTACCCCTATCAACGGCAAATCTTAAGAACATTCTGAACAAGCTGAAGCTGAACGCCCAAAAGACAGTGGAGATGATCGTGGACTTCAGGTGGAGCACAGTCCCCCCGTCCCCTCCCTCCCTGATAGACTTCCCCATCACCTCTGTGCAAGTCCTTTTGTTTCCTGGCACCACCATCGCCCAGGACCTCAAGTGGGAGCCGACCATCAGGATGTACTTCCTGCGGCAGCTCAGGAAAGCCAAGCTGCCTGCACAGATGTAGGTGCAGTTCTACACGGCCATCATCGAGTCCATCCTCACCTCCTCCATCACCGAGTGGTTCGCTGGAGCCACAGTCAGGGACAAACAGAGACTACAGCGCATCGTGCGCTCTGCAGAGGAAGTGATCGGCCGCAGCCTTCCATCGCTGCAGGACCTGTACGTCGCCCGAGCTCGAGGCCGGGCTGGTCGTATCACAGCCGACCCCTCTCACCCTGCACATGGACTATTCCAACCACTCCCCTCAGGCAGGAGACTGCGGTCCATCAGGACCAGAACCTGCCGCCATAAGAACAGTTTCTTCCCCTCTGCTGTTGGACTCCTGAACACTTCATAATCCACCACTGACCTCTGACCTTATGACCGTCACTTTATGCTACTATCACTTTACTGCACTCTATGGCACTCTAACGGGTATATTGTGTGCACCTAGTGCACTTGTGTATAGTAGACCGAAGACATTTATGTAGATTTTTATTTATGCATGCCTTTGATTTGATTCTATCCTAACTTGTTTGCACCGAGAGTCAAACACTGTTTGTTTTCATGAACCCAGCTCTCAGTTGGGGGAATCGGTTTAGGACATCTAACTCTGAGCCGGATCGCACATATTCAAGTACCTCAGAGTCTGCTTTAAAAGATTTTGTGTCTTCATGCTCATCAAAAGAAATAAAACCAGCCTCACTGGTGGTGCTGCTGTGAGCAGCAACTTCTCTTCTATTCTCAGCTGGCTCTTCTTCATTGGGCAAAGTGCGACACTCCGCAATGAGCAGCTCATGCGCCGCTTATCTCTGCTCCGCTTGCTTTCTAACACCAGTGTGAGTTGCGTGTTGATAGCCCAGCGGCAGCAGACGGTACTTTCTTGGTTTCTCGCCAGGGCACATTGTAGTCCTTACTCTTACGTTCCTTAGTCTCCACAAGTTCAAAGTAGTGGGAGTACCTCCATCCCTCAAAGTGTCCAGCAGAGGAGTGTCATCGTGGTCACTGCCTCACAGGTGCCCAAGGTAAATAAAAACTAACAAGAATTATTAATTTGAGAGATGATTCGAGACATGATCTATTGGGACACCAGCATTTTATATTTATCAAAAATAAAAGTTACCCCAGCTTTAAAGTGAATGTTTCAATTCCTTAATTATCATAATTGTATGGAACAAAACGATTAGAAGTTTGCAACTGTTAATAATAAACTAATACATCTATGACAATAATGTTATGCAAATATAAAAGTGAACGGGGAGTGCAGCTGATCGTCTGTGCTGGGTTTCCATGATTGCTCAGAACGACAAGTCTATTATTATTACAAAGAGGCGTACAGGCGATGTCAAAACGTCAAATAATGGTTATTGCGATTGTATAAGAGTTATTCAGGGGACAAATGGGGACCAGTTTATTTCAATAGCACAAGTCATACACAGGGAAACTCACACACACACACACACAGACACACCTCTCTGACCCTACACATTAAAAATCATAAAATGTTTGAGGTCAATCAATAAAAAATTGCAAAGCCTTGGAGATTCAGTAACTATAATTGCTAGACAGTCCCTGTGCTCACCAGCGTCCCAGCAGGAGACCAGTCCCTGTGCTCCCTCAGACTACCAGCAGGAGACCAGTCCCTGTGCTCCCTATGCCATGAAGAAAACATTTGTGTACAGGTACATGTGAAAGAAGAGGCTTGTTAATGAACTAGTCCAAGTGGGCATTCTAATCATCTGACAGCTTCAACTGGTGGGCATTGTAATCAGGATGAAAAGCCAAACTGTGGGGAGCTGGGGATCACATGCCCCAGAGTGTGTTTAAATATGCATGTGTGTGTTAAAGCACACGCTGACCTTTTTATAACCCTTCTTCTGCCTGAAGAGGTCCATCTTCCAAGATGTCTTCCAACTGCATGAAACGACAACATCTTGGTATAAGCACCTGGCACTCTGCAAAAAAATGACAATAATTATTTTCTTACTTTGAGTACCCTCTGACTGTCTCAAAGCAAGAGTTGATAGGACAAGCCTTATCTCAAGAACCTATGCTTTGTTTTCTCATTCAAAGGGAGACAATTTGTGTATCTTTTTAAACCTTTAACAGTTTCCTCAACCATTTGGTCGATCACTTTTTGAGTCACTATATCGGCGACACAAAAAGTCGACTCAAAAGCCGATAGAGGTTTGAAACTGAAGTCAACCTCTATCGCTTAGTTTTAGACACTTTTATCATCAAACGGCACGTTAAATATTTGGTAAAGGTCTAGAATAAAAGAGCTAGGGATAAAGATGAACATAAAACAAATGTGTGTTATTAGTTGACGACATGGCTTTTCGTAAGGGTGACAGTGGCTCAGTTGGTAGGCAAGGCAAGGCAAGTTTATTTATATAGCACAATTCATACACAAGGCAATTCAAAGTGCTGAACAGAACAAGAAAGCATTAAAATCATAAATAATCACAGTACATTAAAAAAAAGATAAAAATATAAAATCCCTCAGTTGTATGCACAGCTAAACAGAACTGTTTTCAACCTTGTCTTAAACATTGTCAGAGAGGAGGGCTGTCTCACATCTTCAGGAAGACTGTTCCAGATTTTAGCAGCATGAATCTGAAAAGCAGCCTCCCCATGTTTAGTTCTGACTCTGGGCACTAACAGGAGTCCAGTCCCTGTGCTCCTCAGAGTCCGGGCTGGTTCATATGGGACTAACATGTCACTAATATATGTTGGTGCTAGGCCATGGAGAGATTTGTACACAAGCAGAGCTGTTTTAAAGTCTATTCTCTGAGCCACAGGAAGCCAGTGCAGAGACCTGAGGACCGGACTAATATGGTCGTACTTCCTGGTTCTCGTCAGGACTCGAGCTGCTGCATTTTGAATGTACTGCAGCTGTTTTACAGCCTGTTTGGACAGACCTGTGAGCAGGCCATTGCAGTAGTCTAACCTACTGGAGACAAATGCATGGATAAGAATCTCCAAGTCTGCTTTAGACACTATGTTTTTGATCCTGGCAATGTTTTTTAGATGGTAAAAAGCTGCTGATGTTACTGATTTGATGTGGCTATTAAAATTTAAGTCTGAGTCCAGTATTACCCCTAGATTTCTGACCTTGTTTGAAGGTTTTAGGGAGAGAGACTGTAGGTGACAGATGACGCTCTCTCTTTGTTTCTGGGGACCAAAGACAATCATTTCAGTTTTGTCTGCGTTTAGCTGAAGGAAGTTGTTTAGCATCCACTCACTGATCTGTTGGATACAGTGAAGGAGTGAGTCCACTGGTCCATGTTCTCCTGCAGTCAGTGAGACATAGATCTGAGTGTCGTCTGCATAGTTGTGATAGGACACTTTGTTTCTGCGTATTAACTGACCTAACGGCAGCATGTAGAGATTGAACAGAAGAGGTCCCAGGATCGACCCCTGTGGTACTCCACAGGTCAGGGCCATATGATCTGAGACACAGTCTCCAATCTCCACAAAGTACTTCCTGTCTTCAAGGTAAGACCTAAACCAACTTAGGGCGGTGCCAGCGACTCCAACCCAGTCCTCTAATCTCTGTAAGAGGATCTCATGGTCGACGGTGTCAAAGGCAGCACTCAGATCTAACAAGATTAAGATTGAGACTTTGCCTGCGTCAGTGTTCAGCCGGATATCGTTTGTAACCTTGACAAGAGCAGTCTCAGTGCTGTGGTGGGGTCTAAAGCCGGACTGAAACATATCAAATGAGTTGTTAATTATAAGAAATCTAGTAAGCTGTAGGTAGACAACTTTTTCAAGGACTTTCCCCATAAATGGCAGATTTGAGATGGGACGATAGTTGTTAAGTACCGTAGCATCCAGGCTGCTCTTTTTTAGCAGGGGCCTGATGACTGCAGTTTTCAGGGCCTTTGGGAATATTCCAGAATGAAGGGACATGTTTACTATCTGTGTGAGTGAAGGTAACAGACTGCTCAGAACAGACTTCAGAAATCTAGTGGGTAGTACATCCAGGCTACATGTGGAGGCGCTCAAACTGGAGATTATCTCTTGGACATTTTTATCATCTACAGGTGCAAAGTAAGTTAGCTCAGAGAGCCTTTCTGGCTGTTGGATGGTTATCTGTGGATTGGAGACAATGGCGTTTTTGATGCCTTGAACCTTGTCATTGAAAAAGTGTGCAAACTCATTGCATTTACGTTTGGAAGTTAGCTCTAATGGCATCTGAACAGGGGGGTTTGTTAATCTATTAACTGTTGAAAACAGAACACGCAGATTGTTACTGCAGCCTTCAATCATTTCAGAAAAATACCTTTCTCTCGTACTACGTAGCACCCGGTTAAACTCGCACAACTTATCTTTGAAGATCTTGTAATCAACCTGGAGGTTGGACTTGCGCCACTTCCGCTCGGCCCTCCGGCACTTTCTCTTTTGTGCCCTGACCGAGTCTGCTTTAGCCCACGGCGCCTTCTGCTTATTTTTCACTATTTTAACCTTCACAGGGGCAACGGTATCCAGAACATTCAAAACACTAGAGGTGACAGAGTTAAACAGTTCATCTACAGTAGAATACGATGCATTTTCAAAGTTTATCATTCCCATAAATAGTTCACTTGTATTTTCATTTATGTGTCTTCTTCGAACAGTTGCAGAGTCCACTGGTGGTTTGTTAGTGAAACACATGTCAAAAAATACACAGAAATTTGTAACTTTGTACCCTTTGTAACTAACAGGTCTTATTTATTCCAATAGTTCTCTTTGTTGATTTTGGGAAAAGTAATTACGTCATCATAACTTACATTTCCAGTCTGTCCATTCATTCCATTTTCACACATTGGAAGAGTCGAGTTAAGTCCCATTTCTGTTTCCAAAATATCCATCCGTTTTTGAAGAAATTTGAGCTCATTTTCCAGAGAGCAGCAGCCATCGCAGATTTGTCTTTGTTTCTTCCGTCCGGACATGATTAATGTTGACAAATTTCACAAAGCTGAAGTCTGCAGAAGGAGTAATCCGTGTTTTGTAGAATAAAAATGTAAATAAAGCGATTAAAAGAGATTACAAAGCGAAGCAAGCAGCGGAGCACCAAGGAACACGTCTACACACTTCCACTGCGGAAGTGGAAGTAGAGTCCTTAGGCAAGACACTTAACCCCACTTTGCCTGAAGCCTCTGCTGAATACTCAAGGCTCCTGTGGACTCACCACCTGCAGGAGGATCAGTGAGGGGCTGGTGCTCTGTGTACTGGGGGCAGCTCTGACTGCCACCCCCCCAAATGGATTAAGGGAAAGAAAATGGATGGATGGATGGACATGGCTTTCTCCAAGGGGTGAACATTAAAGGGTTAAAACACGATCATTTTGCTTTTTCCATTGTCAAATCTTGGTCTAAGACAGTCAAATGTGCCAAATTTTGAGAAATATTTTTACTTATTTTCTAACACTTTTTGCCTTCTTTTTGCTGGCATGAGAAGGAGCAATAGTTTGAAAAGAACATGAAGCAGAGAGGTGGAGGGTGCAGGTGGGGAGTACAGTGACTGAGCAGCGACTCCTAACTCCCTCTGACAGATAAGTCAAGAGGAAAAGTCCAGCGTGGAGTCCTGCAGGGATTTTGGCTCATGCATTAGTGAGAGAGAACTTAGACCCACCTGAGTATAAAATAGACATGTTACACAATGTCCCAAATGTGAGCCACGGAGCTCCTCTCCCCAAATGTGAGCAGAGCGGAAACACCTCTTGACAAATTTAGTGGAAGCCGACAAATGGCCTATGCCTTGTTTAGAAAGAAAAAATCAATAACACTAGAGCAAACCTTGCACAGCCTCACAAGAACAAAATTATATAAGGCATATCTACAGGGGAAAAAGGAAATGATGCCGGGCCAAGTTACAGGTGGACATGCAAGTCGAATCAATCAGTCATTATTAAGCTAAATTCACTTGAGTGCTCCCGGTAAACATACCAAAATTAAGTAGTAAGTAGTAAGTAATCTTTATTTATACACCGCCTTTCACAGACCAGAGACACAAAGCGGTTTAAAATTGTTATTTTTTGGGCATTTGTCCTCTCACTCCACACAGAGATGGGAGCGGGGTCGCCAGTACAGGAGGCGCATGCCAGAACTATTGTACATAATTTTTAGTGGTAGGGGAAACCGGAGCAACCAGAGGAAACCTACGCAGACACGGGGAGAACATGCAAACTCCACTCAGAAAGGCCATGGTCCGACTAGGATTCAAACCCAGGACCTTCTTGCTGAGAGTAAGAAGAGTAAAAATATTACTTTATTGCAGTGTCTCCCAAAGTGGGGTCCGCGGCACCCTGGTGGGCTGCGAGGGTATTGCAGGGGGCCCGCGAGAGGTTTTATATAATTATTGTATGTTAAATTAATAACATTGTGTTTGTAATATTATAATATTTGTGTTCATTTTTTGACTCGAATAATCAAATTGTAATCATTTTTGTATTACAAAAAGGGGTGCGTCATTTACATGTTTGTAGCAGAGGCTAATTTTAACGTTCTTGTTTTTTATTTCGGGAGGCCGCGCAGACCCGTCAGATTTTTAAGGGGGTTACTGACTTTGGGAATGGCTGCTTTATTGTATAAATGTTGTCCATATCCTAAACAGATTTTCCATTTTCTGTTATGTAACGTTTTAATGGAAAATTGCAAATACAGCTGTCACAATCTAGACAATCAGACACTCACACTCAACATTGAACAACATTTATGGACATTTATAACAATTTATGGACATTGGTCATCTGCCCCTTATGGACCAATGGCTCTATGTGTTTTATATCATTACATTTCTTGTGTTGAACTGTTTGATTCTCTGATCTGTGTTGGAAAAAAATCACTGGTTTTGTGAAGTCCTCTGAGATACAGTAACTACTGTTGTGAGTTCATGCTATACAAGAAAACTTCAAATTGAACTATGCATACCTCCTCCACCCATGCAGTAGATAATATACTTGATCCCCTGCAGGGACTTGTATTTTCTTTTTCACTATTTTCCCCATCCCACTCTCAATGAAAGTCCCCTGTCCCCAGCTGCTCTGCCCTTTTAACTTGTGCATGGTTTGGGTTAATGTGGTAGAAACAACATTCTTCCCAAAGGACTTCTCTCATCAATTTCCTTTTTTTTTGGAACATTTGTGTGAACGTTGCACAAAGACAGAATGTGACAATAATGTTTTGTGCTTAAAACGTGTTTGTGGAAAGAGTTTGCGCAGGTGCTTGTAGCCGTGCAGCTGGTTATCGGCAGCAGCATCTGTGTCCAGACAGTGAAATGTAGATCTGCCGCATGTTTCCGCTAATGCTCAGATCTGCACACTCACATCCCCAACATTTTTCCGAGGCAATATTTTCCTCATCAAACGAACAGCACACAAGGGACCAGGAGTTCTTTTTGCACAAGCCATGACTAAATTTAGACAGACTCCCACCTGCCGTGCTCAGACCAGGAGGATGAAGATACAAGTAGTCTGCGCTGTGTAGGCTGTTAATGGGATATGAGTCCAGTTATTTATAATGTGGGTCGGGGACACTCTTTAGCCCATTAGAGAAGTGAGGGAGCAGTCACTCAAAGCCGTTTCAAAGGGACCCGCAGCGCTCGTATTGTTGCTCAAAACTGAAAAGAAATGAGAGAAGGTGGCATTGATGACAGACATTTAGTCATTTCTGGCACAGTGACATGTTTAAGAATGGTTTTCTGATTCTTAATTATAGAACAGGTGGAAACAAATCCTTGTTTGTCAAGTCCAAAACAAATTAATAAATGTATTTTTTTTCTTTTAAATCAATCAATAAGATTCCAATCATTATTTATCCATTAATACATTGAGTTGAATTTAATTTCTTGTGCCAACCTGGGCTTTTCTGTGTAGAGTTTACATGTCTGGGTGGATTTCCTCTGGGTCTTCAGGTTTCCCCCACCACCAGTAACATGCAGCCATCGGGTGATTGGAGTGTAGGTCATGGAAGGGGTCTGATGGCTAAAGTTGACCCCAAAGAAATGCTTCAGGAGACTTCGCACATTATCATTATAATGCATTGCAGTCACATCAGAGCACTTGTACAGAACCCAGCTGTCTGTTGTGTCTAAAGTTGGCAGTAGAGGGTGAAGAGGGCGTCCCCTGGGAGCCTCTCAGGTTGTGACGTCACAGTCCCTGGCCCTCACAAACCGTGATTTGCGAAGGCGTCCAGGATCCTCTGGGCCAGATCACGGTCCACACCAGCCCTCCCCAGCTTGTCCGTCAGAAGCAGTGGCTGGAGGGCGTTGAAGGCACTGGAGAAATCTAACAACAGAACTCTCAGCGCCACAGAGAGAGTGCAGCATCCAACACTCAGCAACGATGGGGAGTTGGCATGTCTCGGCAACGTCTTAAATAAACAATGTGAAGCTTAAACTTTGATGATCCGGAAAAATATCTATCTATCTATCTATCTATAGCAATAAACAAGTTCCTTTTAGGAGGATGGATGAATACAGGCAGAAGTTGAGATCACACACTCATTCATCCACATTCACACCTCCAGACCCTTCAGGCTAGCAAGATCCTGAGTACCAGGGACGTGCAGTCAGGGGAGGCAGGGGAGGCAGAGCCTCACCTGCCATTATTGGAAACTAATAATTATTTTAGTTTAAATATATAATTTATATCCACTGTCCTATGCTTTTAATGTATATTCGGCACGGTTCCCATCAGTTTTGATCATTTCTGAAGTCAAAATCGCCGAAATCTCGTTATTCCTATTCAAAGAGACGAGGTGAGGCAGCGCTCCTGCGTGCCTCACCCCAGACCGCTCCCTCACAGTGTGTGTGTGTGTGTCTGAGTGCACTCAGCTCGTGCAGTTGATATATCACCGTTTGTTTCAAATATCCTGCTTTAAAAACATTTTTTAAACTCCTCTTAGTGTTTAGTAGTGTATTGCACGTATGTGTGTACAATTTATATTTAGTTTAAGTCTTTTGATCGTAGATGAACACACAAGGAAAAAGCTTGGCGTGAGGCAGGCGGTATCTGTGCCTCACCGCTAGGGGTGATAGTGAGCATAAAGTTCATACCAGAGTTGCTAACAAACAATCAGCCCAAAATGCTATTTCTTTTGCTGGAAAATGGATGATTTGAATGAAGATTTTTTTTCTCAATTGGACTTTCAAACAAAGAAAGAATTAATATAGACTGGGAGACCACCACTGGACTTACGAGGTTAGTCCGGCTGCGGGGGAGGAGTTTGTTAATCTGTGTTTTATGTTGAACATTGACAGATACCGGCAAAGTAGTGCTTTTCCGAAAAACACTGATTCAAACACTGCTCAAGAGTTCTGCAACTTGTTTAAATTATTGTTTATGTTCCTCGCGTCTCTCTCTCCTCGCGTCTCTCTCTCCTCGCGTCTCCGTCTCTCTCTGCTCCTCGCGTCTCCGTCTCTCTGCTCCTCTCTGTCTCTCTCTGCTCCTCGCGTCTCCGTCTCTCTGCTCCTCTCTGTCTCTCTCTGCTCCTCGCGTCTCCGTCTCTCTCTGCTCCTCTCTCCTCGCGTCTCTCGCACCTGCGCTTCTTAAAGATGTTGTTTGATGCGGAGCAGAGTCAGCAGCTAGATTTGTTGTGAGATTATTAAAAGAAGCTGGTTCTCTTATCTTTACAGTATATAAAGTTTGTGGATGTCATTGCATTGGTGATTAAATGCTATTTTATTTGAATAATGATTGTAAATCTGACTTTTAAAGTCAGTGCCTCCCCAATCACAAACCTCACCGCACGTCCCTGCTGAGTACCCTTGCCATTATTATTGGGTCACTACCAACACAGCAAAAAGTGATGAAAATTAAATCTAAAAACTGTCAAATTTGGCCAAATGTATCCTGATTTGAGAACATTTTGGCTGCCTTAAAACAAGATTTGCCAATGGGACAAGCCAAATGGTCTTGTTTTAAAAAGTTACAAGAAATGTCTCCTTTGGAATGAGAAATTAAAGCAACATTTTTTGAAACAAGACTAAATGTTTTTGTTGTCATAGATATAGATAGATAGATAAATAGATAGATAGAAATGCAGGTGTCCAGTAGCATACAATCAAAACAAAAAGATTGATCATTCTAAAAAGAGCTAACAATAGAATTAAAATGCAACAGCACTTTAGGTCGCAGCAGCAGAGGTGGTGTAGCCGTTTGGTGGAGCAGCTGGGTGGTGTGGATGTTTTGTTTTATTTTGACATTAGCTCTTGTGTCTGTTACTGCCTATATGTACCTGTGCTCCTCTCTCCATGCTGCTGATCCATCTATGTTTGCCAGTATTCCCCTCCATTTGGATTTTGAGTTTGTTTTTACCTTGGGCATTTATTTTATCTTCAATAAATCATTATTTTGCATTTCTTCATTTTGAATCCTCCTTCATCTCACAACTTACAGACAGTCAGAAGGTACTCGATTCAAACGATTAATACCTCATATTTTATTGCAGTGAAAACACAAAATTATTACAATTACCACAACTATTTCTAATCCAGTGGTGTTCAACGTCGTCTACCTGTTGTAGCCGTGATTCTTGCTGGCACGCTAAGCTAATATATTCTTCTATATGAGCAGAGCCCTTCTGTTGCACGTTTGTAGTCTTCTGATCCGATGTTTGCGGTCTCTGTGGTCACTGTGTCCATAAACAACGGCACATGTACTTTCTGTTTGCTCTTGCCTTTGTAGCATACTCAAAACAACTATTGTCAGGCCCTGCTGCAATCTCAAAGCAAACACGGCTCATGCGGACGGAACGGAGCACTGTTTGATCATATTGCAACATGTAGCGTCTATAGAGCAAACCAGAGCACGTCATACTTCTATAAGCCAATTGAATTTAAAAGAGCCTGGACAGAGCGTGACTAACTCTTCACCATGCGAAAATGAATCCTCATCCACGCTATGCAGATGTGTCTTGTATCAGGCTTGCTGTTGTCCATTATTTGTGTCAACCCTGAAACTTGTGGATCATAATTTGACGCTAAATCCTTCAAATTGAACTCTTTGCCAAATGGTAAGACCAAAAGACATGCGTGAGAATGAGGTGTACGTCACAGGTGTTAGAACATGTGAAAATATGTAGTAAAATTATAACTCACAAATGACGGGGTGTTGACTGGTTGCAGGTTTTAGTTCATGTCCTCAGGTGAGTCCAGTTTTAACCATAGACTGTAAATATTGAGACTTTAAGACCTGAAGAAGGAAATGGGTGGAGTCTGGTGAGCTCCTGCATGGGTTGGACCTAATACCTGCTGCCATACCCGCCCCTTGAGGACCCGTTTGACATCCCTGGCCATAATGCATCTTTGACTGGGGTCTTTCAAGTTTCAGGAAAAAAGGTTAACTAATGTCCTAGATTATCTCCAGTTCTTAGACCATCCGCATCGGCTAAGAAAGTCTCAAAAACCCAGTGATTAAAAGATTATGGATAAGAATTAGCTTCAATAGGTAGCTAATGTTCTCCCTCTCTTTTAAGTAATCATTGTCTGCATGCTATGAATCAGTCCAGGGTTCTAAAGCCTTTAATATCTATAATTTTGCAACTTGTGTAAGTTGACAAATGAAATGATATTGTAAGTTAGTAAGTAATGTTTATTTATATAGCGCATTTTACAGACCAAGGTCACCCAAAGCGCTTTACAATGTTCAGAGTTCAGATATTGTTCCAATCATTCCACACGGTGTTGATGGAAGCAAGTTGCCGAACACACTGGACCATCAGCTCCCATCAACACCATCCATTCACTCCCTCATTTACATTCATACCTATTGTGCATGTTTTTAGTGGTAGGAAACCGGAGCAGACACGGGGAGAACATGCAAACTCCACTCAGAAAGGCCCTGTTCCGACCGGGATTCGAAACCAGGACCTTCTTGCTGAGAAGCGAGAGTACTATCCACTCAGCCGCCGTGCCGTACTTGTCTACTGTACCTCCCACAAAATTGCATTGCATTCCATAGTTTTAACATGTCATTTATGAGTTGACACAAAATTCACTAAACAGACGCGGTCCCATTAGTAAGTCTGTAAGAAATCTTTATTTATATAGCACATTTAAGTAAATAGCTGTATAGTTAGCATCATGCAGCAACAGAAAGCACAGACTGCAGATTCTGACTGAAGTGCCCTCTCACATGTATTTTTAACGCCTTAGAATCCATTGAGGAACATCCCGCGGGGAATGGAAGGTCCAGGTTTGTTTTGGCTGTTGATATAAAATGCTGTGGAGGCCGAGAGTTTAGATTTCGATACTCAAACAGGAATCTTATACGGCGGCATGTGTGTACTTCAACCTCATCTCCTTTTGTCTGTTTCTTACTCTTTAACTTACTACTGATTTGGGAACTTTTGAGCTAAAGCTGTAGTATATTTACCAACATTTTTGGACATTGGTCATCTGCCTCGTTTAGTTTTTGTTTTTTATCATTGCTTTTCTTGTCTTTTAACTGTTTTTGGAAAGTCCTCCGCGATAACTATTGTGATATAGTGCTATACAAGGATACATTGAAATGAATTGCAATTGATTTGAGGAGATCCTTTATTTAGTGGGGAAATGCCAGTGTTGCATCACAAGTTACACAACAGTAGGAATGAGGAGCTCACGACGCAAGAAAAGAAAAACAAAGTTGGAAAGAATCACATTGCACTTTCCCCAGTGCAATGTCATTCTTTATATTCAACAACAACCTTCAATTTCTATGACACAGAGAAACGCAATACATTTTCAAGCTAAAAAATAAAAGTTTGAAGTTTGGACAAAATTGTTGACAAATCAGAATGTCCTGACCGAATACATGCCCAGCTGTTAATCATGGGGAGAAAGAGCCATTGTGCTTCAGGGCTCTTGCATCTGGTGGCGAAAGGAACACCCCACATGGAAAGGCAGAACCGATTCAATCTGAAAAAAAAGTTGAAAAAAATCCTATGGGCTCTGACAGATATTTCTTTTGTATTTTGCATCCACAAAAAGTTTAAATTTGGCTTTACCGTTGAATTTACTGATCAGCCTAAAATGCACATCAACCGTCACCACCAAACCTAACTGATTCTATTCTATCTGCACTGATGCTGTGTACTATGTTTTTATAGCCTTTTTACTTAAATTCAATTTATTTTAGCCCTGAATCACAACGGTAGTCTTGGAGGATTTGACAAAACCGTTGAACAACAGGTCAGAGAATCAAGCAGTTAAAACACAAGAAATGTAACAATGTAAAAACACATAGAGCCATAAGGGGCAGATGATTAATGCCCGTAAATATTGATTAATGTCCATAAATGTTGTTGAATGTAGAGTATCCGGGATCATTTTAGGCCATGTTATACAATTTAGGAGCTATACCCGTTTATGCAAGGTTTGAATGTTTGGCACCGCCCCTCAACTCGCTCAGAGGCTTCTCATTTCCCCTACGCTCTGATTCCACGGAGCCATCTAGTTTTATTTGCAATCTGATACATATGCAAACATTAGCATTAGCGCAACTTAAGCTGTACAACAATTACCGATGAAATGGTACAAAAGCATTGCACTGCTAACACAATATATAACTGAAAGATTACCGTTCCGCGTCTGAATGTGGTCCGAGCATAGGATAGTCCAAGGCGGTCCCGCAGGTCTCACCAGAGGACACAATGTAAGCTAGCTATGTTCACCCAGGCTTGATTTCTTCTTTGATCAATTTTTCGCTTTATTCCCCTCTTCTCTTCCTCACTGTTGTGTCGTTTGGGCTTTGTCTGCAGTTACAGCAAGAGGAGTTATAGCCAATTCTGCTAACATGCTACGGTGTTTAGCAGCGCTGTAGAGGCTAGAGGACGCAGCCTCGTTCTGAGAGTGGAGGAGAGCGAGCGGCCCGCTAAAAGTCATCTCAGCACTTTGAATGGCCTAAACTCATGCTTATGCTGAATCAATGAGCTCCAGTTTTCAATTAAATTACAGTTTTTAATGCAACTTGTATGTCGTTATACGGATTTGTATTAACTCAATAGAAAAAAAATCGGGTATAGCTTCTTTAACGTTGGCCCCCCACTGTACTATTGTATGCTCTATTCTGTCGTCAAGGTTGGCAGTGCTGCAGATCCACTGTGAGAGCTGATGGCTGCACTGTGCCTCTTTACCGTATGGCGCCTGTCAAACCGTTTAAGATTCAAATGATTATGTTTCCGCTGTATGAGATTTGACAACAGGATTCTGTATCTGGGCTTGTAACCAGTGCCATCATTGTAAAGTTTGACTGTGGTTGACAGAACCGTCTCTACGATGATTATCCACGATGTACACTTAAGTTTGGCTTTGTGTAGGATTTTGGAATATTCCTGATTTCAAACAACAATAGCTGAAATTGGTCTTGCACCGATCCAGCATTTTCAATTCTGATACCAATCCTGGCTTCAATATCTGCCGATAGCTGAAGTCGATCGATACCAGTGAAGGGCCATTAACATGTTTCTCCCCACTAATCTCTAATTTATTACAAATGGATCCAATTTTGTTTTAATCTCACTGTTTATCCAGTCGTGGCAGTGAAAAAAATGTAAAATATGAGGTAATAATTGCTTGAATCCAGTGTTCTTGATTCCAATTTGAGTACATTCTGACAAGATTTGCCAATGGGACAAGCCATTTAGTCTTTCAAGAACTGTTGCTCTAGCTTCTCATTTCAAGGGGGAAAAGGTGCACTTTAATTCATCCTCTGCATTCGACCCATCCTAATGCTGCAAATCATTTCCTTTTTAAACTTGCCTTTCTCATGCACAGCTACAGTAGATGGATTTTCAGATCTGGACTTGTATATTTTTGAAAAAAGAAATCAAATTTAAGTGTGTAATTGTGAACTTCTTGTGGGTATTGGATGACAGCCTGATCAGTTCTTATCAAATACTGTGTCTCTATTTACCCAGGATAACACTGTCTATTGAATGATATCTTTCCATTTTGCAGAGACCATAATGATATAATAATGCTCTTTCTTCTGCATGTAGCAACTAGGCCGGCCTGCTTCTGATTGGATAAGTGTGTGCGTTAAAGGGAAGGTATCTGGTTCCATCTTGGAAAGTGTCCAGAAATATCCAGTAAATGGTCGGAGCACAAAACATCACTGGGATTATTATGCATGCAGCTTTCAGGATATACATAAATAAAATGGTTTTCATAATGGCTCCAGTGAACAGCCCTTTTATTCATGAGGAGCCAAATCAGATCAATGAATGAAAACAATGCTTTCTTTGTGAGAATGACTATGGCAAAGACATATATGGCAAATGTGTAAAGCAGCATTCAACAATAAAATGCTAGTGTGTGGGTATGGTGACCTAGTATTTAGCTAAATACTTAAGTAGATAAGTTCCTTGTGGAGAAGCCCAGACACCCATTATTAACTTACCTAATATGCTAACCTCAACCACTCTCCTGGGTTAGCATACTTTCTAAGTTTGTCAAACTCCTCCAGCTCTGGTTGTCCTGACCAAGCCGACATCTGGAGATGGGTTCCCGGGCGCTGTACTACGGCGACCACTGCTCCTGACGTGAGCCTTAGTGGCATCAGGATGGGTCAAATGCAGAGGACAAATTTCCCTACGGAGATCAATAAAGCGCACATTTACATTTACATTTACCACCTGGGGCAATATTTCTAAAGATTCTTAATGCTAAGAGTTGCTCCATGTAACCAAATTCTTCAACTCTTGACATAAGATTAGATCCTAGTTATGAGAAAAGCTTTTCCTAAAGAGTCCTTTAGCTCTTAAGAGAGTTTCTAAGGTGAGATCTCTTAAGAGTAGAGAGGAGGACTTTTAGCAACTCAAGAGTTTCCTTAGAGGACAAAATGGCAGACGGAAGAGGCAGGAAGGATATTCTACAAACACTGGATGACAGTGGGGCCAAAACACTGTTATTGTGGTTTAACCAGATCCAGTCAGTCATAATAACTAAATTAGACATAAATAAAGGGGTGCCGCAAGGGTCCATTCTAGGTCCCCTGATTTTTTCCATTTTTAGTGACACGATCAGGTGTAATCAAAGTGAGTAATAGATGAATCTACATGCGGATGGTGCTGTGTTGCATGGGAGATGAGACTAGAATAGCTCTTTTAGAATGTGATTGTCCCACCAGAGGATATGTGTGTCACTGTATATGCAAGTGTGCCCACTGCGGATCGAGCCATGCTCAAATCACAGGAAGATTTTGATTAAGTTCAAAAGGCTGTTAATAATTGAATTATGAATTAAATCATTTTAAGTTACCTGCTCTCATTGACCTCCTGTAAATGAAATACCTTCAACCATTTGAAATAATTACATCCATTAAATACATTGAATATAATGAATAGATTAAATCAAATAACTCATAGAGCGCAGACCTAAGACTCGAGGCTCAGTTCCATTCTTTAAAAATGCATCCAGTGATACAGTTTTATACTGATACAGATTCACATCACCTCCAAAATCTAATCAGTTTTTCATTGTTTTTATGTCCAAATCTTTTTTTTATGTTGCTCTCAAACTAACTGAAAAACTCCTGTGTTTACCGTGTGGGCGGATGTAATAAATTAAATATTTCATAGCAGCCTCCTCTCCCAGACAGAACAGTTTAAATGTTCCTTTTAATGACCAACCTCTAACATGTATGACGCCTGGACGGGAGTGGAAATGACTCTCCACTGAACCGTGTCCCGTGACTTCTGAAAACAAACTCTGTGGAGGAGACGGATAATACATGTGTTGATTTTTGTTGTTGTTGAATGTTGCAACAAATTAGTTCAGAGTTCGTTAGCTCAGAGCGAGTTACACATTCACATGTTTGAAGAGGACCGTCATCCGTTTAGTAATTTACTACATGACTTTCTGATGAGATATCACCTTTGCTGACCTCTCAAAGAATTAACCATATTATTTGCATTTTTTCCATTTGCTCTGATTCGTTGCCTGTTTTCCCCCAGGATTCTACACTCTACCATACAAAGAATGTACATTGACTTTTCTGTTCATTGCTGTTTCTCGCTGTTCATAGAATGCTCGTTTCCTCCATTAACATCCAAAGCCTTCTCAACACGGCTAATGAGCTTTCAGGAGCTGCTATTGATTCAATTAAAGATAAAATATACAAGAGACAGCACTTCAGTCTGTGTGTGAAAGGCTGGTCTTCACGCCGATTTACTGAACTAAATTACTTCATCTGTAAAAATGATCTGTGCACGGCTCCTGCAAGTGGCTCTTGAGTTTAAATATAAAACACAAAAACAACTATACCAGGATCTGTATCCAACGGTTTGAGTTACCATCAACATGTGCTCGTCCAACAAAGTTCATTTAGTCTTCTGAGAGAGACAAAAGGATTTGTTTTTTCCACACCTGAAAGTTTCTATGGCTGGTGCCCAGTCTTCTTCAGAGTGGACTGTGCACCAGCAGGCTTCATAAATAATCTTTGTGTAGCGTGTGGTGCTCGCCTTCATGTGGCTCCGCGCTCACACAATCACAGAAGTAAAACAGGCTGCACAATGAATTAATCAACAGAAGATCCTGACCTCTGTCCATCCAAACCAGTGTCAGTTAGAGCACACACCACACAATGTTAGAAAGAGGCAAAAAACAGCAATTGAGTGAAAGCAGGTCAGCTTTAAAACATACTATTTTATTTCAAAAGCAGCGGCTGTAAAGTAATACACTTCACTCACATTGCCCAGCACGAGTCTAGTGAATGGTTGGTGGTGGTCAGAAGGGCTGATGGCACATACTTATGTCAATCTGCCCCGGGGCAGATGTGGCTACAGCAGTAGTTCTGCACCACTGTGTATGGATGGAGGCCATGTGAGGCGTCTTTGAGTGACTATGGATTTGCCATGAAAAATAAATGCATCGTTAGAATATAAATGTATTTACTATTTTCTGCTTTGCTCCAGCAGAAGGAGGTGAATCCTTGTGAGTTTAAAAATTCAAAACGTTTGAAAAAGAACTGGCAGAACAAGGTTACTGTTCTTCAAATCTTTACCTGCCAAGGGCAAATAGATGCAAAAGTTCATGTTACTGGTTCTTCTGAAAGACACCTTTAAACTGTTTTGCTTTACTTTCATAAAAATACATTTCACTATCGACAGGACTTAAATTTGATTAATTAGATCATATAATATATCATTTAATAAACTGACTCCAGTGTTTTTACGACCACTTCCAGCTGGTGTCTTCTAAGAGCAGTTTTAAGAGCAAGCCATACGCTCCCATATCAAGTTGAATCCATTCCCTGTTTTGGGATCTTTGACTAAAATCAAAACCAACTTTGACAACAGTCTCTTCTTTCTGTCACTCTGAAACTACTGAACTAACATTGACATTTAGCAGGAATAAGGCAAGAAAACAAGAATCAAGGAGCGGAGCAAGGTCAAATAACTATTTGGCTCCACTCCACTCTCAACACTGTCCCATGACACACCTGGGCCTGGCGTCGGAACCCTGGAAAAAATTACCAAAAATAAATTGTTCTAGTGTAATAGTAATAACAATACAAGACAAAATAGAAATATTTTAAATAGAAATAGTCTAAATATAAACAAAAAAGGCAAGACTGTGTTTAGGCTCATACAGGGATCATGAACTGTGGAGGTTGTTAAGCTGTGATTGGTCGTCAATATTCCAGATTGAAAAGACAGTTAAAGGTAAAGGTGCACTTTATTGATCCCCGTAGGGCAATTCATCCTCTGCATTTGACCCATCCTGATGCCGCGAAGGCTTACATCAGGAGCAGTGGTAACAATACAGCCACGTAGTAACACCGTGGTACAACACCTTAGTAGCAGCACCCGGGAACCCATCTCCAGTTGTTGATGCACGGCTTGGTCAGGACCGGAGCTGGAGGATTCTACCAAGTGTGCATGTTTTTTAGTGGTAGGGGAGAACATGCGAAAACGCCACTCAGAAAGGCCTTGTTACGACCGTGATTCGAACACAGGACCTTCCTCCTGAGAAACGAGAGTGCTATCCACTCAGCCATCGTGCCGCCTGTTCAGGATCTTTATCACCTCCAGTTCCTGACACTGTCCTTTTGGGTGAACATAAAGAGACAATGATCCTGCTCCACACCCACAGCGGCGACGGGGAAACACATGAGGCTCAGTGTAATAAGTGTTTTCACAAATTGATTGAATTTTAACAACCCCACACTGCTAATCCTCGCACACTTGTTTACCACGTCCCGTTTTCCGAGCAGCAGCCTTCTCTTCCAGCAGAGCTCAGTTTTTTCCTTAATCCCTCACAAAAGTAATGGAATCTCTCTCTCCGTGGATGCTTTGTGGCTTCTCATTTATAATCAAATTAAAATGCAAAGTATTAGTGTTATTTTGGAAAATACATTGGTAGAAACATACACGTGCACTACATATGTCTTTTCTGTTTACACGACGTTATGTAAGAGGCTGGGTATGTGCCAAAAGTTTCTGATATTAGCGTGGGTGGGATCTGAAAGCATGAGAACTGCAGTGATTTTCAATAGGAAACAATGGCTCAACAGTCAACGTTCTTTTTTGATTAATGATTGTACTGAAGTTTAGTGTCACAAACTGGCTCAAAGTTTGGACACAAATGGAGTCTGCACATGTTTTGAATGTGGTCGGCCCCACCCACCACCAGATGCTGTCAGTCCAAGTCAGCTCCCCCATTGGCTCGAATCTGGAAGGAGGAGAGAGCCAGTGGCAGCAGCACACAAACCACAAGACTGGGGACGTCACAAAAATACCTATTCTATTCATTGAATTTACATACTCCATTACTTGTTGTGCTTTTACTCTATATAATAGTAATATTTCTCTTTTATGGTAAGAGAAATATCAGGTTACCACACTGTAGGAGTCCTCTGCACTGAGAGCAGTGGTCGGCGGTGCAGGTCTGGATCATGGACCTGGAGGAGGTTTGGGGCCTCAGCTTCATGTATCCTCTGGGTGCTGTGTTGTCCCAAACGGCTGCAGGCGGATCTCTGCAGCAGCTGGCTCCTCGGATGGTGCTTCCTCCTCTGGTTACACCTGAATGTTTTACCTATCATTAAACATTGATACTATAATCTGGAAAAACTCGAGACAAAGATTGCATTAGAATATTTATTATCAAGATACAATACACTTCTTTCATAATGTCATAGAGCAGTTTGATTTAACCCCCACTGGAGCTTCTTGACAATCTTGAGTCATACACTGTTAGTCAGCAGTAACCCACAGCCTAATGCATGTTCCTGTTTTGTATATACAGCAGTTATACAGGCCTGCTGCTTCCATATGGATAGTACTGTGTGCATTAGCTCTATCTGCTGCCAGACCCTCCTTTCTGCTCCAACAGAATGCTTCCATAATGGCCCCCTTCCTTTAGCATCTCTCTGCTGGACTGGATAGCCTACACCGCACTCTATATTCTCACTTTAAGGGAAGCTGGTTGGTGAAGTTGCTCATCGCTGTCAAATATCTGGAAACTGTGGTTATTTTTGGACTTGGTAGCGGCGCATATTCGCGATCACTGATGCTGGTAAACATCATGTTTTCCCCAACAAAAAAACTCATATTCATTAAACACAGGGTTTAGTTTTTTAGGATCTCCATAAATAATGTAAATAATAATGTATTGGTTTTAAATAGTAGCTTTTCAGGACACATAAAGATGCTTCACATGTCTTTATTCTTTCACTCCATACACGGTGGTGATATGACCTAGACACAGCTGAGTTAATGGGTTGTGGGAGTGAGTTCCAGAGCGTGGGGGCAGCAATACGGTGAAGGCTCGTACCCCCAAGGTTTGGTGTTTAGTCCTGAAGAGGAGTGAGGGGGTTGGAGTTTGTGGACCTGAGGCAGCGGATGGGACAGTGATGATGGGGGAGGTCAGTGAGGTATGAAGGGGCCAGGTTATGGAGGTACTTGAAGGTGAGGGGGGGACCTTGTATTGGATGTGGTAAGCAACAGAGAGCCAGAGGAGTTGTTCAGACCTTAGCTGGAAATGTTTTTATTTTTTTTGACAAACCAGGGATTTGCAAAATTTCCAGAGAAGGACCTCTGCAAGCCCTCTTCCAGTTTAGGGTTGCTTATAGTTGAGTCATCTATTGTGTTATTTGTCATCATTTCATGTGTATATTTATGTGTGTGTCAATCAATATGGGAGTATGGCAGTTCTAGGATTATACATACTGGAGAAATAATTGCAGCCTGTTCTCAATTGCAGCCTGTCCTGTATTTTGCCCTGTCTGTTCCACCCCGCGCTTTGAGAATCACAGCGTATATGATGAAGATTTTGATTTTTTTTCTCTGTATGCCGCACAATGGTCAGTGCATGTCAGAAACAGCAGCTTCATTGACTTGTTCGAACTGTCACCTCTACAAAGCTGTGTTCTATTGGTGAAAATGTGGTTTTTGAATTGGCTTTTGTATGACAAGGATCAGTCCTGCAGCCGCTATGTGTGTGTGTGTGGGTTTGTGTGGGTTTGTGTAAGCAAGACTAGCTTCTTTACACTCTTTGTCTCGTTTATAAAAACCTTGTAAACCTAAATCATAAAGAAGACATGATGAGCTTTTTATATTGAACTCGCTTCTATCATTCTGCCCCGGGGCGGCTGTGGCTATGATGAATGAATAATGCTGTGTGAAGTGTCTTTGGGTGTCCAGAGAAAGCGCTCTATAAAACGCGTGCATTAACATCTACTAAACCACCCTGAAAGAAAGAGCAGATTTCATGGACGCACAGCCACTTACATGGTGCGTTTGAGGAGTATGAAATCATCTGATAAGAGCAGGGAGGGAAAATCTCATTCTTACAGAGAAAAGGACACTTTTAGAAACCGTTGCTGTGCGGTTTCTAAAAGTGTCCTTTTCTCTGTAAGAAACCGCACAGCAACACAGTAGAATTTACATGTTCGTCTTTTGTAAAATGAGACTCTGAGAAGACTGTATTTTGCCACAAGTTTCCAGAGTATGGAGGACTTCAGTCAATATGTCCCTCTATTGCCTATACTGACAACAGCTTTATAGCCCACGTGAAAAAAATGGAATCAGTTATGAAGACGCGCCGCTCTAGACACGCCTTTGGTCTGCCTCACCGCGTGCACGGGGGAGCGCACTCGTGGAAGGCGCTGTCATGTCCCAGTCCCATCAGAAGCGCTCTGCTGCATGCGCCGTGGGTAAACTTGACTTGTTTGGGGAGTAGGCTGTTTGAAAACTACTGCTACCACAACTACAACGTCCAGTGTGGTCACCCCTCCCACCCCCTAACCCTCACACCCCCTTCCCTGGCTCCACACATCTGGAGGGAGGAGAGGATTGGAGAGCGCGCGTTCCCATCACTTCACCCCAACTCGCATCACCAGGAGCAGCGAGACAGCAGTGGACTTTTGCGCACACACCTTTTTCCTTCTGGGATCATGTACAAACTTTGGAAACGCGACAACTTCCAAGGAACTCTTCGTGCATTCAAGGCGGCGATGACCCGCGACGTGGTGCCACCTTGTGCCACAGCAGATGCAGATCCGTAAGCAGTGTGAAATATTTATTGGCCATGGACGCGCGTAAAAGCAGAGAGCGCTTGCAGCTGGGATTCCCTCAGTGCTCTTAAACTCACAACGTTTAAATCGGAAGAAACTCGTCCTCCAGCAAGAGAACTCGGTAAGCACTGTCATTTGGCTCTTTTTTACGCGTACCCAAGCGCAATTACGCACAGGACTGGGATGGTAAAACACGGCGTTTTGTTTAGTGCAGCCATAATATCACTCAAAAGCCAGTCACATTGTGTCCATATAGTTAGTGTGGTGAAGTCTATTGAACTTTGAGGGCGTTTGGTTTTTTGGCTTTGATTTCTCGACGTGCGCGCGCTGTATTCCATGACAACGCAGACAGCGAGACCAAATGTCCATCTACTTTTACTACTTTTGCGCTGTGTTAAGAAGTAAACTGAACGGAGAGCTTGGTTTGATTTCTCACCTATGCTCACAGATCCAGGAGAACTGTCAAAGGAGATTTTCCATTGGTCTCTTTATACACGCTCTTATTGTGTTAAGGATTTGGCATTGTGGATTTCACACTTAACGAGATAAAGGGAAGCAGTGGGGGGGTCGTCGTATCTGCCTGATAATAAGCAAGCAGGATCAGAAAAACAAATTTGGCTGGCATTGAGGCATTTCTATTCAATGGATTTATGGCACACTGCCTAGTATTTCAGACACACCCCCAACCATCCTGTAAGAAGTAAATTATGGAATGATTTTGTTTATTGGGCTGTTTGGGATTCTTGAGTATTAGTTAAAAAAAACATCAATGTGTTTATTCTACAGGCCAGAGGTGTGGACTCGAGTCATGTGACTTGGACTCGAGACAGACTCGAGTCATGATTTTGATGACTTTAGACTCGACTTGACCAAATGTAAAAAGACTTGCAACTCGACTTGGACTTTAACATCAATGACTCTGACTTTCACTTGGACTTGCGCCAATTGACTTGCAAAGACTTGCGTAACCCGGGCCATTTTTACCTTTCTCCGCATCTTTCTTTCTATCTATGCCGTCTCTGAAGAAACAAAGCCTCGCGGTAGTTGTAGCGCTCGCGCGAGAGTTCGAACGTGAGTTCCCCGCAGTTCGCGCTGCAACACTTCCCTAAACAAGCGGACTGCATTCACCGGTGGGTGTGTTGTCTAGGGGAGCTGGAAATGAGCGAGCTGCAGGTATTTATCGCGACCTAACGTCATATTTTGTTCTACAAACCGTAATTGATATGCTTTCACTACAGGCGCCTCATACAATTGAATCGACGCAGTTGTCACACTGTGTGCCGTGTTTTAAAGAGGAACTGGTGAGTCAAACTAGCGCTAGCCTGCGCTGCTCTGTTGGCTCTTTCTTATATTTTTCTGTGTGCGCGCCGAGGCCTATTATTATGAGTATGTTTTTGCTGTGCTCCTCCTGCTAAAGTTTGCATACATTAGATAGTTGTTTTGATTATGTGCACTAAGCTAGATTAATATTTGCACTATTGTTTATGGTGCATTGATATGAGAATCAGTGCTTTGACTGATTGAATTAATTTATATGAGACATTTTATTATGTAATGATATATTGGTAATTATGAGATATTACTAATGCTGGCCCAGTTCATACAGGCCAGGTTCCTTCCCCTCCATTGGTCCCTTCAGTCCTTTGGAACAATAACCACTACGGACATTAAACTGATTATATAGATACAGGTCCTAGCCCAATACTCATATTCATATATGCTGCACTGCTGCACTTGCTACTTCCCATTAAAAACCCCAAAGATAAAAAGTATGTTGACATGGACTGCTCTGATTTTATGTGTGGTCTGTGCATGTGTAACTGAGCCTGCATCTGGCACAACATCCAATTAGATCACGTAGATAGTTTTGATTTACCAGCAGCCAACGACATGGAACAAACTGTTAGTCCATGGGTCAGAGACCAACGAGAATGCACCAGCAAAATGATTCCTAACATTATTTTGTTTGCCTACAAAAGTACGTGGAGACCAACAAGAAACAAATCGCGGTCAAAAAGACTCGAGAGGACTCGAAAGTCAAACCGTAGGACTTGGGACTGACTTGAGATTTGTTGGCCTTTGACTTGGACTCGACTCGGGACTTGCCTGTCTTGACTCGTGACTTGACTCGGGACTTGAGGGCAATGAATTGAGACTGACTTGTGACTTGCTAAACAATGACTTTGTCCCACCTCTGCTACAGGCACATCACAGTGATTGGTACAGCATCTCACAGTAGGATGCTAAAACAGGGTGAAAAAAAACTTATTATAAGAGATTATGTTGAATACTTTAACAATGTTTTTAGAAAAAAATCCTTGATAAATCCTTGACATTATGTAAATATACTGTACTTCCAAACATGAGTCATTGCCGCAAATCAAGACAGAGAATGATGGCCCCGTTCACTGAGGTCGCCAGTTCAATCCTTACATGGTTGTATTTGAGCCAGACACTTCTACCACTTTGATTGTGTGATGTGTGTGTTTGTGAGTCTGGTTGTGTGGGTGTTTGAGATATAGGCAGACAGAGGGGTGGGTGATCTGGGGAAATATGTGAATCAATATTTTCCCCCTTCTAGTATCGACTGATCTAAAATTTTGATTACATTTTATGTATCCAATTTAATACAAACACAATAACTGGAATGCCAAATGCAATATTTTCCAATTGACAAAAACTTTCACTCAGAGCAAGTACAGATGAGTGATGAGGTGAAAACTCATGTTGTTTGTTCTCCTGACTTTTGAAAGAGATTACGATCTTTTGATTTTTTGCACAGTTCTTTTGGTCTGTCTCATCCATACCACAAAGTCTTTTTCAATCTTGTCGCTTCTCACTGTAAATATGAACACAGCTATTATTGAAAAGCCTTGTTTTAAGAAATTGGATGGCCATGTGTTCTGGGCTGGAAACAACACTTTGATTATTTCACAGCAGATATTTCAAACACAGTATTTTATTCATTCGCGATGAATGGTTTTGTGGAAGTACAGATATTGGACAGATTTACAAACAACCAGACATGTATTTAAAAAATGCATATTTCAGACCAAGGTTCACTGTGCTGTTTTGTCCAGTAAGTATTTCCAACAATAATATTTTGAAAATTGATCCTATCCTTCACATTACTACCACCAGCAAGATTTTCTGAAGGGTAACAGTTGGTGGATGGATGGATGGATGGATGGAAGTTAAAAAGCTTTGTGATAGAATGTCTGACGCCGCAGTCACTCTTGCTGTCAAAATATCTTACTCTTAGTAGATCACAAATATCCACTGAAAATAAAGTGTAAACACACCATGTGGATATTATGGATAACAGCAGGAGAGTCTGCAGTGGTCATGGGCAAATCTTTTTCAAAATGATCTTGAATCAAGATTGAAAAAAAAAAACTACTTGACAGTAGCTCAGAACCTTTGAGCCTGAAGTTTGTGGGTTCAAGCCCACCATGAGACCTTTTCCACCGACTCCCACTGATGTCTGCTATCGTCGTGTCCTTGGGCACTTACAGTAATCCCACTTTGCCTGAAGCCCCCGCTGAAGGAGTCACAGATAGAGAAGCCGTCCCCCTGTGGACTCACCACCTGCAGGAGGATCAGTGATGGGCTGGTGCTCTGTGAACCAAGTGGCAGCTGATTGTTCCCCTCCAGAAATGGACAAACATGGCCCATGAGTTGAATAGACCTGCTTCAAACTGTAATCCTTTGTCAGTCTTGTCCACAAGTGTCATACTGTAAAGATGAACCATGATTACCAAACTTTGGAGAAAGAAAATCCAAATGGGTAAATGTGTAAGAACTACATATAGATTCCAAACACAAAAGGCTTTCACAGTTGTGGTTTCCATTGTGCAGTATAATAGGTGTTCCGTGTGCAGGCTGAACTCTGACATCAGCGTCTCTCTCTGGTCCTCCGAGCAGAAAGCAGCCTCCTCTCTGCATTCTCTTCTCTGGTTCTTCTTTGGTTGTGGCCTGAGGACTTGTCTCTACTGCAGAAGCTCGCTGATGTGAGGGCTGCTCGGAGTGTGAAAGAGAATTACAATCATCTCCGTCCATGATTCATTTCCACCTGAGAGAGATGTCGCAAATGATTTATTCTTATTATTTTCAATCTTGTAACAGTGGGTCACATCGTGTGTAACAGTGCAGCTATAGGGAGTTATCTTCCATCTTTCAGACACATTATGAATCTTTTTGTGTTGCAACATTGTTTCCTCATAAAAAATGAAGCTGGAGTTGTTTTTATATCCATCCATGCCAATATCAGGAACTTCAAGCACACATATGTAACTCAGCCCTCAGTCCTGTAATAGTATGTAAGTAAGTCATGTCTATTAGTGCATTTTACAGGCCAAGGTCTTCCAAAGCGCTTTACAATGTTCAGAGTTCAGATATTTTTCCATTCTCTCCACACACATTCACTCATTACATTCATACCTTTCATACATGTTTTAGTGGTAGGGTTAACCAGAGCACCCACAGGAAACCTACGCAGACACAGGGAGATTCAAACTCCACACAGAAAGGCCAGAAGGTGGAAGCGAACCCAGGACATTCTTGTTGCGAAACACAATATCAATCAATCAATCAACTTTATTTGTATGGCGCCTTTCCAACACAAGGCCACTCAAAGCGCCTCACAACCCACATAATATCAGACAAATCAGAAACATAAAAATCTACATATACAAACAATAAATACATTAAAAACAGAATGAAATCACAAGTAATGAAGAAACCTTAAAACATTAAAAGCACACACAGGATTAAAATAATAAATAACCACAATGCATTAAAAAAAGAGTATGTATCAATAAAATCCTTCAGCCGTATGCACAGCTAAAAAAATGTATAATGCTGTAATTTAAGATTAAGATTAAGTTTAAGAGATCCTTTATTCGTCCCACAGTGGGGAAATTTCAGTGTTGCATCACAAGTTACAGAACAGTAGCAAAGAGGAGCACACGGCACGAGTCAAGTGAACATTAGCTATACTAATTAAAATAAAACAAAATCTCTAACTCTAGCATCAATAAAAGTATAAAATCTCTATCTTGAAAATAGTAATAAAAGAAGTGTACAAGTTTTACATTTGGCAGAATAAGAGGCAAGTATAAAGTGCTGTGTATTCTAGTGCAAGCAAAGTGTAGTTATATGTTAACATCTGTACATGTTAGCATCTGTACATGTTAGCATCTGTACATGTTAGCATCTGTACATGTTAGCATCTGTACATGTTAGCATCTGTACATGTTAGCATCTGTACATGTTAGCATCTGTACATGTTAGCATCTGTACATGTTAGCATCTGTACATGTTAGCATCTGTACATGTTAGCATCTGTACATGTTAGCAGCAGCATGTTTACATCTGTACATGTTAGCATCTGTACATGTTAGCATCTGTACATGTTAGCATCTGTACATGTTAGCATCTGTACATATTAGCATCTGTACATGTTAGCATCTGTACATGTTAGCATCTGTACATGTTAGCATCTGTACATGTTAGCATCTGTACATGTTAGCATCTGTACATGTTAGCAGCAGCATGTTTACATCTGTACATGTTAGCAGCTGTATGTTTACATCTGTACATGTTAGCAGCAGCATGTTTACATCTGTACATGTTAGCATCAGTAAGTTTACATCATTCATGAATTTGTTTTTCAGTTTTTCAAGTGAAAGAACATTCTTTATAATAGGACGATAAGATAAGATAAGATTGCTTTATTTATCTCACAGAGGAGAAATTTACATGTCACATTTGGCATGGATAGAGACACTCAGATTGTGCAGAGGAGGAAATGTGCAAACATGTTACATGCAGGATATATGTACAATAAAAGTGACAATAATTATGTACAACAAAAGTGACAAGTGTCAATTGGAAACAGTGTCAATAGTGCAGGTTTTCACACAGTGATCATTTAAAGTGACTTATTGTACAGTCTGACAGCGGTGGGGATAAAGGCCCTGCGGTGGCGCTCCTTCCTACACTGAGGGTGCCTCAGTCTCAGAGGTGGGACAAAGTCATTGTTTAGCAAGTCACAAGTCAGTCTCAATTCATTGCCCTCAAGTCCCGAGTCAAGTCACGAGTCAAGACAGGCAAGTCCCGAGTCGAGTCCAAGTCAAAGGCCAACAAATCTCAAGTCAGTCCCAAGTCCTACGGTTTGACTTTCGAGTCCTCTCGAGTCTTTTTGACCGCGATTTGTTTCTTGTTGGTCTCCACGTACTTTTGTAGGCAAACAAAATAATGTTAGGAATCATTTTGCTGGTGCATTCTCGTTGGTCTCTGACCCATGGACTAACAGTTTGTTCCATGTCGTTGGCTGCTGGTAAATCAAAACTATCTACGTGATCTAATTGGATGTTGTGCCAGATGCAGGCTCAGTTACACATCCACAGACCACACATAAAATCAGAGCAGTCCGTGTCAACATACTTTTTATCTTTGGGGTTTTTAATGGGAAGTAGCAAGTGCAGCATATATGAATCTCAGTATTGGGCTAGGACCTGTATCTATATAATCAGTTTAATGTCCGTAGTGGTTATTGTTCCAAATGTCCTACTGTAGGATAGGGGTAGTATGAGGGGTCTAGGCTTTGGACCTGGGGCAGCTCGCCATCAACTGGACCAGCATTAGCAATATCTCATAATTACCAATATATCATTACATAATAAAATGTCTCATATAAATTAATTCAATCAGTCAAAGCACTGATTCTCATATCAATGCACCATAAACAATAGTGCAAATATTAATCTAGCTTAGTGCACATAATCAAAACAACTATCTAATGTATGCAAACTTTAGCAGGAGGAGCACAGCAAAAACATACTCATAATAATAGGCCTCGGCGCCCACACAGAAAAATATAAGAAAGAGCCAACAGAGCAGCGCAGGCTAGCGCTAGCTTGACTCACCAGTTCCTCTTTAAAACACGGCACACAGTGTGACAACTGCGTCGATTCAATTGTATGAGGCGCCTGTAGTGAAAGCATATCAATTATGGTTTGTAGAACAAAATATGACGTTAGGTCGCGATAAATACCTGCAGCTCGCTCATTTCCAGCTCCCCTACGACAACACACCCACCGGTGAATGCAGTCCGCTTGTTTAGGGAAGTGTTGCTGCGCGAACTGCGGGGAACTCACGTTCGAACTCTCTCGCGAGCGCTACAACTACCGCGAGGCTTTGTTTCTTCAGAGACGGCATAGATAGAAAGAGAGCCGGAGAAAGGTAAAAATGGCCCGGGTTACGCAAGTCTTTACAAGTCAATTGGCGCAAGTCCAAGTGAAAGTCAGAGTCATTGATGTTAAAGTCCAAGTCGAGTTGCAAGTCTTTTTACATTTGGTCAAGTCGAGTCTAAAGTCATCAAAATCATGACTCGAGTCTGACTCGAGTCCAAGTCACATGACTCGAGTCCACACCTCTGCTCAGTCTTCCACTGAAGGAGCTCCTCAGCTCCTCTACAGTCCTGTGCAGTGGGCTATGGTTGCAGCAGGTAATTTTCAAATGATAATAAAAACCCAACAACACCTCCCTCTAGTGGCAGCATAGGATTAGGACAGGCCAATAGCATCATTTAGTATTGATACTTTATTTTCTACTGAAAGGACAACTAAACACCAAATCAACTTTTTTAACTCATAAACTGCATATGTTTCTTATAGTGCACTCTTCATATACTGGTCAATTCTTTGATCAGATCAGAGCAGAGCTAGAGTGGAGCTAGAGCGGGAGACAAACGAGCAGTACCGCAGGCGCCCTGTGTGCCCGTTGATGGGACAACTGTAAGCTAGTTATACCCTTTCAAGATATTATTAAAGATCCATGCTTGTGTCAAAGTCTGTCCTCCATCTTGTTCAAACTGCAAACATTTAATCCGTGTAAGCAACCATATACACACACACACACACACACACAAGCTGACAGACTTATGGTAGACTATAGTATGAATGGGAAAGATAGGCAATGAGCAGTCCATGTTAAATACTGTCTATGATCACACTATAACAGCGCCTGAGTTTAGGTTACCTCTAGGTGACCTAAGTGCAGATGACAAGGCAGTGCAAGGCAGATGACACCTAAGTGTCATCTGCCTTGAGCCTCATGGAACCACTGATCAGTATTATTTTTCTAACATTATTAATTCACTCGCATTCTGTCCAAGCTGTGAAATATTTGTGCCAAAGTAGGACTAGTCGATTATCAACACGGACAGATGGGGCAGATGCGATCTTGGACGTTGACAAGGATGTTTTGAATTGAGTTATTGACGCTAACGTGGGACTAGGCGCCTTCTGTCCATGTTGCCTCTATTGTCTCCGTTCTCTGTGAGGGATTGTCAGGATTTGAGAACATTTTGGTTTTGTGCTATTTATTGTGTTCAGACCAAACACACAGAACAAAGACATTTTATAGTAAACTGGAACTCACTTTTAAGGAACTTTTGCCATAGAGACAAAGAGTAGTTGACTGAGAAACAAAAAAAACAGAAACTAAATGATAACAACAATAATCATTGCCAGAAAAAGGAACATTTTACATATTTATTGTACCCTACTAAAAGTGACAAGTAAAAATAAGTAAAACATTGCTCAAATAAAAAATAAAAAAATAAAAAGCATCTTAATTTGAACCTATTTTGTGTAGCACCCGGAGGAAACTGGAGCAGACACAGGGAGAATATGCAAACCCTACCCTGGAAGAAACCACTCTGCCACTGGGCCATGTTCTGCTGAATCTGGTTTATGCAAATGTAGGTTTGTCACATTTGTTTTTTATCATTTTTTATTGTCTTGCATTTGTTTTGGGATCAACTTTATCTTGTGTTTTTGTATCATTATTGTTATTTGTTTTTATTTTTATTTTTTTAATTTTCTTTGGCCTTAATCGAAAATAAAAAAACGACAATTTTTTTAAAAAAATAAATAAAAACAGTGGTTGACTCTTTTCTGCAAAACATCTTTGGAGGAAAAATTGAACCTAGAACCATCTTGTTCAAAAGCAAAAATTTGAACCAATGTTACTTTCACACTTGGCTCTCAGTCCCTTAATCGTAAAAACTTGACGTAACATGATTTAATTTGGAGCACCCTAATTGCTCCGTATCGTAATTTTCAGGCCATAATGGTTAGTTAAAGTGCAATTGATTCAGACAAACGGCTCCTCTGGGTGCTCCCTTACAATTAAACCCCGGCTTAATAATTGATGCTGCAACAGGCCTTTCTCGGCACATGATGAGTTGTGTGACGGCGGCGGCGGCGTTAGCGGCAGCTACGTTTGGCAGAGATAATGTCTTTTTAGTGTAGGAAGGAGAGGATCTATATAACATTATCTGTGCTTCAGGCTATTGTCTTTTCACCTATAGAACAGAAGCATCCACCAGTATCAGACATGTCCTCCACAGAGGGAGCCCAGCACACACTGCAAAAAGTGAGAAAAAGAAGTCAAAAATTGCTCAAATTTGTGTAAAATTTATCTCAATTTAAACATATTTTAACTGTCTTAATACAAGATTTGCCAATTAGACCTTGTTTTAAAAGGATAGAAGAAGTGTCTCTCCTGGAATGAGGAAATAAAGCAACAATTCTTGAAATAAGACTAAATGATTTTGTTCCATTGCTACATTTTGTTTTAATGTTTCCTCAACCATTTGGTAGATCACCTTTGAGTCAATGTATCCACTTGAAGCTTGCTTAGAACTGAAATATACCTCTTTGGGACATCTCACTTGGATTTAGGCACTTTTAACATCAAACTGCATCTCAACTGTTTGGCAAAGGCCAGTAATGAAAAAATATATATAAAATCCAAGGAGTGAATGATAAAAAGTTAAGACAGTCAGAACGTGCTCAAATCGAGATGAAAACACTAAAAGCATATACTGTATTTTATCCTTTTTTGCCGAGCACAGACGTCACTTCGAAAACAGGCATTCTGACTTGAATGGTGAATACGTCCTTGTACAAACAGTACAGAAGTGCTTTTCGTCATTAAAGCATCGCGCGGTGGAAGACTTCTCGTTATGGAGAGGTGGACGGCGATGGGGGCTGCTGTGGGCTCGCTGCACGCCACTCAGAATCACAGGATAATGATGCGTGGTGAGGTGGGCGAAAAACATGCGTGAAGTGAAGGTAAACAGGTGGAGGAGGAAGAGGGGGGAGGGGGAGGGGGGTGAGGGTGAGGGTCCGAGAGCACAGGGGAGGGATCAATGAAAAAGGCTATAAGCATAATCAACAGACTCCAGAGAAATCTCTCTGAAGCTGAAAGAGGAACGTATTTATACATTTTATTCAACTTTGTTACAGACTGTAGTTCTATTTTAAACAGTTATGACTTCATGTTCTTATTTTTACGTTATTTCTATTATTCTTTTGTTTATTATGGTCAATTTTATTATTATTATCACATATCCATAAATATATAGACTGCTTAGTCTGCATCTTCTTTTTGTTAATCATTACATTTACCTGTGGGAAAAATAAAAGATTTATTTCTCAATCCATAAGTTTAGTGGAGGAAGGTCCTACATGTTCTATGGACATAGTAGTGTTGTCTGTTATGTTATTATCGAAATGTTTAGATTATAGCCAAGGAAATTACATTACAATGGAAACAAGCTGGAGAAGGGTCTCAACCAGAAGAGTGGAGTCAGGTCTGTGGTGATTCAGTCACACTAAAGAGACTGATTTTCCGAAAACCCTGGCGCCTGGACTCCCCTAATAACCCCTGGGACCAACAACAAGAAAACAAAAGAAAAAAATATGAATTTGACAGAACTTTGCTGTCTGGCTTTAGCAGAGATTTTGGGGTGCATGATCCTTCATTATCAAGTGTCCATTTGCTTTTCTTGCAAGAACACATTGGTTGGAAAAACTATCAATCTTTTGATGATGGTTTGATTGACCAATCAGCATCAGTTGGCACTATAGAAAAAAAGATTGTGGAGAACACAACCATATCTGTGTTGATCATCAATAATGTGGCACGATCGTTGGTCCTGGTTAGTGCAGCAATGGGAGACCTGTAGGAACTTCAGGAGCCACAGTAGAGTGGTAGCTTTAACAACAAACAAATATATCGGACACATAACTTCCAACATACAGTATATCTACTGTATGTGGAATTGAGAAGATATGTTTCCACCCCCAGAAAGTGACTTACTTTCTGGGGGTGGAAACATATTTTTCCACCCCCAGAGTTTCTTTCAGCTCGTCTGTGTTAATTTTATAAACCTATAAACTAGTTCATTTTTAAGTGTTAGAAGCGTCCAGACTCATTCCTCAGACTCTAATTCTCCACTGTCCGCTGCAGTACGTTTAAAAGTCAGTTCAACAAATTTCATGGTCTAAAACACAGTCCAACGTGACATCACTGCAAAGGTCTGCAGCGGCTGCACTTCAGGTCTAACTCACACTGGTTTCATAGTGTGAGAGGGGGGTTCTTTCCTAAAATTCGGGAAAATCCTCCTGTATACTGTACCTTTAAGCAAGAGCTCAATGGATAAATAAAACACAATAACAGGTCACAAAATGGATTTGTTGACTGCTTGTTTAATGTTGTAAACACATTTCCGCCGATGGTCAAAGCGTGTGACCTTTGGAGTTTAGCTTTTGTCTGAACAAAAATGTCTACGTTTGAAGTCTCCTCACGAGCGGTCGGTAATAGAAGAGAAAAACGATCCCAAATACCACACCGTTGGCACTTTTGGAGAGTAAAGTACCCCCCTCGGACTAACCTTAAATCTCTCTGAGGTCTGAGCGAGCAGGCAGCTGAAATGGAAGTTTTGGAAATAGTCAGTATTGTACCAGAACCTGTCTGCAGCCTTGAACAGCCTCTTCTGTCTTATCCAGAGTGACACCTCCCGTCCACACACCGCTCACAATCACCTCTGTGGACAAGGCGCAAGAGTGGATTGCTTGTTTTCGAGAATAAATGAAGAGCTTGCACTTCTTCTTCTTTGGCAGACGAATCGTAGAGACACTCTTGTTTTTCCAAAGTTCCAAAAGATAAACAACGGATTGATGCAGAGCTGAGACCCGAGAGCCAAAAGTTCTGCAGCCAGCGTTAGATTCATGGCAGTCGGACTCTCACGGCCAAAGATGGACTGAGTCTGAGAGGCATCCAGAACACTGCAACACACAGCAAACATAAGTTAAAGCTGGGGCACCTGAATGTATCAAATCCTGACTATTACATGTTTTGTGCCCTAAGATTAAGAGTAACATGCTGTGAACTCTTTAATTATTGTTTCAGCCCTGAACCCATATAAGCATTTGCTTCATCCAACTCCTTTTCGAATCAGGTACGGGTTATTTGTCTGCTATATTGATATATGTAAAAATGTGTATTGTGCATGGTTCGAAATAAATAAATATCTGTTTACCCTTAGTGAGATCAAGCTGAAGTTAGAGATTGTCCAATATTAATAACGTGAATTGCAGCTTTGTTTCTCTTTAAAGTCATTTTCTAGCAACGTTTTTATTCAACAAAACTCAATGCGTGAAAACCGAGGTATAGAAACCAAAACCTAGGTTCAAGGTTCAATAATACAAAAATATGAGGCTGAAAGCACCTTCCACTTTGGTGATCTTTGAGGCAGGATCCAGTCTTACAGAATATTTAAAATCCTTATTATAAAATAAAGTTTGAAGTGATTTTCATTGAAGCATAAAATGTCAAAGGAAAGAAGAAGAAGAAGTGCTGCGCTTTGCTTCTGTTGGCAAAACTTATTCAAAATATAATGAAATCACACAGCCGTCGTCTCGGGAAGACCTTACAAAATTGTCACTTTTTATTCATTTTCATTTCATTTCATCTCATTTTATTACATGTTCCCAATGGGGCGATTAGTTTTGCAGTACAAAGAGAGACATTGAAAAAACCACAGAAGAAAAACATTGTACATTCATAAAAGTCCAACAAGGGGCCTAGGTGCAAACTTCACAGTCACATGGAATAGGAGAAGGAAAACAAAAACAACTATTTTCCCCAAACACTGCATGGAGCCGGGCCTGTCACTCCTTCTATGGTCAGAGTTTAGAAAAGAATAGGATGTTGCTCTGGGACTGAGGCTGTAGATCTAGGACTGAGGCTGTAGATCCAGGACTGAGGCTGTAGATCCAGGACTGAGGCTGTAGATCAAGCACTGAGGCTGTAGATCCAGGACTGAGGCTGTAGATCCAGGACTGAGGCTGTAGATCCAGGACTGAGGCTGTAGACCCAGGACTGAGGCTGTAGATCCAGGACTGAGGCTGTAGATCAAGGACTGAGGCTGTAGATCTAGGACAGATACGTTTACAGAGCCGGTGTTCTGTCAAAGTGGTCTGCCCGTCGAGATGACCTCCCTCAGAAATACGAACAAACTAAGACACAAAGTTAGCTGTCAAGTTAGCCACAGGACGCGTCATCGGCCTACGTCAGTAAAATGACTTATGCTTTCACACAGCAGCAGTGGGGTTTCACAGGAGCAGTTGACTACTTAAACAAAACTTTACACAAAACTTTGACTCTTAAAACCCACATATAACAACATGGAACCATAACAGTCATACAGTACGTTAGGTGGCCTCATCTTACACTCATCTTTTAGATCCAACACCGTTTGCAACTTTAGGGCACAGCGAGTTATCATTGTCAGCTTTTGGATGATTTCCTTTTACACAGACTAACAGAGAGAAGGATTATTGGACCTCAAATGAGAAACAGAATGTACTGCATCTTTTTAACACACTCCCAAATCATGTCACTTCAGTCCGTGCGCAGTGAGAAGACTGTGAGTGTCGTATCCTGGCAGACAATACTCAGCCAGTCGTCAGAAATGATGAATGCACAGTTAAAACCGTCCGAACGTCCGACATTACCGTAAATTCCAACTGCATCCATTTCAAAATCCATGGTTATGCAGAGGGATAGTTTGAGAACAGTTCGTGTTTCTGCTTTACACAGCTAAAACAAATGGTCCTTAGCGCTCGGCTTGTTTTTTAATCTCTTGCAGCCATCACAGAAATAGTGTCTGGTGCTAGTCGTAAAAGAAAAAAGAAAACAATCATTGGAGTTGGATGGCAGTGCAAAAAGTGTTGAAAAACAAGTCAAAGATTGCTTGAGTTTGGCAAAATGTATCTTAATTTGAGCACATTTTCACTACCTTAAAACATGATTTGCCAATGGGACAAGCAAAATGATGTTGTTTTAGAAAGATACAAGAAATGTCTCCCTTGGAAACAGAATAGAAGTGGCTCAGTCCCAAATCTTGTTTAAAGACATCCAGAATATACTCAAATTAAGATAAATACCACTGGATTCAAGCCATTATTACCTCCTATTTTGTCATTATTTTCTGTATATCTGAGTAGTTCCATTTGGAGAGATTCTCAGTGTGAAACCTTAAAGCTGATATGCCATGTTTCTGTCTGTTACAAAATGTATGACACCGACAGCTCATTTTTCATAATTATAATAATGCAGAGTTATATAACGCTTCTCATGAAACTCAAAGACACTTCACACAGCATTATTCACTCTGTACAGACTGATAGAAGCAAGGACACTAATCTATACCATCGGCCCTGCCATCATCACCAATCATTCACGCACACCGGACTTATGCAGCAACCGTGCAATCTCAGAAACTCAGTAGATCCGACTTCCCAATCAGAAAAATGGTAATGAACGCTGCTGAAGTCGGAAATTCAACTTGGAAACTCGGGCTGGATCAATGGTCCCTGAGCCTGACACGTGTCAGATTGTGATTGGATGAAAGAGACCGAATGAGAAGGATGTGTTTTATATCACACCATGGTTTTACTTCAAAGATCAATTTATAATTATAATTCATTAAATTATCTGCATAAAAGCTTTGCAAAAATATCTAAGATTGTATATTTTGGTTATAAGAAAGAGCATGTTTGACCCTGTTATTACAGCAGTGAAGGGTTGTGTGCCTTTCTCTTTAACCAGAAAGACTATTACTATTGCAACTAGAACTGAAACTATCACAGATGTTACGTGCCCTGCTACACAGCACTGGGCTGCATGATTGTGTTTGTAAAACCTTTTTGCGGACAATGGAGGACAACCAGTGGGGGCGGGTCCCGGCTCAAAAGTGGCCAAAATGTCATGACGTGCGCTGACATGCTTGCAATACCACCCCGGGCCGATGGGGGTGGACCCGAAATAAGAATTAGCCAATGCTAACATATAGCATTAGCTGACCTCGCGAAAACGTCTTTACAGGATGGTCCAAAAGTTGGCTCTTGGCCCAAAGCTCCGTTCCACATGTGTGTCAATGCTGACGGGAGTGACTTTCTTTGGATCAGTCTAGTTTAGTCACTGTGAAATGTTGAAGTCACTCGTTAAAGGAATGGGGCTCGTGCCGACTGACGCACGCTCAGATGCGTTTTTTCACATTTTCAAGCCCCCGCGGCCATTTTGAAACTGCTCATAGGCACGGAAGTTGTGGCACATTAGTTAGAACGCCGGAGATAGGAGTGACTACGTCCGATAACATTTACAGTCTATGAGGACAATGGAGAAGGCACTGGGCAAGACAGGGGAGTTACTAAGAAGCATCATAAGTTGTCTAAAGTGTGGGAGCTCTTCACCCTGAACACACATTGCAAGGTGGAGCTAGCGAGTTTGATGTTTCAGCACCTGACGAGGAAGCATGGAGGGACAACCCAAGACAAGGTAAGTCAACTTTTATATTATGGTGTAAGTGCAAGCGTTGTGATGGATTATGATAACAAGGAAGGGCTTTCCCACTCCTGCAAAAAGTCATTGTGTCAGTGGCCACATGTGGTTCTGTTTTGAATATTGTAATGATTGCACAGATGCTCGACATGTGAGGTCAGGTCAGCAGTGTTTGTTATCTAACATAGGACATATTGAATCTGGAAGGCGTGTGTGATTGACATTTAACATTTTATATCTGCTTTTCCCTTTCTTTGAGCAAACCATTACAGCCTAGGACCAGTACCTGCTCCCAGCACAAGCAGCTGTTCTGACAGATAGCATTTTATATACAGTATGCTAGTCAGACATTCGCCTCATCTGATCTAGAAGGACTCAAAAATCAACCATGGTGCAGATGCAATCGCTGCTGCCTTGTCTTCATTTCTCGACTACATGAATACAATAAACTGTATAACATTTTAAGCTGTTGTTATTAAGTGGTTTTTATTTGATGTTTGTATATTTTTAATTAGGCAAAAATGTGGTCCAGGAGTGTGTGTGTGTGTGTCTGTGTGTGTTACCAGCTCCTCTTTACTGTCCTTGTTTTTAGAAGTCTCAAGATTATTTTGATTACTTTTTGCGACAGTGGCTCAGTTGGTAGAGCATTGGCCTTTAGGCCTGAAGGTCGTGGGTTTGAGCCCACCACAAGACCTTATTCACAACTCCCATTGATGACTGCTGTCGTTGTGTCCTTGGGCAAGACACTTAACCCCACTTTGCCTGGAGCTCCCACTGGAATTTAAAGGCTCCTGTGGACTCACCACCTGCTGGAGGATCAGCGAGGGACTGGTGCAGTGTGAAAAGGGTGCAGCTCTGACTGCCACCCCTCCCGACCCAGAAATGGATAAAGGGGAAGAAAATGGAGGATTACTTTGATTTCTGAGATCACATGAAAGCGGCATCATAAGTTACAGTACATGTGTTTCTAGAGGTCTCCCATCTCAGTACTAACATACCGTGCCCTGCTTTACTTCTGAGGTCTGACAGGATAAAGCTTTCACATGCAGAGCATGCCACATAATTAAAAATGCAAATTTTAATTTGCTAAAACACGGCACACCACTGTATTTCTTATTGCCCACCGAATACACGATGACAGCGGTAAAGAGAAAGAGTGAAATGATGGAGACCAATGCACCGCTTAGACTATAGAGTGAGCTGAGTTCTCCTTTCTGAAAAAATACCCAGCGACTATTGTGTCCCCTGTATCTACATGTCTGTATTTACTGTAGAACATCATGCCCCCTCGGCTTTCAAAGACCTTATGTTTAGTAATCATCGCTACACATAATTTTCGTAAACAGGAGTCTGAAATGGAAATGCTTTAAGTAGTTTAAGATGCTTGAATAATTCATGGATGGACCTTGAAGTGACTGGGATCAGAACTGTTTTCATTTTCATTGGAAAGTATGACAGCACAAACCTTTTAACAGTGTGTAGTTGAGGCTGTGAATGTTTTAAGTGAAATATACACAGCGGCCTACTTTAGCACATTTGTATATATCTCATTTTTCTCTTGGGACAAAGATAAATCAAATTCAGTTACAAAATCTGCTTATCTGTATTTATATTAGCAGTAAAGTGAATGAGTGAAACAATGGAGACCAATGCACCGCTTAGATTTTAGTGGTTACAGCAGATCCCTGGAACAACTCTAGAAAACTCGGCACGGAAAGTGTAATGCTAGGAACAGCAAAGAAACTCTGCAGAACCCTATTCTCCCTCGGCTCTGGTAGAGGACCCAAGCTGTAGAGCAGTGGCATTTGCTCCGGCCCCCTGAACAATACCAGAGAGTATGTTCATATATGGGCTTGTTCACACGAAAGGACACAAAAGTGTGACAAAAGGCCAAAAATTTGATTTGTAATAATCAGAACATATTTTATATTTTTCATGTGTCCAAACGCCTCCTCTGTCCTTTAGAAGTTGCTAGAACAAAACTGTTTTATACTTTAGACAAGTTTCCTATAGCGGCCCTGTTTATTTTATGTAACGGACGTGATGATTTGACAGAATGAGCTTTGTCCACATTTGATTGAGAGATTCTATTTTTTTCACATAGAGTAGAAACAAAGTGATAATTTCATACAGTCAACCAATTAAATGTGAAACCAGACCAGATTTTTTTTTTCTCAAGTTTAATAGTTAGAGAAAAATGGATGGAAGCCATCACGTCCGTTACACCTTTTTCAAGGGTTATTTATTTTTTATTTTTTTAACGATTCCTTTTTATATCAAGTCATTAACTAATGTTGTGTTAACCCTGTAAATCTTGTGGGATTTCATCTGCCGCTTTTTCAGACTGAGGACATTTTATTTTCTATGTAAGCGGCGTCACAGTAGAATGGTCAAATCTGATTTTGTCGTTTAAAATGTCGCCAAAAATATATTTGTCAATCATTCCTATTGTTTAAAATTACTTTATCAATCGATTAACTGTTTTAGTTCATCAGTAAGGAAGAGGATCATTCAACTGATTCTCCCCATTCTTGACTACTGTGATATAATTTATCACAACACCTCTGGCTCTGTTCTCCAGCCTCTGACTGTCTCTTACAACAGCCTGTGTAGGTTCATACTTCGCTGTCCGTTCAGAACCCATCACTGCCTGAGATACGAGCAGCTGCCGTGGCTCTCTCTGTCCTCCAGACGTCAGCTACATTGGCTATTGTTTATCTTCAAATGTATTTATCTCAGTTTTCCAGAATATTTAAAACAATATATGATTCCTTTCCAATCCTCGTACAGTTTGCGTCATGCAAATCAGTCTTTTTTTGTCGTCCCAAGAGTGAGAAACAAAGCTGGAAAACATGCATTTGAATTTAAAGCCCCGTCTGACTGGAACAGTTTGCCGTTGTCCATTCGCTCTCGAACTTCTCTGTTTCTCTGTTTAAATCAGCTCTGCTACAATATCTCCAGAATTCATGTCAATGTTTATGATCTTAGGTTATGAGACCTAATCTTGTCTTTAATGTCTCCCAATTATTGTAATTACTATTATTAATAGTATTATCCTTATATAGTGTCATTACAGTACAGTCACAGCGTGTGTGGATGTGTGTGTGTATGTGTGTGTGCGTGTGTGTGTGTGTGTATGTGTGTATGTGTGTGAGTGATTGAGGGTTTATGTGTGTGTATTTTTTATGTTTGTTGTTTTTTTTTTGGTTTTTTTTTTGCATCTGTTTTGCTGTATCTGTCACTTTGTGAAATCTCGAGGACCCCCTCGAAAATGAGATGGTTCATCTCAAGGGGCTTATCCTCTAAATAAATAAATTCCTTTTGATTTTGTCCACACTATCTCTTCAATGTGTCTGTGTTTGAAATCTGTTTTCTAATCTATAATAGTAATTTTAGTTTTTGAGTTATAACCTTTTAAAGTCCAGATACTTTACTGTGTACACACCCATGTGTGTATTTGATAATAAAGTTGGACTTTTGCAATAAAAAGTTCCTAGTTTTGAACTTTTTTGATTATTAACTATTAGTTAGTAACTATTTCAACGCTGCAATCATCACACTTTTTCTGTTACAAACTGACCCGGCCCCCATCGAAGAAGGGAAAAGTTATGTGGCCCTCACAGGAACAAGTTTGAGGACCCCTGCTGTAGCCTCCCTCTACAGCAGGGGTAGCAAGTGTTATGCATGTATGTTGTGCGGGACAGTCATGGACAGTCATGGTCCAGCCTGGACCCTCCTGAATCCCACCGCTGCTCTTTGTCCAGGGTACAGCCCATGATGGAGCAAGTGGAAAAACAAGTTCTTCTTTCAAGTGATAGGAATTTTAATCTCTTTCTTGGTGAGATATTACCCGCCTCCTCTTGTCCTTTTTCAGAGTATAAAATATTTGAACGAAAGTCAGAAGCTGTGAAATGCCTCCATAAAGAGGTAGTGGAAATTTTTTTTAGGAGGAAGCAAAAATCTTATCACGTCTTGTGTGACAATTCAATGCTCTAGGCTTAAACAAGCTCCAACAGTACCAACGGATTCACTGGAACTAAACAAGAGCATCTTTCCCCTCATTTGTACTGCAGTCCTGTCACTGATACTTGGTTTGTGTTCACTGTACTTTCCAGAGTGGTATCAGGGCTGTGCAGATGGAGGGGCAGGAGAGAGTCAATTATTCAAGTGTAAAACTATCTGCCTGAGTGCACGTCTTTGTCACGTCACTTTGAAGTGGCAAAGAAACTGTAATCAGTGTGTATAGTAGCCAGGAGACTGTGGCTCTGACTGAGGAGATGATATCAGCTCCTAGACTCCGGGCTTTATAATTGGACCAGTAACGTCCAACGAGACTTCCAAAGCTTTCACCAGAGTCCAGCCTCCACACAGAGAAGCAGCTGGCATTACATGGGGCTTTGCTGTTGAGCAGAAGAAAAGTACAAGAATGAAAGTGAAATGGAAATACTGGTAAATGATGTTTTGAGAGATAAGATTTGACTGTATGTGCGAGCACACAGACAAGACGATGTGATTTTGTGCAAGCGAGAAGAGACGTGGGTGTCTGAGATGCGACAGAGGTAGAAAATGATTTGTTTGGGAGAATGCTCTCTAGAGATGTTATAGTTTGAATTGGCTTAAAGAAAAGAGGGCAGCTGAGTGTTCTGTCACTGATCGACTGTTTTTATTTCTGATACAATCTCGACGGTATAGGGCTTTCGACATCTACTGATAACAGATATAAACTAGGACTGTAACAAGTTAATTGATTAATCACATTTAGTGGGAGTGGTTGTCCGTTCAGTCATGGCCATAAGCTTAAGGACGCGGGTTACCATCATTGTCTGACAAGGAAATGGAAATTGCAAACATTGCTCTAAAGCCCATTTTTAGGACACGCCAGCTCTACTTCAGGAATGACCGCAGAAACTGAAAATGTACAAAGTATGTTTAATCAAACAGCCCGATGTTTTCCACAGGGGCATCAAATTTGTACAAAATATGTTGTGGCCTAACAACTAATTATCAAAATAATCGTTGATTACAGCCCTCATATATACCAATACCAGTGAAGGAACTGAAAATAGCATTTTTCTTGAACCATACCATGAAATAATTAGTAAATAGTTGCATTAAATGAATTGAAAAATGTCATGGTTTAACAAGGAACAACCCAAATGTTGTAATGATGAAAAATAAAAGTCCAAGGTAAAAACAAAATTCAAAAGCCCAAAAGTATGGAACCGAACAGAACAGGACAGGACAGAATGACATTGACAATGGACCAGCAACAAGGGAAGAGGAGCACAGGTACGAATAGACTCAGAGAGACACAGGTGAAAACAACAGAGGAACAGGGAGTCAAACTAAATTAAAACCACAGAGAAATGAAGTCAAAATAAAACCAAGTACAAAAATAAAATCCATGACAAAAAGCTAAAACCAGCTTAGAGATCAACCTTTTACCGGAGAATCACTTGTAGTCAATACCAGTGCATGTATCTGATCATCAATTGATATTATCCCAAGAAAATGGTGCAAATCCAACAGATTTCCATAAGAAAAGAGTTCATAACTGCACGCTGTTAAAGGGTTGGAACAAACCCATTTGAAAAAGCTCCCTCCCCTGGGCCAAGAGTACGCTGTAGAAAAGTACCAACAATTTATATTCATGAGTCTATCAGGCAGAGAGAGGCCAGTCGACCAAAACTTTGAACCTGTTCCCTTCCAACTGTTAAACATTAAAAATAGTCTCACAGTGTTCAAACATAAAGCATTGTAGAAACCCCCTCAACGTTTACAAAGCTGGATCTCAGGTAAACATGTACCTATGATCCAATGTTGTTTTAGTTCTTACATAGTGAAGGATATCAGTCAATTCAAGACTGAATAGAACACAATTCCACAGTCCATTTAGTCGAGGTTCCTACTCTTTAGAAACCACATCCAAAGTGAAAGTTTGTGCTTGACCTGGTCTGAGCCTGGTTCAGTTCACATGAACCAAGAGGACTCAAGTCGCTTCAGAAGCAGCAGTCCTATTGACGTCTCTTGGATCTGGACCAAAAGAGCAGACTGAAGGAACTATAGTAGGGTTGGAGCGTCTTGTGTGATTGAAAATGATTTGTAAACACATTTATTTGCAGTCTTCATATAATGTTCTAAATCATAAAACGTCTTTTCAGCATGTTTAACCCGATGGAAATCAATCGATTGTTAAATTAGATGACAACTATGTTTCACAAACAATGCTTTTTTCCACAAACAATGTGCTGGACTTGGACCTGGCATTTCAGGTGTGACGGTTTTATTTCCTGTTATATTTGTAACTTGTCAGGCCCTGTATCTTGTTTAGTTCTACTTCCTGTTGTGGGATTACCTGCACTGCAAAAAAGTACTGTAAATAATACTTGAATCAAGAGGTTTGTTTTATCTTGATTTGAGTCTTAAAACAAAGCCTTTTAGTCTTATTTCTCAAACTGTGGCTTTATTTTCACAATCCAAGGGAGACATTAAATGAACATTTATCTTTTTAAAACAAAATAATTTTGCTTGTCATCACTTTTTGCTTGTCTCGTTCCTTTTGATTTTTTAATCCGGATTTAGATTTTGTATTTGCTTAAATTAAATACTTATTTTTGCATTCCTGTATTTTTGGTTATTTTCATGTTGCCTCTGTGACAGAAGCAGCACATGCTGAAAAACATTGTTCTTAATCTTTCAGATTTCAGAAAAGACGTTGTCCGAGTTAGGATTCCAGTTTGGAATGTTTTGTCGTAACAGTTGTTATGTCTGTGGGATCAGAGGATTCTGTCACATCAGACACAAAACAGCTGCACCACCTGCGCTGCCATCGCTGTAGCGAGGAAGACAAAAACACACTATTTGTACAATATGTAGATTACCAGGAAACTCAGAAATTACCGTATTTGCTGAATACATTCAACCACCTGTTGAACCAGACTTTTATTTCAAGTCAAGTTTGCTGCGTGTCAATGTGTTCAGCAGTTACATGAGGACAAAAAATAAGTTATTCTATGATTTGAAACACATCTGATGTTGTGTGTTCAAAGCATGACAGTCCTATTTATGGCTGTGCTTCCCTTTGCCTTTCGACCGTCATCCATCACTACAGTGCTGTGTGATGTGAGTCCAGTGCTAAAGCTCACACATATATATACACGCACACACAGACACACACACACACACACACACACACACACACGCACAGGAGCTGACAGTGGACACTATTGATCCATGTGGACAGCCGGCCGATTGAGGCCCAGGAGACATGAGCCCAGTCAGTCAACTCCACTGCATAAAGGATCCAACTATAGTCTGGATGTTCTCTTCTCTAAGTTCAAAGCAATCTCAAGCATGCAGAGATTGATTTGTCACGGTTACTTCATAATGACTTGGACATTGATGAGAACAAGGGAGCAGAAGGAGAGGAACAATTTTAAAATGCAAGTTTTTAATATTTTTCTGGATTGAAAAATCTCCGTTATGTTTGGGTTGAAACAGAACTGGACCACAGGCGGAGATGGCAGAGGCTGTTTTTTATCACTAATATATACTATATGTCTATTATTATTTGTTGATTATGATCATGGTTAGGGGTTGTTGTTAAATAAAAGTGATGTAACACTTTTATTTAACAACAACCCGGTGCATACCGGGGTAGTCTTGCACAGTTTTTCCTATGTGGTTTTACTGCAAATGGCAAATAAATGAATCTGAATCTGAATCTGAAAAAGCGAAGAAGTTAGAGCCAGAAATGTTAAACTTAAAAAATGATCCCGATTTATGACACAAGCCAACATTTTTCTCCTGTTTCCATTGATTGATCAATCTTGCCCAAATCTTCTGCCAAAAAGTTCAGACCAGGCACAGACAATCCTGATTCCTCCCGGGCCCTAACCCTCTGCTTCATGTCTGTGTCGAGCCTGGGTTTATCAGGTTTCCATTTCCTGGTGGAGTAAGAGCAGTCTGATGCCAGAGTTCACATGTTCTACAGTCGTCCTATAGATACAGCACTTGTCCCCAGGCGCTCGCCACATTCCCTTTCTTCTTTTGTCTGCTCATTGGAGGTCATCTGCAGATTCACCCCTGCTCCTCTCCTCTAACATACACACACACACATGCACAAACACAAACATACACGTACACACACATACACACATGCGTACACACACAGATACCTTTTTTTGTTTTCATGTTTTTGTGCCGGTCTCTTTTCCACAAGGGAGTTAAAACATTGTGATAAGGGAATGATAAAATACAATACAGACACACACACACACACACACACACACGCCTTAATTTCTTTTTTATCATGTTGTGTGCTGGCCACTTTCCCATTAGGGAGTTTGACATTTGTGAGAAGGGAATAATGCAACACACACACATACACAACTGCAACAATCAAAAACGTTGCACATTCAAACCTGTATCCACCCCATCAAACCAATTATTATTATTAAACTTTATTACAGACACATGGTCCGGATAGGAAAGACATCACAAAAAAAACAAAAACGTTATTTTAGACAATGTTACATAATAGTGGATATTATAGTTTTATAGATTTAAGCAATACGTTTAATTAGCTGTAACTAAAGTAATAGTAGAATCAAAGTGACTGAAGGCCATTGAATAAAAGAAGTTTGATATTCAAGATGAGAAGAGCACTGACATCTCAAATGAAATCTATGTTTATCTTTTTAAAACACGCTGCACTTTGTGACCTGCCGTGTTTAAACTGGAGACATCGAGAAGCGAAGAGCGAAGGTGGAACCAGAGAAGACTCGTTGTCCCGATCTGCATCTCTCGATTTAGACATTTTTCACGTTACATTTGCAAAAACATTCATGATTAATCCGATTATTGACTTTGTTGCCCTATGTTCCACGATAGCCAGTACAGAGACGGACGATACTCACTCCTGAGCTCCATGAAGCCAGATAGGGAAGTGTTCATGGACAAAGCTTTGCTCAAACTTTCGCCGGTTCCTATTGAGAAAAGTAAACTCCTCCAGCTCAGTAACCGTTTGTGTCACACTCACCAATTTTGGGTTTAAGAAATCTGTGGTTTTGGCGCTCTCTGCGATCCTCGCGTTTGTATTTTTGAAATTGTCTTTGTAAATCAGTGGTCTCAAACACACGGCCCCCTAGTGGACATCAAACTTTAAGGTCAGTGCTGAGAGTCTGTGCAAATACAGCATGTTATACATCATTTTAAAGCTAATTATATCAAGATAACAACTCAGCTAAATATTTTGCTATTAACATTGATTTCTGAATGCAATAAACAATAATTCAAACATGAATGAAAGCAAGTCGACAAAGCCTCATTGCTTTTCGTCTCGTTTTGTTTCCATCACAGCCGCTCATTCAGTTCTTGGAAATATATATATATAAAAAAACATATCCAACTTTTGTTCAAAAAAAGTAATTATTTGGTTAAGATTCCTTCAGAAATATCTAAAGTTACACATATGCATGAATTTTGGTTTTCCTGTTTGTGTCTCTGTTCTACGAGCCAAAGGTCTACTTTCTCTACTGTTAACGTTAAAGAATGAGAAAATGCTACACTTTGTAATGTAGCGGTCAATCACATCCATCCTGGAGCGAAACTGTGTGTGCAAAGTAAAATACTGTGTGTACTTTAGGAAATGTCCATATAAGTAAATTGGCTCCAGCTATCTGAGGTTAATATTGTTTTTTTCTCCATTAAGGCTAACGTTATGGAGACTAGAACTCTTTTTATACACTGTCTATTTGTTCAATTCGGCAAATCTGCACCTTTTACCATTTTAGAGGTCATGCAGTCAAATGTAAGTAGCAAATAATGGAGAAAATAATCCTCTTCAATTTGAATAATTCATCTTTTTAACAGCCTGATCTGAGGGAAGCAGGACAGTGGCAGTTGCACAGACTTGTGGGCTCTTGAGGTCAGTTTCACTCTTCTCTCTTTTTTCACTTTATTAAATCGGTTGTGGAACTGAAGACAGTATCAGCGGTAATCCCTCTGGGTTTACAGCTGGATTATCGCACCAGGGATTGGACTCTGAGAGCGTCTCCAGACACGCCATCACAGCAACTGCTCTCAGTCAGGATCATTTGGCCTCAGGCTCTTCCACACATTTAAGATGTTCAGTAATAGTAGTGATTTTTGGCTACATAAAAAAAGCTCATATTAATCAAGGAGACTCAGATCATCTGGGATTACGTTCATATTTGTAAACTACAAATCCGCCCGAACAATCATAGTTGCCGTAACCAATTATACAATATCAATAGAATAATCACATGTTATGAAAAACTTTAACATTTTGTTTTGTTATTTATTTATTTGTCAAAAAAGAGGGAGAGAAAAAAGACTTTTTAAATAATGTTTCAACAAAAGCTCTGTTTCTACCTTCTTAGCCCTACTCTACTCTTCCAGGTTGTTTTTCCATAACACTTTAACATTAGGTAATGTGTCATGGCAATCTACCCACAACAAACCTGTATCCGGGGAAATTCCTTGGTCACCATGGCTTCTTGCAGCACTTTGGCCATTCTCTAATAAAATGTATTGGTTTTGCCATGTGTTCACATGTCATAATTATTTCACTCCATACACGGTGTTGATAAACTATTATTGTAGCCACAGTTGTCCTGGGGCACACTGACAGAAGCGAGACAACCAGTGTGACAATCTGGTGTGGGTTCACACACCCACACCAGACTCATTCTAGGCAATGTGCCCTGCTCAGCTTCAGAGGTCTGACGGGATCTGGCTTTCACTTGCAGGTATGTCAGCTGACACTTAAGTACCAGCCCGGCCTGGTTAGAACTTTTAGTTCCTGGTTCTTTGGTAGAGCAGAGTGGAGCCAAGTAGGGCTGGTGGAAACATGACTTGATACTTACTGCCGCTGTGCCTTGCTGCGCTGTCGAGCCATTTGGGACCTCTGATTGGGAAGCGCTCACTTTGAATCCTTCCTTTTTGGACTCAGGGTTTTCTGTACAATCAGACTCTGACCAGGCGGCTCCTGGGGCCCGGGGGTCGCTCTCTGACACTGAGAGATGAAGCCTATAACACCCTCCCAGTGCGGCTCCTGTCCCAAAGGCAGAAGACAAACACCTTTTTAAACTCAAGTGAAGAAAAATGCTCCTTTTAAACTTTGCGTCAGTGTGTTTTGAAGCAAATTAAGGAGCCATCACTTAAAGCACTGGAACACATTAAGCTAAAGGAAAGTTGAACGTTTTATTTCCTCTACGAAGCACTGTACATATGAGAGAAAGCCCTACTTTATTATTGATGCCTATAGCTGCTTTAAACTTGCCAACGTCAGCGCTAGATCCTATAGTGAAACTCTGAGAAAATAAGTTGGTTTGAACACTGGAATGCTGATCATCTCGAGAAAGGAGTCAATACAATTCTCATCATGCTTCATTTTATGCAAACTTCAAGATCCAATTCTGTTTCTTGTAATAGCCTCAGTCAGGTGACGGAGCGATTATCGGTGTGAATACAGTTAGAGCCATTTCCTTTGCTGTATCTGTCCTCGGGTACGCACATTCAACGTCCTGTGTGGAAGTGGATGATGGGAAAAGCTGCGGTTACAATTTATTAAAACTTGCCCCAGGGCAGTTGTGGCTATTACTGTGTGACATGAATGGCCGATACCGTACAAGCTGTCATCGGGTCTGTGCTTTGATAAGTTTGGATGATTAACATTTGGCCGAAAACAAAGCTTGCGATAGTTTTCTATCGCAAGTTATGTTGAACATTTGAATGTATTTATTGTTATGCTTAATACAGATTCAGTTTATTTTCCCTTTGCAGTAAAACCACATAGGAATAACTGTGCAAGACCAGGAGAGTACACACCAGAGCTTTTGGCACTCCCCTACTTGCTTATTGTTTGACTGTTAGAACCAAATGGTGGATTAGTTCCTAGGCGGCAGTTTTAAGTGTGAATTGACGAAAAATTGAGGACAGATATGTATATGCCTGAGTAACTATATCCAGATTATTCTATTCTCACAATAGAATCTAATTATAATTCTTATTTTTTAGGTTGTTACTTTATTGTTATTTTAATTGTTGTTTTATTTGGAATACTATGAAAAGTACTGTGACCACGCAATTTTCCTGGATCAATAAAATCTGTCGTCAAAGGACAGTGGCGATGATCCAGGACGTTTAAAGACGTTTATGGACGTGGGTCATCGGCTTTTTATGGACCAACAACGCCTATGTCTTTGTTATAATTGCATTTCCCGTGCACGTGGCGTTGAAACTCGGGCACAATGTCTGGAAGTCGACAGCCTTCTTTGATTCTAACTTCGTCCAGCTCCATGGGCACATCACCTCCTGCTCTGGCGCTGACAGCTCACACCTAATTTCTCGTCAATTTACCCTGCTTCTTACTGTATAGCGAGAAATTCTGCTTAATTGACAAGAAATCAATCCTGGGTCTCTATGGAACTACAGCTGTCTCGGCCTGTCTAACTGGCAGCACTCGGGCCTGTAGAGGATAAGCAATCAACAAAACAAAGAATAAATGTAAGCGGAAATTCAACAAAGAGCAGAAACGCAATGTTTAACTTTGAAACACGTGGACCAGCAACACTGCAACAGCTTTATATCCATTTGGTGTTATTGTGGTCTCTTAACACCGGCAAATAACTGAGAACACAGCAGATAGAATATGAGGGGTAACTATAGATGGTACGTTACTGAGACTGAGCAAGTGCTGACGTCACCACGGTGTAGCCTTCATGCAGAAGAGGCCGATTTGCACATATGCTAGCTTGAAACACTCTTTTAATATGGACATTTATTCCGCTGTGTTAGCTTTGTGGAGTAACAAGTGCAGACGTGTTGCAGGGGCAGTTTCCCCCGAGAAGGAAGGCATATGATTCCATCCTTATGGGACTCCTATCTGGATCTACAAAGACTATTGTTAATGCCCATATGGTGAGTGTGACCCAAACGGTTACTGAGCTAGAGGAGTTTACTAGTCAATGAGAGTCAATGGGAGGTATAAGTTGGTTTACCTTGTCCATGAGCTCTATCCTATTGGGCTTCATTGAGCAAGGGGGGTCCATCTACAGTAAATACAGTCTATATGGGTGACTGCATTGCAAATACATTAAGTAAAAATGGGGAGGAGTTCCTATGGCTGAGGCAACACAGAACCCAAAATCCAGACCCTTGCAGCTAAAGCCAACCATTGCCAAAAAGGGGCCTCAAGGGACATAATTAAAATGCTCTCATATTTTGGCCATGTGATAGCTGTTTTCCACTGTATCTTACACACATGCAGCTGCTTTTAGGGAGATTCTTCCATGTCTAAGTTATTTATTATATCCTCATAAATGTGCGCAGCCATTGCTCTCCCCTCTGTCCGCTTACTACCAACACAGAGCCTGTCTCTCAGATGATACATTGAGTGTGGCGCATGTGGAAGGAATGGAAACATATCAGTACACCAAAAACATTGGAATACGCTTTGTGTGACTATGGTTTGTGAAATGCGCTTTAAATAAAGAGTTCTGTTTCTGTTAACTAGTTGGAGACATCCATTTATTTATTTTAAAACCATCACTGCTTTACACTACACATGGTACTTCATCCATTCATTATTCTTTTGGGACTCAGAACCACTTAAAATTAACAAATCATCAAATAAAAAATTCCGAGGTATTTACAACATCAAGACTTCTGGTTATCATTTCTACACACAGTACATTATTTTCTGCAGACATTTCTTTTCTACAAAACCTGCTTAATCTTCACTTTCCAAAGAACTCTTCCCGAGCTGAATTTCTCTCAAATCTTTTCAAAGGCATATAATCCATAATTGCTTTGAAATGTCTTTTATGGATCCATGCCAGGCTCCACGCTGTTAGCTTTCTGACAGGGCTCTGACAGCGTGTTTAAAGTTAACCTGAAGCACCGGGCAGGCCCTTGGAGCCTGCTCATCTCTCAGCTCCCATCATGCTCCGGGGCTCCGTGCTGCACATGTTAACCTTTTGCTCAACAGATGATAATTAATGATCAGCGCAGCACAGTGGACCTCCATCCATTTGTATTAAAAGCTCAGTTTTGTATTTAGCCAAAGAGCAGGTGTAAAGGTCAGGGCTGCGTGATTTAACGTAACGCTGTCTGCCGCATACTCTGTTTTACATTTAGAAACGGGCGATGAGTATGTTTTCAAAGCGTGAGAATTCGGAGCTTTATATCCAGCTTATAAAAACACAATCTTTTCAGTGTTACGTTCAGTCAGTGCAGGTTTACATGTGTTTGCTTTTTATTTTCCGACTTATCTTTTTGATGGCTGCGTCAAATCAGTAGCATCCACAACTTTCTACAATCCAAAAACATTGCCAAAATCAAAGATATAGTGCAGACTTATTTAATTTTGTTTAGAGATTTTATACTTCTATAACCCATAAATAAGATACACAATTAAATCAATAAAACAAGACACAACATGAACCGAAATAAACCATTTGATAAAGAGGTTGGACCAAGTTGGTTCAGTTCCGTTGCTTGGTTCCAACCGCTCTCAGTCATTCAGTCCGGCATTAGTTAGCACTAAAATTCTTAATATACGGATTTTAGTGTTTTTTCTTTTTGTAAAATGTATTAGATCTTTGATAACACATGACAAAAGATCTAAATGCTCAAAATGGCCAAAAATATACTACTACTACCCAACACACACACACACACGCACACACAAACACACTTGACACAGAAGATTCAATCTGACAGAAACATTAATGCATAAAAAAGATGCATTTGTTTGGCGCATTGACCCCGGCAGTGACACTTGCAGAGGGGAGATTGTCTGCTGCTGTAGATGATCTCAGATTCCCCGGGGTCAAGCACTGGTGATGGCGTAGGCGGAGCAGGAGCCAGAGCAGGAGCCAGGGCAGGAGCCAGAGCAGGAGCCAGAGCAGGAGCCAGGGCATGAACCCGAGCAGGAACCAGGAGCTTGAGGAGCTGCTGGGGAGGCGGTGGGTGTCTCAGGAAGCGCTGATTATCAGGAAGTGGCTGCTTTTACACTGCCCCCTTTGCTGTCAGTGGGTTGGTAAGAGGCTGGCTGAGTTGTGTGATTGGCAGGCCCTGGACGGGTGAGAGCCCTTCAGCTTCATAATCCTCCTCATCTCTTCACCTGCTTTTCATTTGGAGTTTTTTAATTGAGGGGTGACGCTGGACTTGACTCTGGAATTGCCCGTCTTGACTCAACAATGACTCGACCCCACCTCTGCCGTTTGATTCATACTTTACACACAAACCAGGCACCTTTGATACCACCGTTTAGACATACAATACAACTGCGCAACGAGAGCCTCTTTCTCAATCATTACTCAACCGCTCGATACGGCCGTCGATGGAGGACACTGGGTTTAAAAGGACTCCTCTGCTTGTGCCACCTCAGTCACACTTCATTAGCTGCACTGTCGACATTGACATTCTTTCAATAGATTTGTGTTGAACATGTCCATCTCTATTGAGAGAGTTTACAGTCTTTTTTAAAATTGTATTTTTCAGCAGTTTTGTCCCAATCCAGTGCTGTCTATTAGGGCTTGGTGATGTAATGTAATATATAAACACATGAAAAGTTAAATAGCACAAATTGAGCCTAGCCCTCTGCTCCAAATCATATTCTTTTGGCAATACCTCTTTTTAAAGGATTCAAACTCATATGTGACATTTGGGACAGAACCTCATTCTCCATTAGGTTGTGATTAATCTGCACATTGTTTTGGTTCAATCACCTGCCACACCTGTCCTGGGTTTGACAGAAACAAATGTAGCTGACAACATGTGACATCGTCTTTTTCTTCTTTTTCATGTGCTTCAGTAAAGCAAGATCATTTATGTCTATCCAATCTTCAAATGCTATTCTAAGAGTCTATGAATCTTATTTGGATATTTATTCATATTGTTTGTATATTATTATTATAGTAGAATATTTAGTACATTAGTGTGTAATTATTTTTGCTATAATTAGACACTCAAACCCGGTAGATATCTATTGATATCAGATAATATTTGTTGACATGTTAGTATTTGAAGGTTGGAAATAGTTTTGGCCTTGGCAGATGTGTAGTAGTGGGAAAGTGACAACAAGAGATGTTTTTTCTTTTATTAAAATGTGCGTTATGCAAATGTTTAAGGCTTTTTGGTAGGATCCATCTAAACCAGTGAGGTTCAGTCTTGAGCCAAAATCCACCTTTACAGAAACCCGTGAGCCAATATCTACCTCAATATTAGGTTTCCAACCCGGAATATTACTATTTGGTTCATTCATTCCTAGTGCTTAAAACAAGCAATCGTGATTGAAAAAAATCCCATTTGATCTGCCATTAAGTCATTTGCTCCTGAGTCACGCTTCTGTCATGTAAGAGTATAGTCACACATTCTGTCTTATATTTCACATACTGTAAATGCCATGACTGCTTGATGCATAGGGTCCTGTGCTAACGTAATCTTCAGTAGTTTTGGTTTTCAGACAAGTGGGGAGGTTGTCCATTCGGTACATACACCTGTGCGTGCGTGTGTGTGTGTGCGCGTGTGTGTCTCTGGGTGTGATGCATTGTCAGGAGATAAGTCTAAGCGGTGGTTTTGGCCGAGGTTATGGACTATTGTTACGCTTACGTTTGAAAAATACTGTTTCTGCCATACTGGATCATATCGTCAAATGTAATACAACCCAAGATGCTGACAACACTATTAAGTTTCACTTTAGACAGCATTACAATACAGAAAATGTTTTATTGCTATCAGATCAGTATCGCAGAAAAATCCCTTGCATCAGCAGTTTCCCCACAGGTCTTCAATCACTCGCACTCCTACGTCACGCTAACTTTCCCAGCACAACCTCGGAGCATTGTCCTCATCCATGACTGTGTAGTTGTTAGTTTTGTGCCGGTGCGGACAGGGCAGTGACATCCTGTTCTCCGGAGCTGCCCTAGTATCTCACGGCGCTCGGCTTATGTATCACTGTTCTTTATGACTCACAGATGAACGGAGCACATTTATAACCAGCCGCCCGTCGATACATCCTCTGAATCTGCCCGAGCTCTTTGTTTACTGTATCTCAGGGGGAAATCTGGTTTTGTTTGAGCGATGGATGCAATGAAAACCTGGACGGCTGTTACAAACCTGAAGGCTTGTGCGTATAATGTTCACTGGGGAGGAATAGAAGAGTGTCATTTCATTAGAGAGTCAAATGTCTTCAGCAGGTTGTAAACCATTAGAAAGCATACCATATTAGCTCGATTCAATTCAATGGATTTTTCATAGCCCTAAATCACAACAGCAGGCAATTCTCCATCAACAAATCAGATTACCAAACAGGTCAAGCACAAGACATAGAAAATTAACAAACATATATACGGTCCATAGTGAGAGGGATGACCAAAGTCCATAAATAGTCCAGTAGGTGGCGCCATAGTTGTTTTGCTATGTGTTTTAGGAGGAAAAATTGAAATGTTTTAAATGTTCCTGTATTTCGTGTTCAATTTGAGGTGGTGTTTTTTCAGAAGAGGTTTAATTACTGCTGTTTTGAAGGTCTTCATATACATTTTTTGTAGATGTGGGGAGAGTGGGGGAAGAGAGTCTTTGAAGAGCAAGCCCACGGGAAAGTCTAAGTGCGATATTAACTTTACCGCTTCAGGTGGTTTCATCTGCTCTGTCACACTGATGGTTTTACTTTTCTCTGCTTTAAACTTCATTACAGCGCTATTTAGCATTCATGCACATGCCCAAAGTTGTTTTTTGCCCATAAGCTTGGGTTAGAGTGCAATCTTTCTCTTTCATTCTTGAGAGGCAGCAAAACGACTTGAGTAACGTGGCAACACTTTGTGACGTGGCAACACTTTGTGACGTGCAACACTTTGTGACGTGCAACACTTTGTGACGTGGCAACACTTTGTGACGTGACAACACTTTGTGACGTGGAACGTGCTCCAGAACAACCTTTCTCAGCGTATGGTCCCGCATCTATCACAGTCTGTGTTCACTTCTATAAGTTTTTTTCTGCTATTGTCAGCGACTAAAAGTGTTAGCATCACGTCAACTTTTTGGGTATGAATCTGTAACGACACTGTTTGGCCCAAAGACAAATAATGCAGCAAGTGTAGTAGTACTTTCTCCTCACGGGGATCTGCCTTTGAAATTTGTGACAAATCTGTTCATCTGCGAGTGGCATTTCACCAAAGACTGCTTGTTTACCTTAAAACTAGACTTACTCAAAAGTTTATCTTGAAATATGGCGTTATTTCCACAATAAAAGACGCTAACGAGGAGCCTGGATCTGTATGTAAAGTGCTGCTAACATCTGCAGCTTCTCAAGAAAGTTTTTCAAGGTTTCGTAGATATCAGAAGTTAGCTTAGAAGGGCTGGAGTTACATGTTTGTGCCAAAAGTTCCTAATATTAGCATGGATGAATTGAAAAACAACTCCAGGTCTGTTTTGGATGAGGGAATAATGGAGTATGTAGTGATTTTGCAAAATACGCCTCCTTTAATAGTGAGGTAGTCTGGTCGCACCTCACCATAGTACAAATGACATTTCGTACTAAGGTCTGGAGGCGCTCCATTGAGCTCCGTTTACAGGTGGGAGGGGTTAACTTCTTTTGCAGATTGAAACGATTGGATCTGAGTTTACCGTGATGTAGTGCGCCCGAGTCTGTTGTTAGCATTTAGCATAGCCATCTCCTTTGCCGCTAACGGAGCCCGTGGGGAGTAGCGCCACAATTTTTTCCAGCGATTACATTTGCTAAACATTACTCTTGCTCCGGCTTCAATTTCTTGATAGAACCAGACCGGATTACTTTACCATCGCATTTTTCCCCATTACCAAACTACGACCTTCCCGTTCGACGCAAACTCTTGACATCACCCACAACTTACAACACCTGCCTTCCACTCTCTCTGAATGGTCGGTCGAAAGTCAACCGATTGCAATCGCTAACATGGGGAACAGACCCAGACGTTACATGCAGTGAAATGATGATTGAGCGGAGTGTACGGATGGCTAAGGCCAGGCAAATAGTGAGGAAGTAATTAGTTTTTGTTTTGACCATTGGCACCATATACGCTGCCACTGTGCACTTTCCACATCTCTTCCATCTTGCTCAGTCTCTTATTGGGGAAATGGGCCAGTGTACGCTTTAATACCTTCAATTAAAAAAAAAATCAATCTTAAATTTTTCACTCCACTCTCTTGTCTTTCTGTTCGCTTACCACTCCCCCCTTTCTTCCAGTGCCACCCGGGTACCGTGTCAGGCCGGGACGCCCTCTTCACTTCTGCTGATGGCTCTCGTCTCGTCCCAGATCGTCTGTAGCCTGCTGCACTGGCACAGGTCAGGCCCCCCTCAGTCTTCCAGAGTGCGCAACTGAATAAAACTTGTTCTTTCTGGCCGTGACGTCAAAAAGTCACTCGAGCCATAAGTGAAGGCGTCTAATTGGTCCAAAAAAGTACTTGTTGACATGAATACGATCCAGGCCTGGTGTGTGTCCTGACAAAATGGAACAAAAGTCTGTGAGAATGCAAACTTTTTATTGCTTGAACTATTTTTACACCAGAAACTTTACAGTAAGAGGGTCACTTTAATTAACCAGACTCCAGGAGCCGACAACCTGTTTAAAACTTTTTGGACAGAATTTGCGCTGTTTTGAGCTTTAAATGGTATGATATGTCCATGTAGATGCATACTTGACAAAAAAGGTTCCTCACACACAGCAGAGGCAGCCTCGGCGGAGTAAGCTCGCAGCACACATACATACATACATACATACAGACATACATACATACAGTACATACGTACACACATACATACATACATACATACATACGTACGTACACACATACATGCATTCAGACATACACACCTGCAGCACGCAGTGGAGCGGCTGTTACTGTTGCTTCTGTGAAGTCTATGGACATGTGTGGAGGACAGAACAGGCCAGAGGACTGACTGCCAGTCCTCTTTTTGATGCTTAATACAGGTACTGTCAGCGAGTGGAGCCGATGGGAAGCATGCTTTTACCTATGCTGATGGTTTGACACCAGGTCAAACAAGTTTCCCATTTATTTTGACTGAAAGCTGTGTCACTGCGTGCGCCGCACACATCAAAGGTAGATGCTCCTACATTCCCCTGGCCTCTTTAACAGGCGTGCATCTAAAATCAGCCTGACAGCACCCTACATGTGTTACTGCACAAGTCTTACTACTTCAAATGACACGTGCACTGTGAAGGGGACGTAAAAGCTCCTGTTTCAGTCCTGTAAGAGTGTGATGTCATCGGACACTTTAACATCTATTTACAAGTATGAAAGGCATTATTTACCCTTCCTACTTGTTTAGTAAGTAAGTACTGTTTATTTATATAGCGCATTTTACAGACCAAGGTCAAAGCGCTTTACAATTTTCAGAGTTCAGATATTGTTCCAATCATTCGGATGACGGAAGCAAGTCGCCAAACACACTGGCGCATCAGCTCCAATCAACACCATCCATTCCACTCTCTCATTTACATTCATACATACATTCATATATATACATATATACAGTATATAAAAAAAAAAAAAAATTGTCCACTCACCTTTGGCCCTCCGCGGGCGGTTATCCCTCTCTAAGCTCGGGTCCTCTACCAGAGGCCAGGGAGCTTGAGGGTTCTGCGCAGTATCTTTGCTGTTCCTAGCACTGCACATTTCTGGACCGAGATGTCCGAGGTTGTTCCGGGGATCCGCTGTAACCACTCATCTAGCTTCGGGGTCACTGCCCCGAGTGCACCGATCACCACGGGCACTACTGTCACCTTTACCCTCCAGGCCCTCTCCAGCTCCTCTCTGAGACCTTGGTATTTCTCAAGCTTTTCATGTTTTTTTTTCCGGATGTTACCATCGCTTGGAATTGCCACGTCCACCACCACGGCTGTCCTCTGCCCTTTGTCTACCACCACGATGTCAGGTTGGTTTGCCATTACCATTCGGTCGGTCTGTATCTGGAAGTCCCACAGGATCTTCGCACGCTCATTTTCCACCACCTTTGGAGGAGTTTCCCACTTAGACCTTGGGGTTTCCAGCCCATACTCTCCACAGATGTTTCTGTACACTATGCCAGCCACTTGGTTATGGCGTTCCATGTAGGCCTTCCCTGCCAGCATCTTGCACCCTGCAGTTATGTGTTGGATCGTCTCAGGTGCCTCTTTGCACAACCGACACCTTGGGTCTTGTCTGGTGTGGTATATCTGGGCCTCTATCGCTCTGGTGCTCAGGGCCTGCTCCTGTGCAGCCATGATGAGTGCCTCTGTGCTGTCCTGTAGGCCAGCCCTTTCTAGCCATTGGTAGGACTTCTTGAGATCAGCCACTTCTGTTATGCTCCGGTGGTACATGCCGTGTAGGGGCTTGTTCTCCCATGATGGGCTCTCCTCCAGCACCTCCTCATCTCGCCACTGCCTGAGACATTCACTGAGTACGTCATCCGTTTTGGCCTTCTCCATGATGTAGTTATGGAGTTTGGATGTTTCGTCCTGGACAGTGGCTCTCACACTCACTAGTCCTCGGCCTCCTTCTTTACGGCTTACGTACAGTCTCAGGGTGCTGGATTTGGGATGGAACCCGCCATGCATGGTAAGGAGCTTTCGAGTTTTAACATCCGTGGTCTGAATCTCTTCCTTTGGCCACCTGATTATTCCTGCAGGGTATCTGATCACTGGCAGGGCGGACACACAACTTCAAGCATTCCATGATCCATGTGTGTGGCATTGAGTCGTAGGCTTTCTGGTAATCAATCCAGGCTGTGCACAGGTTGGTGTGTCGTGACCGGCAGTCTTGGGCGACTGTTCTGTCAACCAGGAGCTGGTGTTTGGCTCCTCTGGTGTCCCTACCAATGCCCTTCTGTGCTGTGCTCATGAATTGTTCCATATGCCCACTTATCTTAGCCGCAATGATGCCTGACATGAGCTTCCATGTTGTGGAGAGACAGGTTATTGGCCGGTAGTTGGAGGGGACTGCACCCTTGACAGGGTCCTTCATGATCAGGACCGTTCGCCCTTCGGTTAGCCATTCTGGGTGAGTCCCATCTCTCAGCAGCTGGTTCATTTGTGCTGCTAGGCGCTCATGGAGTGATGTGAGTGTCCTTAGCCAGTAGGCATGGACCATATCAGGGCCAGGTGCTGTCCAGTTTTTCATACCTGAGACTCTTTCTCGGATGTCTGCCTCTGTGATGGTAACTGAGTTCTGTTCTGGGAGGTGGCTGTGCTCCTCTCTCAGGGACACCAGCCATTGTGCACTTCTGTTATGTGCTGCATCCTTCTCCCATATGTTCCTCCAGAACTGTTCAGTTTCCAGCCTCGGTGGATCTGCTCCCCTGTTGTTACCCTGCCACTGAGCGTACACCTTCGCAGGTTGTGTTGCGAACAGCCTGTTCACCCTTCTGGCTTCATTCTCTTTAGTGTACCTCTGTAGGCGGCTGGCCAGGGCTTGGAGCCTTTGTTTGGCAGTTTCGAGTGCTTCAGGTATGGTCATCTGGCTGTACTTTCTGGGTACTGGTCTTTTCATTGCACCTCTCTGGGCCTCTGTTAATTGACTCACTTCTCTCCGAGCCGCCTTGATCTTAGCCTCCAACCGTCTTTTCCATGGTGGGTATTGTCCATGGCTCCCATGGTTGCTCTTATAGCCAAGCATCTCTAGGATCACTGCTGCTGAAGTGTATATCAGCTCATTGGTTTCAGTGATTGTGGTGGTAGGTATTGCCCTCACTGCTGCATTCACGCTTTCTATGAGATCCTTAGGTGGTACTTCACACAACCGCTGTAACCGGTGTCTTTGCCCTGTGCCCATTCTAGCCATGATCTTAGCTTTCAGGTCAGTCGCTGCCTCGTTCAGCGTTATCGGTTCCATTGGGGCTATGTACCCAATATCTGGTTGGGGAGTTGCAGTTGGTGGGATCTCCCCTCTGACCTCGGCAACTGTGGCATCATATATGTGTTGTACTTCATCAATCTCAAGCTGTGATAGCAGTTGCCGTTTGTGGATGTTGGAGCATTGAGCTACCAGTTGTTATATATATATATATATATATATATATATATATATATATATCATATGTTTCATTAGATATTACCTACTAAAGATATTATTTCACATTCTGAAACTTGATATCATAAAGTATACAGTCTCATTATCCTTTTAAAGGACCAAATAAAATCCCTAACATTTCTTTTTTAAATCCTGCCCTTATCCCAAAGTCTGACTCTTTTTTAGCACCACTTGTTCCATGTGAAGGAACAGTTACTGCTACAGACAAGTGTTGGTTGTTGTGCAAGAGGCACAGCTGCTTTCTGTCCGCCTGTGCTTGTACATCCAGTTTGTGATGTGAGAAGCGTCCTGTATCCTGGGGCTAAACTGTCCCATGTGCCACAATCTGTCCCTGTCCCATCAGCTTAAGGGCACACGCAGATTAAAGACCAGTAATGAATTCTGGTCCTCCAAGATGTCTTCTCTGCAACCTGCCCTCTCCCTTAAAGGAGACATTTGATGCAAAAAATAATAGTAAATTGTCCCATTATCATTTTAAATTGACAAAAAACATAATTACAATACATAATTTAACTTCTTTAGTGTTCAGATGCAAGTATGTGTGTGAAGTAACATTTGTTGCGTATGCAGGTACATACTGTATGTTGTGTATGAAGGTAGCTTTGTTGTGTTTGCATGTACATTTGTTGTGAATGAGGGTACATTTCTTGTTTATGCAGGTATATTTGTTGCTGAAGGTAGATTTGCTGTGTAGGTATATACATTTGTTGTGTATGTAGGTACATTTGTCGAGAGCTGGATTGTATATTGGTGTTGTTTAAATCTACTCAGCGATGATTGATCTCCAGAAAAATAAATGGAATTCCACACAACACACATCAAGTTGACACGTGTCTGTGCGTATGTTTATGTGCTGAAGAAGCCCCCCCCCACACACACACACACTTTCTTTAACCTTCCCACTCAGCGCTGATAAACAGGCGTGCCCCAGAGAAATAAGGTGAATTAATTTCCTGCACATAATATGAGCGGTGGGCCCATGGCTACCACACAATACAAGAGGCCATTCATATCATATACATCCATTATTCACAGCCACTAATCAACCTATAGGCGCCGCTGCAGTTCCTCCGGGCAGCTGTTATGGCCAGCCTAACCTTGGGAGATCACCTGAAGGCGTCCAAGGTTGAGTTTTCTAGGCATTAATTCGTAGTTGTTTGAATGCATAATGAAATGGGCTTTTTAGAAGTCAAATAAATTATGGCTTTTCAGATGCTTTGCGACGTAATCACATTATATACATCTATAATGTACGTGGATTTGTTTTGCACAGATGGAAGAATTAACTAATACGGGAAATTTAGTTAATCTTTAATTGACAGTAAATTGAAATCATCATTTTGATAACACATGTGTACAGATTCGATTAGAATAGACATTTAGACAACACATTTGACCAAAACAGTGCTCAAGCGATGCCCCTGGGGAACATAAAGATGAATTGTTGCACGTTGGTATAAAAATAGTTTAAAATTGAGGAATTATTTGAGCCATAAAACAAGTCAATGTGAGGCTCCAAATCACTAAATTAGTTAAATTTTAGTGAATTGTCATCATGTAATTGTAAAGAACGTCAATTTCACCTGAGAAATGACCCAAACTAATGGGCAATACTTATAAAAACTGAATGTAATTTAATCAGCTTCTTCTTAATTTAATGTTAAATTATGTATTTTGTGTCCAGTGTTTTTTAATATTCTGAAAAGCATCCTTGAATGGCACCACTAAATACAATTAATTCTGATTATTATTATTATGTCATAGAGGTACAATGACAGGTACTTTTTCAGGACTGAGACTCAAGCTTTTAGACAGAACGGGCGGAGCTACAACCTGATACTATGGATACGATGGATCTAAAAACAACGGCAGGTCTGTTTTTCATGAGAAACAATGCAACGTGACTAAAATATCAAAAAGGTGGATTATGCATCATATATTCACTTTAAATGGAAAGATTAAATACATCCTTTTGGATTTTATGGCATTAAAAGGTCACGACAAAATTATCCATCTGCTGTGCTCCTGATTGATTTTTGGCTGATTTTTTTTGCGACGTTTGTGAAAAGAGAAAAGTTATAGATTTAACTGTTGGCTTCAATCATTTTGCTCACTCTCTCTCACAGCGGAGCGAGCGCTGGGGCTTGTATGGATACATGGATACACATTACATGACACATTGTTTGCATGACATTAGCACATTAGTCACTGTGGAGTAGACACCTGTCACACACACTGACACACAATCTCTTTGCAGCTTTCTCGTTGGCAACGTTTGGCACTTTGATCCGTGACTCAAGCCGCCCTACTGGCTCCATGTCTCATTACAGAATCGCTCTATGTTTATTCTGCTCACCACGGTTCCCTCGAAGCTGTGTTCTGTGTTGGTTGGCATTTGCACTCTGCTTTTTACGGTCCCTGCGCACGGAAAAGTAGCCGGCGTACACAAAATAAACAGGTGGTGAGTGTTGCTATAGCCCACGCTTGTTGTAACTTATGAGGTGCAAGTTGAGAGAAAAAAAATGGTTCTAAACGTGGTGCGACTTTCTCCCATTCTTCCTGGGTCTCTGAGTTCTCCTGCCAATGAATAATGAATGAGCATCTGTGAATGTGATGGACAACTGTGGATTTATTCACATCTTAGTACTATTCTTTGGAACATTTAGTTTTAGGGTCCAATCTGAGTTTTTACTATTGATGGTGAGGCATTGAAGACTCAACATCTACGGCCTTATAACTTTTAATGGGCACGATAATGGAAATTGTCTCCCCTATCGACCTTCTGCTCCCATAATTAATCGTCAATCTGATGTGGATTTTATTATTCTCCATTCTTAGCAGTTTGTTCAGGGCCAGGCTCAGGGCAAAACACTTCAAACAAAGTTGGCCTGAATGTTTTCTGAGTTTCATCTTTATTTTATTTATTTGACTGCTCCATATTTGGCATGACAGAGATTATGAGAGGTGGCGCTAACTGTGAAAGCCAGATCCTGTCAGACCTGTGAAGTTAGGCAGGGAAGGGCCTGGGTAGCACTGTGATGGGTGAACACTGTGCAAGTTAGTAAGTAATCTTTGTTTATATTCCGCCTTTCACAGAGCAGAGTCACAAAACGGTGTAAAATTGTTGCCATTTGTCTCTCACTCCAAACAGAGATGGGAGCGGGGTCGCCAGTACAGGAGGCATATGCCAGACCTATTGTACATGTTTTTGGTGATAGAGGAAACACAGACACGGTGAGAACATGATAACTCCACTCAGAAAGGCCCTGTTCTGACAGGGATTCGAACCCACGACCTTCTTGCTGAGCCTCAGTCACAGTGACGCCCACAGTGGCTTTGAATGCCAGGTGCCACAGTGGGGCGGCTGTCTAACCTAAAGACCCAAACTTTTGTTGTGTCCTTATGTAAGACACTTCACCCACATTGCCTAGAATGAGTCTGGTGTGTTTGTGTGAATGGCTGGTGGCGGTCAGAGGGGCCAATGGCACATACCGGTTGCCTCACTTCTGCCATTGTGCCCCTGGGCAGCTGAGGCTACAGTCGACACAGGTCTTGTGGTGGGCTCGAAACCCACGACCCTCAGGCTCAAAGGCCAATGCTCTACCAACTGAGCCACTGTCACCCCTAGATTTCAACATTTACAGTTGTTAAAAGTTTAAGTTTAAAATGGACTGTAGACCATGGACTGTAAGACAGTTTACCATGGACTGTAAACTGTCTCAATCAGAAAGACAGTTTAAATTCCACATAGTTTATGGACATTTAACGTATTGGCGAATTCAATGGTTTTGTTAAGCCCTCTAAGATAACTATTGTTGTGATTTATGGCTACGCAAAAATAAAATAAGTTGAATAGTAAGATGTCCATTTGTTTGTATGAATGAATGTGTTTTTGCGAAGGACACAAGAATTTCTCTTATAGGGAATCAATAAAGAATCTGTCTATCTATCTGAAAAATAATCATAAACCAAACAAAATGCATTTTCAGTGTATCAAAGGGTCGGAGGAAGGAAGTACAATTTCCCAAAACTGCATCCACATCCCAATTTAGAAAGGCCTGTTTGTGATTGGAGATCTTTGGCTCATCTCCATCCATTAGGAGGCTCATTATCTCATTGAGAAGCAGACCCTGAGGAGCTCTGTAAACACGCTCGCACATCTCCAGCACAAAGCGGAACAAACCGTTTCAAAAAACCAATCCACATGCATTTTCAAGAGTTGCATTAGTGCGGTTATGTGCAGCGGTGAAGGCAGTTTTGTCTGACCTGTTCCTTTTTCACAGCCACTCACCGCTCTATCTGACTGAAGTGAGTAAAAAATATCTCATTCTGGTGATGTGTTGATCCCGACTGTTGCAAACCCTCACTGTTTGTCTCATGATGGATTGTGATCATAGACTGTAGGTACATGGACAAGCCCAGTAGGGAAGTGATCATGGACGACGTCTTGCTCCAGCTCGCTCTGGCTCTGGCTCCTATTGACTTACATTAGGAGCCACCCGCCGCTGGTCTTGCGCACTGAGGCCCGAGGACCAGCTCGGGCCTCGGTGCGCAGGTATCTTTTGGGTACCTATGACGAGACTTAAAATGCCGGGGGACAGGACCTTTTCTGTGGCTGGACCAAAACTATGGAAATGTTCAGTGGAGCCTGAAGGTTGTGGGTTCGAGCTCACCGCAAACCCTTCTCCACCGACTCCACTTTTGTTTGCTGTCGTTGTGTCCTTGGGCAAGACACTTAACCCACTTTGCCTATAAGGAGCGCGGATGTAATGTTCGCTGCATGCCTTGATGTGCATGTGTATTCTTCAAACTGAAATTTCCCCACTGTGGGACGAATAAATGACCGTCTTCTTCTCGCCTCAAGATCAATTTGCATGCTCTGGCTTTTAACTGCATAAATTGCATGGTCCTTTAATTTCATTTTTCATTTTGTTTTTTCATGTGTATAAATATATGCACATACATTTTTATTCTATTTGATTTTAATAATTTTGCTGTTTTACTGTGTATTTGTTTTAATTAATCTTTTATTTTGCCGCACTTTGGAAACTGTGTTATTAAGTGTAAATTAAGTGGATTGGATTGGATACGTTGAAAAGTAAAATCATCTCAGTAACCGTTTGCATCACACTCACCATTAAGGGCTATAAAATCTAGTGCTCTCTGTAATCCTGATCAAATTTAAAGTGGCTGGGCGCTCCCTTAGAGATAGGGTGAGGAGCTCAGTCACACGGGAGGAGCTCGGAGTAGAGCCGCTGCTACTCCACGTCGAGGGGAACCAGTTGAAGTGGCTCGGGCATCTGTTCCGGATGCCTCCTGGACGCCTTCCTGGGGATGTGTTCCGGGCACGTCCCACCGGGAGGAGGCCCCGGGGAAGACCCAGGACACGCTGGAGAGACTATGTCTCTCAGCTGGCCTGGGAGCGCCTTGGGCTCCTCCCGGACGAGCTGGAGGAAGTGTGTGTGGATAGGGAAGTCTGGGCGTCTCTGCTTAGACTGCTGCCCCCGCGACCCGGCAACGGATGAAGCGGAAGAAAATGGATGGATGGCAATCAAGGAAACAATTTTGTAACATGGTCAAAAGCTGCATGATGAGTCTCTCTGTTGGAACAAACAACATAGATCCTCCAGCTTTAACCCCGTTTTAAATCTCATAGCTTTGTGAGAGATTTTTTGATGCAGTTGGATGCTTTCCGAGAAGATTGTTATGTTATTCTGTAAAATGCACTTTCCGCTTGGTCTTTTCATCGTTATGTTTATACAGAGGCGTGATGATATGGGTTTTTTTCACCCTCTAGCTTTTCTATCTTTCATTATAATCATGAATAAGGCTGAATATGGTTCTTTTACCAGTGAAACAATCGTAATTGCTGCCACAACATTGAAACCGCTCTGGGCGCCAGTCTGAGGATTGCACATATATGAACACGTGATATGAAAAAAGAGGATTTCTCCTCATGTGTGTGTACGTCTTGGCTTCTGCATTTCCCAATGCTGGATAGACACATGTTTTCTTTCACCTGTAGGAATACACAGTTTCCTTTTGAAGCAGCATCAGCAGTGTTGGGAACAACGCCATAACGATCTAATGAGGGATCACATTTTCTTAACTAATAGGCGCACCTGTATGTAAACCACATCAGCACCATTTTCAAAGAAAGTAAAATTTGTCTACAAAAAGGCCCACTTGAATTTAAGTTGCTATTACATTATGTAATAATGTTGTAAAGACGACTGTTTTAACAGCTCACAACATGATTTAACAACTTTACCAAGGGGTGTCCAACTCAATTTGGTCAAAGTTTAAAAATAAGAGCTTGTTTGGGCCAAAATGTTTGTGAGTTTGATTATTATTCTCAAGTTGGTTTGGATTCAATCACAACTGGGCTAGAGATTTTTTTATAAAAGTAAATAAATCTTGGGCCTAGCTAATACACAATGTGTTTTACAATACAATTTATTCTTGTATAGCCCTAAATCACAAGAGTCATCTCAGAGGACTTAACAAAACCATTGAAATCACCAACACAGATCAGAGAATCAACAGCTAAGACACAGCAACCTTCTCATTACGTGTTAGTTAACATTTTAGAACATACTTAATTACATAATTTTTATCCTGGGAAAATAAGCTTTAAAATTAAGTATAACATATAATATTCTTTTAGTATTTCATAGTATTCCCAAGTAAATGTAATAGTGATAATTACAAATAATTTCAGGGGCTACTAAAAGTTGCCTCGCAGGCCTGAGTTTGAAATGCCCGGCTTAACCGTTTGCTTCCATAACATTACTCATTCACCTTAATCCATTTTGACAATAAACAAGTGTCCAATAGATTATAAAACTTTATGGAGTGCTTATACAGTGCCTTGCAAAAGTATTTGGCCCTCATGAACCTTTCAACATTTCGCCACATTTCAGGCTTCAAACATAAAGATATAAAAATTTAATTTTTTGTCAAGAATCAACAAATGGGACAAAATTGTGAAGTGGAACAAAATTTATTGGATAATTTAAACGTTTTTAACAAATAAAAAACTGAAAAGTGGGGCGTGCAATATTATTCGGCCCCCTTGTGCTAATACTTTGTAGCGCCACCTTTTGCTGCAATTACAGCTGCAAGTCGCTTGGGGTATGTCTATCAGTTTTGTACATCAAGAGACTGGAATTCTTGCCCATTCTTCCTTGCAAAACAGCTTGAGCTCAGTGAGGTTGTATGGAGAGCGTTTGTGAACAGCAGTCTTCTGTCATGGGGTGAAGTGATGGAGGACTCAAAATGCAGGAATGCGAAAAACAAAAATGGTTTAATGATAAAAATCAAATAAAAGTCCAAGATGAAAACATAATCCAAACAAGAACCAGGAACACAGACTGACAAGGACAGACAATACAATGAACCAGCAACAAGAGGAAAGGAGCACTGGGTACATATAGACACAGACACAGGTGAAACACATCAGGGCGGGGCAGACAATCAACATAGGGGAACAAGACAAGATGTACATCCAAAACCAAACTTAGGTCAAAATAAAACCAAATCCACACCATGACAGTCTTCAGCTCTTTCCACAGATTCTCGATTGGATTCAGGTCTGGACTTTGACTTGGCCATTCTAACACCTGGATACGTCTATTTGTGAACCATTCCACTGTAGATTTGGCTTTAAGTTTTGGATCATTGTCCTGTTGGAAGATAAATCTCCGTCCCAGTCTCAGGTCTTTTGCAGACTCCAACAGGTTTTCTTCCAGAATGGTCCTGTATTTGGCTCCATCCATCTTCCCATCAATTTTAGCCATCTTCCCTGTCCCTGCTGAAGAAAAGCAGGCCCAAAGCATGATGCTGCCACCACCATGTTTGACAGTGGGGATGGTGTGTTCAGGGTGATGAGCTGTGTTGCTTTTACGCCAAACATATCGTTTTGCATTGTGGCCGAAAAGTTCGATTTTGGTTTCATCTGACCAGAGCGCCTTCTTCCACATGTTTGGTGTGTCTCCTAAGTGGCTTGTGGCAAACTTTAAATGACTCTTTATGGATATCTTTGAGAAATGGCTTTCTTCTTGCCACTCTTCCATAAAGGCCAGATTTGTGCAGTGCACGACTGATTGTTGTCCTATGGACAGACTCTCCCACCTCAGCTGTAGTTATCTGCAGTTCATCCAGAGTGATCATGGGCCTCTTGGTTGCATCTCTGATCAGTCTTCTCCTTGTTTGAGATGAAAGTTTGGAGGGACGGCCGGGTCTTGGTAGATTTGCAGTGGTCTGATACTCCTTCCATTTCAATATAATTGCTTGCACAGTGCTCCTTGAGATGTTTAAAGCTTGGGAAATCTTTTTGTATCCAAATCCGGCTTTAAATTTCTCCACAACAGTATCTCGAACCTGCCTGGTGTGTTCCTTTGTCTTCATGGTTCTCTCGCGCTTTAAACAGAACCCTGAGACTATCAAAGAGCAGGTGCATTTATACGGAGACTTGATTACACACCGGTGCATTCTATTTATCATCATCAGTCATTTAGGACAACATTGGATCATTCAACTGTCAACTGGCTACTTGGACGAGGACCGTCAACTGGCTACTTGGATGAGGACGCCATACAGGATTACCGTGGAGCGCTTCACCGGAGTTCATCGTGCGCACCAGAGGCCGCTAGACCGAGTGTCCGGGTTTCGCCTGTCGCTGTCACAAGATCCAGCAAGGTGAAGCCTAGCGAGTCCATCTGCGGGTTTGCTGAAACAGCTGAGGCTACTAACTCTATGATGAACCGGCGGCTAACGGAGCCACAAAGAACATCGGACACCATTTGTCTCGCTACGGCGGTGAGTTGTAATCCATCCAACCACCATGTACTCGAGAATCAAACATCTTCCAATGCTGCTATGACAGATGCAGAAAGTAAACAAAGACGGTGTCCTGCAAGGGTCAAAACTTCAAATCGCGCAACAGCGAAGCAGAGGCAGCTCAAGTTTTTCCAGACTGTAAATCATGCGCAAGTTATATGGAATCCGCAAACGAAACCCAAAGGAATACTAGGTGGACATCTCAACGTTAGAAGTATTTTACCAAAAATAGACCAAATACATAACCTGTTAACTGACTCGAATTTGGACTTTTTGTGCGTTTCTGAAAGCTGGCTAAATCAGTGTACTCCAACAAATCTAATTAATATACCAGGCTATAAGTGCTTTAGAAGAGACCGGGAAAAGGGAAGGGGCGGGGGGGTGTTAATATAAATTAGAGATCAGTTTCAGTGTGAAGATGTTGCAATTAATGTGAAGTTGGAGTGCCTTGCACTCAGAGTTACTTTGTCTACAACCATGAAATTTAACTTATGTGTTCTTTACAATCCACCTTCACACAATGTACACTTTTACAATGAATTCAAGAGTTTCCTTTCTAACATGGATTGCTCTGAAAGCATAATATTGGGCGACTTCAATATAAACTGGCTGGAAAAAAGTAGCAAAATGAAATTAAAAGTCCTAGTAGATAAATTTAAATATAAACAGCTGATAGACAAACCTACCAGAGTCACTAGAAGTAGTAAAACGCTGATTGACCTCATTCTCACAAATAGGCCGGAAAGAATAACAATAACCTATAACCTCATTACTGGGCTCTCCGATCATAACATGACCGTAATTGTTAGGAAATTGGGTAATAAACGATTGACCTATCATAACCAAGAAACAAAAATACAGAAAACAGGAATTCCAAAAGCAAAACTAAACATCTTTGAAGAAGAACTGAACCAAATAAACTGGGATAATGTTATGAAAGAGTCCAATGTGAACGAAAGTGCTAATATCTTTGAAACGTGACACTCTGCACGTAAAAAGTGTCTGAAGTCTAGAAACAGCACAGACTATCAAATCTATACTACACTTAGAAATCAAGTCATAAGTAACAATCTACGTAAAGCCAAAACCGACTACTTTACTAAAAAGATAGAAGAGGCTAACGGTTGTAGCTCTAAATTGTGGCAACACATAAACTACTTAACCAACCCTGCAAAAAAAAGGTGCGTTAGGATAGATTCCATAAAAGTGGATGGCACTCTAACAATGAGTCAATGGCAATTGTTTTTAATAATTTTTTTATAGACTCTGTGATGAATTAGCAAACAAAATTTAAAAACAGGTGACATGGTGAAGATGTTAATGGGTAACGCAAGCCTTTTTAAAATCCAAGAGGTCTCTTTGATTTAAAAGATAATAACATAAATGATCTGTCCGCGGCAAAAGACATCCATAACTTAAGTATGACCTTGAATTCAGGACAGTCTACTACAACCATTACATACTAAATCTCTCAATCAGGTCAAATACATTCCACAGTGTTGGAAGCCCGCTGTAATAACACCGATCCACAAGTGCAGGCGAAAAGGACACACCCAACAACTACAGGCCTATTGCCATTCTGCCTGTTGTGTCTAAAATCCTGGAAAAGGTAATTGCAGAACAACTCATTGAACATCTTGAGTCAAACCAGCTGCTGCATCCTCAACAATTTGGTTTTAGGCGTAAATACAGCACCGAAACAGCTAATTGTTTCTTGCTAGAGAAGATCAAAGGGCCTCTAGACAAAGGGCAAGTAGTTGGTGCAGTATTTCTAGACCTAAAAAAAGCCTTTGACACTGTGGATCACAGCGTGCTATCTAACAAACTCAAGCTATTTAAAATGTCACCAAGCTCTTTAGCATGGTTAAAATCATATTTGGAGGGAAGACAGCAGTATGTTAAGGTTAATGGGGTGATGTCAGCTCTCTTCCCTAACAATATGGGAGTTCCTCAAGGATCAGTACTGGGGCCATCGTTGTTCACAATGTACATCAATGACCTCCCTGATAGCTGCCAAGGTGTCAACTGCCAGCTGTACGCAGATGATACAGTAATTCATCTGTCTGCTAAAACTCCAGCTCCCTAGTAAACATCTCTAAATGGCTCAAGTTGTCTCACCTAAGCTTAAACGTTAAGAAAACCGTCGCTGTCTGTTTCTCAATTAAAATAAGACCTTCTAACAGCACCTTTGAAGTAAGCATAAACAATGAAATTATACAAGAAGTAAAAGAGACCACATATCTTGGAATTATTCTTGACAACAACCTTAAATTTCAAAGTCAAGTCAAAAATGTGTGTAAAAAGGTCAAATCCAACTTGAATTGTTTTCGTTTTATCAGGAGGGATCTGTCCTATCAGGCCGCCCTGTTATACATGTCCTATCACTGCGTCACATCCTGGTCACAAACCTCCCCGTCCACACTCCGCCCTGTCGGTGAGTGGGGACTGTGTTCTCCCAAAATTTACAAAATCTTTTGGACAGTCCAGTTTCTCTTTTAATATACATGCACTGATTTAAAACTGCAGACTGACATGAACAGTTTTTACAGAGGTCTGAAACAATGGCTGAAGTCAAGTCAAAACTGCTCACATGGTAACACTGTATGAAATGTATACTGATGATGTGTAATTGTGTATTGTTTACCTTTTTAAATATTGTACTGTATTGTATTGTGTTTTTTGAAATGTGATGTGTAGCCTCCTATGGACAGGTGTTGCAAATTAGCAGTTTTGCTATAACACTGGAAACAATGTATCTGGTTTGTCCAATGCAGTTGATATGTCCATATCAAATAAACTAATAATAA
>OZ035834.1:12276601-12540989 GCA_964034765.1 Knipowitschia caucasica
TCCTCAGCCCAGTCCTGGGTCTCCTTAGGCCCGAGTCCTGGTCTCCTCAGCCCCAGTCCTGGGTCTCCTAGCCCGAGTCCCTGGACTCCTCAGACCCAGTCCCGGGACTCCTCAGCCCGAGTCCTGGGACTCCTCAGCCCGAGTCCATGGACTCCTCAGCCCAGTCCTTGGACTCCTCAGCCAAGTCCCCTGGACTTCCTCAGCCCGATCCTGGGACTCCTTACACGATTCAGAAAAAAAAAAAAAAGCAAGCAGAAATGCAAAAAGCAGACATTCAAACCCCCAAATAAAAACAAAAGAAAAAAAAAAAAAAAAAAGAAAAAAAAGCAGAATAGCCCGAGTCCTGGGTCTCCTTAGCCCGAGTCCTGGGTCTCCTTAGCCCGAGTTCTGGGTCTATAGCCGCAGTCCTGGGTCTACAGCCGCAGTCCTGTGTCTATAGCCGCAGTCCTCGGTCTATAACCGCAGTTCTGGGTCTATAACCGCATGCCTGGGTCTATAGCCGCAGTCCTGAATCTATACAGCCGCAGTCCTGGGTCTTCTATGACCGAGTCCTGGGTCTCCTCAGCCCGAGTCCTGGGACTCCTCAGCCAGTCCTGGGACTCCTCAGCCCGAGTCCTGAGACTCCTCAGCCCAAATTCTGGGTCTACAGCCACAGTCCTGGGTCTACAGCCGCAGTCCTGGGTCTACAGCCACAGTCCTGGGTCGACAGCCGCAGTCCTGGGTCGACAGCCTCAGCCCTGGGTCTATACAGCCGCAGTCCTGGGTCTCTTCAGCCCGAGTCCTGGGTCTCTTCAGCCCGAGTCCTTGGTCTCTTCAGCCCGAGTACTTGGTCTCTTCAGCCCGAGTCCTGGGTCTCCTCAGCCCGAGTCTTGGGTCTCCTCAGCCCGAGTCCTGGGTCTCCTCAGCCCGAGTCCTGGGTCCCTTCAGCCGCAGTCCTGGGTCTATAGCCGCAGTCCTGGGTCTACAACCGCAGTCCTGGGTCTACAGCTGCAGTCCTGGGTCTATAACCGCAGTCCTGGGTCTATAGCCGCAGTCCTGGGTTCCATCCGCCCTAGTCCTGGATCTTCTCAGCCCGAGTCCTGGGTCTCCTCAGCCCGAGTCCTTGGTCTCCTCAGCCCGTGTCCTGGGTCTCCTCAGCCCGAGTCCTGGGTCTCTTCAGCCCGAGTCCTGGGTCTCTTCAGCCCGAGTCCTGGGTCTCTTCAGCCCGAGTCCTGCGTCTCTTCAGCCCGAGTCCTGGGTCTCTTCAGCCCGAGTCCTGGGTCTCTTCAGCCCGAGTCCTGGGTCTCTTCAGCCCGAGTCCTGGGTCTCTTCAGCCCGAGTCCTGGGTCTCTTCAGCCCGAGTCCTGGGTCTCTTCAGCCCGAGTCCTGGGTCTCTTCAGCCCGAGTCCTGGGCCTCTTCAGCCCGAGTCCTGGGTCTCTTCAGCCCGAGTCCTGGGTCTCTTCAGCCCGAGTCCTGGGCCTCTTCAGCCCGAGTCCTGGGCCTCTTCAGCCCGAGTCCTGGGCCTCTTCAGCCCGAGTCCTGAGTCTCCTCAGCCCGAGTACTGTGTCTCCTCAGCCCGAGTCCTGGGACTCCTCAGCCCGAGTCCTGGGACTCCTCAGCCCGAGTCCTGGGACTCCTCAGCCCGAGTCCTGGGACTCCTCAGCCCGAGTCCTGGGACTCCTCAGCCCGAGTCCTGGGACTCCTCAGCCCGAGTCCTGGGACTCCTCAGCCCGAGTCCTGGGACTACTCAGCCCGAGTCCTGGGACTCCTCAGCCCGAGTCCTGGGACTCCTCAGCCCGAGTCCTGGGACTCCTCAGCCCGAGTCCTGGGACTCCTCAGCCCGAGTCCTGGGACTCCTCAGCCCGAGTCCTGGGACTCCTCAGCCCGAGTCCTGGGACTCCTCAGCCCGAGTCCTGGGACTCCTCAGCCCGAGTCCTGGGATTCCTCAGCCCGAGTCCTGGGACTCCTCCGCCCGAGTCCTGGGACTCCTCAGCCCGAGTCCTGGCTCTACAGCCGCAGTCCTGGGTCTATAGCCGCAGTCCTGGGTCTACAGCCGCAGTCCTGGGTCTACAGCGTCAGTCCTGGGTCTCCTCAGCCCGAGTCCTGGATCTCCTCAGCCCGTCCTGGGACTCCTCAGCCCGAGTCCTGGGACACCTCAGCCCGAGTTCTGGTACTCCTCAGCCCGAGTCCTGGGACTATAGCCACAGTCCTGGGTATACAGCCGCATTCCTGGGTCTATTGCCGCAGTCCTGGGTCTATAGCCGCAGTCCTGTGTCTATACAGCCGCAGTCCTGGGTCTATAGCCGCAGTCCTAGCTCTATAGAGCCGCAGTCCTGGGTCTCCTCAGCCCGAGTCCCGGATCTCCTCAGCCCGAATCCTGGGTCTACAGCCGCAGTCCTGGGTCTACAGCCCGAGTCCTGGGACTCCTCAGCCCGAGTCCTGGGACTCCTCAGCCCGAGTCCTGGGACTCCTCAGCCCGAGTCCTGGGACTCCTCAGCCCGAGTCCTGGGACTCCTCAGCCCGAGTCCTGGGTCTCCTTAGCCCGAGTCCTGGGTCTCCTTAGCCCGAGTTCTGGGTCTATAGCCGCAGTCCTGGGTCTACAGCCGCAGTCCTGTGTCTATAGCCGCAGTCCTCGGTCTATAACCGCAGTTCTGGGTCTATAACCGCATGCCTGGGTCTATAGCCGCAGTCCTGAATCTATACAGCCGCAGTCCTGGGTCTTCTATGACCGAGTCCTGGGTCTCCTCAGCCCGAGTCCTGGGACTCCTCAGCCAGTCCTGGGACTCCTCAGCCCGAGTCCTGAGACTCCTCAGCCCAAATTCTGGGTCTACAGCCACAGTCCTGGGTCTACAGCCGCAGTCCTGGGTCTACAGCCACAGTCCTGGGTCGACAGCCGCAGTCCTGGGTCGACAGCCTCAGCCCTGGGTCTATACAGCCGCAGTCCTGGGTCTCTTCAGCCCGAGTCCTGGGTCTCTTCAGCCCGAGTCCTTGGTCTCTTCAGCCCGAGTACTTGGTCTCTTCAGCCCGAGTCCTGGGTCTCCTCAGCCCGAGTCTTGGGTCTCCTCAGCCCGAGTCCTGGGTCTCCTCAGCCCGAGTCCTGGGTCCCTTCAGCCGCAGTCCTGGGTCTATAGCCGCAGTCCTGGGTCTACAACCGCAGTCCTGGGTCTACAGCTGCAGTCCTGGGTCTATAACCGCAGTCCTGGGTCTATAGCCGCAGTCCTGGGTTCCATCCGCCCTAGTCCTGGATCTTCTCAGCCCGAGTCCTGGGTCTCCTCAGCCCGAGTCCTGGGCCTCTTCAGCCCGAGTCCTGGGCCTCTTCAGCCCGAGTCCTGGGCCTCTTCAGCCCGAGTCCTGGGCCTCTTCAGCCCGAGTCCTGAGTCTCCTCAGCCCGAGTACTGTGTCTCCTCAGCCCGAGTCCTGGGACTCCTCAGCCCGAGTCCTGGGACTCCTCAGCCCGAGTCCTGGGACTCCTCAGCCCGAGTCCTGGGACTCCTCAGCCCGAGTCCTGGGACTCCTCAGCCCGAGTCCTGGGACTCCTCAGCCCGAGTCCTGGGACTACTCAGCCCGAGTCCTGGGACTCCTCAGCCCGAGTCCTGGGACTCCTCAGCCCGAGTCCTGGGACTCCTCAGCCCGAGTCCTGGGACTCCTCAGCCCGAGTCCTGGGACTCCTCAGCCCGAGTCCTGGGACTCCTCAGCCCGAGTCCTGGGATTCCTCAGCCCGAGTCCTGGGACTCCTCAGCCCGAGTCCTGGGACTATAGCCGCAGTCCTGGCTCTACAGCCGCAGTCCTGGGTCTATAGCCGCAGTCCTGGGTCTACAGCCGCAGTCCTGGGTCTACAGCGTCAGTCCTGGGTCTCCTCAGCCCGAGTCCTGGATCTCCTCAGCCCGTCCTGGGACTCCTCAGCCCGAGTCCTGGGACACCTCAGCCCGAGTTCTGGTACTCCTCAGCCCGAGTCCTGGGACTATAGCCACAGTCCTGGGTATACAGCCGCATTCCTGGGTCTATTGCCGCAGTCCTGGGTCTATAGCCGCAGTCCTGTGTCTATACAGCCGCAGTCCTGGGTCTATAGCCGCAGTCCTAGCTCTATAGAGCCGCAGTCCTGGGTCTCCTCAGCCCGAGTCCCGGATCTCCTCAGCCCGAATCCTGGGTCTACAGCCGCAGTCCTGGGTCTACAGCCGCAGTCCTGGGTCTATAGCCGCAGTCCTGGGTCTACAACCGCAGTCCTGGGTCTACAGCCGCAGTCCTGGGTATACAGCCGCAGTACTGGGTCTATAGCCGCAGTCCTGGGTTCCATCCGCCCTAGTCCTGGATCTCCTCAGCCCGAGTCCTGGGTCTCCTCAGCCCAAGTCCTTGGTCTCCTCAGCCCGAGTCCTGGGTCTCTTCAGCCATAGTCCTGGGTCTCTTCAGCCCGAGTCCTGGGTCTCTTCAGCCCAAGTCCTGGGTCTCTTCAGCCCAAGTCCTGGGTCTCTTCAGCCCGAGTCCTGGGTCTCTTCAGCCCGAGTCCTGGGTCTCTTCAGCCCGAGTCCTGGGTCTCTTCAGCCCGAGTCCTGGGTCTCTTCAGCCCGAGTCCTGGGTCTCTTCAGCTGCAGTCTTGAGTCTATAGCCGCAGTCCTGGGTCTACAGCCTCAGTCCTGGGTCTATACAGCCGCAGTCCTGGATCTCCTCATCCCGAGTCCTGGGACTCCTCAGCCCGAGTCCTGGGTCAACAGCCGCAGTCCGGGGTCTATACAGCCGCAGTACTGGGTCTCCTAAGCCCGAGTACTGAGTCTCCTCAGCCCGAGTACTGAGTCTCCTCAGCCCGAGTACTGAGTCTCCTCAGCCCGAGTACTGAGTCTCCTCAGCCCAAGTCCTGGGACTCCTCAGCCCAAGTCCTGGGACTCCTCAGCCCGGGTCCTGGGACTCCTCAGCCCGAGTCCTGGGACTCCTCAGCCCGAGTCCTGGGACTCCTCAGCCCGAGTCCTGGGACTCCTCAGCCCGAGTCCTGGGACTCCTCAGCCCGAGTCCTGGGACTCCTCAGCCCGAGTCCTGGGACTCCTCAGCCCGAGTCCTGGGACTCCTCAGCCCGAGTCCTGGGACTCCTCAGCCCGAGTCCTGGGACTCCTCAGCCCGAGTCCTGGGACTCCTCAGCCCGAGTCCTGGGACTCCTCAGCCCGAGTCCTGGGTCTCCTTAGCCCGAGTCCTGGGTCTCCTTAGCCCGAGTTCTGGGTCTATAGACGCAGTCCTGGGTCTACAGCCGCAGTCCTGTGTCTATAGCCGCAGTCCTCGGTCTATAACCGCAGTTCTGGGTCTATAACCGCATGCCTGGGTCTATAGCCGCAGTCCTGAATCTATACAGCCGCAGTCCTGGGTCTTCTATGACCGAGTCCTGGGTCTCCTCAGCCCGAGTCCTGGGACTCCTCAGCCCGTCCTGGGACTCCTCAGCCCAAATTCTGGGTCTACAGCCACAGTCCTGGGTCTACAGCCACAGTCCTGGGTCTACAGCCGCAGTCCTGGGTCGACAGCCGCAGTCCTGGGTCGACAGCCTCAGCCCTGGGTCTATACAGCCGCAGTCCTGGGTCTCTTCAGCCCGAGTCCTTGGTCTCTTCAGCCCGAGTCCTTGGTCTCTTCAGCCCGAGTCCTGGGTCTCTTCAGCCCGAGTCCTGGGTCCTTTCAGCCGCAGTCCTGGGTCCTTTCAGCCGCAGTCCTGGGTCTATAGCCGCAGTCCTGGGTCTACAACCGCAGTCCTGGATCTACAGCCGCAGTCCTGGGTCTACAGCCGCAGTCCTGGGTCTATAGCCGCAGTCCTGGGTCTACAACCGCAGTCCTGGGTCTACAGCCGCAGTCCTGGGTCTATAACCGCAGTCCTGGGTCTATAGCCGCAGTCCTGGGTTCCATCCGCCCTAGTCCTGGATCTTCTCAGCCCGAGTCCTGGGTCTCCTCAGCCCGAGTCCTTGGTCTCCTCAGCCCGTGTCCTGGATCTCCTCAGCCCGAGTCCTGGGTCTCTTCAGCCCGAGTCCTGGGTCTCTTCAGCCCGAGTCCTGGGTCTCTTCAGCCCGAGTCCTGGGTCTCTTCAGCTGCAGTCTTGAGTCTATAGCCTCAGTCCTGGGTCTATACAGCCGCAGTCCTGGGTCTCTTCAGCCGCAGTCCTGGGTCTCCTCAGCCCGAGTCCTGGGTCTCCTCAGCCCGAGTCCTGGGTCTCCTCAGCCCTAGTCCTGGATCTCCTCAGCCCGAGTCCTGGATCTCCTTGGACGAGTCCTGGGACTCCTCAGCCCGAGTCTTGGGTCAACAGCCGCAGTCCGGGGTCTATACAGCCGCAGTACTGGGGCTCCTCAGCCCGAGTACTGAGTCTCCTCAGCCCGGGTCCTGGGACTCCTCAGCCCGGGTCCTGGGACTCCTCATCCCGAGTACTGAGTCTCCTCAGCCCGAGTACTGAGTCTCCTCAGCCCGGGTCCTGGGACTCCTCAGCCCGGGTACTGGGACTCCTCACTCCGAGTCCTGTGACTCCTCAGCCCGAGTCCTGGGACTCCTCAGCCCGAGTCCTGGGACTACTCAGCCCGAGTCCTGGGACTCCTCAGCCCGAGTCCTGGGACTCCTCAGCCCGAGTCCTGGGACTCCTCAGCCCGAGTCCTGAGTCTCCTCAGCCCGAGTACTGAGTCTCCTCAGCCCGAGTACTGTGTCTCCTCAACCCGAGTCCTGGGACTCCTCAGCTCGAGTCCTGGGACTCCTCAGCTCAAGTCCTGGGACTCCGCAGCCCGAGTCCTGGGACTCCGCAGCCCGAGTCCTGGGACTCCGCAGCCCGAGTCCTGGGACTCCTCAGCCCGAGTCCTGGGACTCCTCAGCCCGAGTCCTGGGACTCCTCAGCCCGAGTCCTGGGACTATAGCCGCAGTCCTGGCTCTACAGCCGCAGTCCTGGGTCTACAACCGCAGTCCTGGGTATACAGCCGCAATCCTGGATATACAGCCTCAGTCCTGGGTCTATACAGCCGCAGTCCTGGATCTCCTCAGCCCGAGTCCTGGGACTCCTCAGCCCGAGTCCTGGGTCAACAGCCGCAGTCCGGGGTCTATACAGCCGCAGTACTGGGTCTCCTCAGCCCGAGTACTGAGTCTCCTCAGCCCGAGTACTGAGTCTCCTCAGCCCGGGTACTGAGTCTCCTCAGCCCGGGTACTGAGTCTCCTCAGCCCGAGTACTGAGTCTCCTCAGCCCGGGTCCTGGGACTCCTCAGCCCGGGTCCTGGGACTCCTCAGCCCGGGTCCTGGGACTCCTCAGCCCAAGTCCTGGGACTCCTCAGCCCGAGTCCTGGGACTCCTCAGCCCGAGTCCTGGGTCAACAGCCGCAGTCCGGGGTCTATACAGCCGCAGTCCGGGGTCTCCTCAGCCCGAGTACTGAGTCTCCTCAGCCCGAGTACTGAGTCTCCTCAGCCCGGGTACTGAGTCTCCTCAGCCCGGGTCCTGGGACTCCTCAGCCCGGGTCCTGGGACCCCTCAGCCCGAGTCCTGGGACTCCTCAGCCCGAGTCCTGGGACTCCTCAGCCCGAGTCCTGGGACTCCTCAGCCCGAGTCCTGGGACTCCTCAGCCCGAGTCCTGGGACTCCTCAGCCCGAGTACTGAGTCTCCTCAGCCCGAGTACTGTGTCTCCTCAACCCGAGTCCTGGGACTCCTCAGCTCGAGTCCTGGGACTCCTCAGCCCGAGTCCTGGGACTCCTCAGCCCGAGTCCTGGGACTCCTCAGCCCGAGTCCTGGGACTCCTCAGCCCGAGTCCTGGGACTCCTCAGCCCGAGTCCTGGGACTCCTCAGCCCGAGTCCTGGGACTCCTCAGCCCGAGTCCTGGGTCTATAGCTGCAGTCCTGGGTCTCCTATGCCCGAGTCCTGGGTCTCCTCAGCCCGAGTCCTGGGTCTATGGGTCTATTGCCGCAGTTCCGGGTCAATACCCGCAGTCCTGCGTCTACAGCCGCAGTACTGGGTCTATAGCCACAGTCCTGGGTCTATACAGCCGCAGTCCTGGGTCTCCTATGCCCGAGTCCTGGGACTCCTCAGCCCGTCTTGGGACTCCTCAGCCCGTCTTGGGACTCCTCAGCCCGTCCTGGGACTCCTCAACCCGAGTCCTGGGTCTCCTCAGCCCGAGTCCTGCGTCTATAGCCGCAGTCCTGGGTCTATACACCCAGAGTCCATTGACTTCGCAACCCGACTCAAGGGACACCTCAGCCCGCGTCCTGGGTCTATAGCCGCAGTCCTGGGTCTATTGCCGCAGTTCTCGGTCTATACAGCCGCAGTCCTGGGTCTATACAGCCCGAGTCCAGTGACTCCGCAACCCGACTCCAGGGACTCCTCAGCCCAAGTCCTTTGACTCCTGCTTAAAGGTGCGTTCAGACCAAACGCGATTTCTGCGGCCAAATCGCGTCTATCGCGCGGCTTGGGCCGCTTGTGACAAATTGTGGCAGCCGCTGTCACAGAGAAACTTGGCCGCGCGGCCAGGACACTAGATTGCAGCCGCTGTCACAGAGCGTTGAGAGCGTTTAGTGGCGGGGGCTTGTCTCTTTTGCCTGTAGCTTCCCAACATGGATGTCAGCGAAGGAGTTGCTTTATCTGATAAATAAAGCCAGACAACGTCGTCAAAGGGCGAATCGACGACGTGTCTGGATTCATTAGATAGTCCGTAGACGGTTGGAGTTTGGTGAGTTTCACCATTTGCTCCGGGAGCTGCGCTCGGATGAGGGTCGCTTTCAGCGGTACTTTCGTCTCTCCCTGGCTCAGTTTGACGACCTACTGACCCGCATTGGCGCTAGGATCTCCTACCAGGACACCAACTACAGGCGCTCTATTCCAGCTGAAGAGCGCCTGTCCATCTGTCTGCGGTTAGTGTTTTTTACCCCATTCAGAATTCATAAATACTTACAAAGTGTGTCATTTTTCAATCACAATCCACAATGTAATAGCTCAGAAAACAGTATTATGCAACAATATGGTGTCTATGATTACTGTCTATGATGTTTACTGTCTACTAGTTTAACGTATTTTATGCTACACAAGTTTTGTCACGTGATTTTTATGAATGTAATTGTGATAAATATGTTCATATCATTTTGTAATTGCAGGTTTCTTGCCACTGGGGACTCCTACAGGACCATTGCGGGGAGCTTCAGAGTGGGCATATCCACCGTCTCCATGCTCATCCCAGATGTGGTGGCAGCCATCTGGGACTGCCTCGTGGAGGAGTTCATAGCTGTGCCTGGAGCAGAGGAGTGGAGGTCCATAGCGCAGGACTTTGAGGTCCGATGGAACTTCCCTCTGTGCTGTGGGGCCATTGATGGGAAGCATGTGGCTGTGAAGGCACCCCCCAACTCTGGGTCCATGTTTTTTAATTACAAGGGGCACCATTCCCTTGTGCTCCTGGCTGTAGTGGATGCCCAGTACAGGTTCAGGGTGATTGATGTGGGAGGGTACGGCAGATCCAGCGATGGAGGCATCATGTCCAACTCTGCCTTTGGTGAGGCTCTGCGCGAGGGCACACTCGACCTGCCTCCTGACCAGTGCATACCTGGAGCTGACCACAGAGGACCCCAGCCCCATGTGTTCGTGGCAGATGAAGCCTTTCCACTGCGCCGCAATTTAATGCGCCCTCCCCATCTCCAGCCATGAGGATGGCTGGAGATGGGCAGGTTCCTGCACCGAGGGGAGCTGCTGCCGGTGAAGAACCACTTCCAGGCGTGCAGCGGATGGCCGCCAACAACGCGACCAGAGAAGCAGTGGACATAAGGAAAGTGTTCATGGCCCACTTCAGTGAGGAGGGAGCACTGCCGTGGCAGCCCACAGAGTAGTCATGTCCACCACAAGACTGACCCACAACGGCTCTTTTCAGAGCCTAACATATAATGTGCTGAGCCTCTTGAATATGAAATTCTTTACATTTTTTCTGGCCATAGTCCAAACCCATATTGATTTGCACTATTCTATTCACCTGTATACCTTCTGTTTCTAGGTAATGACTGCCAGACTCCACTGCGACTCCACTCCAACTTCAGGTTAATCATATGCACATTCAAGCTTTTCCGTAATTACAAGGTTGTTAAAACAGTAAACGGTGAAATGAATAAAAAATACTGTCAACTACTGTATCGCTTTTTAAAGCCTAGAGTATACTTGCGCGGCGTGGCTTACGTTAGCGGTTGCGGTGGACCTACGTAAGCACAATTGATGTTATACTGGCGCGTTCCCCTTACGGAGTTTTGAGGAGAATGTTGTAATCCCACAACGAACCACATGAGGGCGATCACACAGGAGCGGTCCCATTTACGCTGCTACTTTGTCCTCTTCAGAACAACATTAGCAAACAAAGCTGTTTGAGATCATTACATGTGTTTCTACTGCAGGTTTGTGTGATAGTTTTATGGATTCATTATTTTATAAGTCATTTCAACTGTGATTCTGTGAATAAAGACACAGTTCTTGTTGGAAACATAGTTATTATTAAATAGTTTTCAGCACAAACAGCAAAACAATAATAGTGGTAAATATCTGACATAAACGATTTACGAGTGCAGGAGGAAAGCAACAAACGCAGGAGGAAAGCAACAAACGCAGCTACGATTCAAACAAAGACAGGAACAGTGCAAAACAAACGACTGCACAGTTTATAAGTTATATATATGTTAGATAGTCCACAGTCTCCTGTTTATCAGGCTCTGAGCCCAAACTGCTTTTCCTTCGAAGCACAAAGCTCTCTGCTCTATAGTGCCTCGTCCATGTCCCTGCTGCAGCCGCTCCATGCTTCCTTCCAATACACACACACGGACCAATCACAGCGGAGATTCCTTGCGGCGACCCTTACGTAGTTAGAAAATTTCGATGCTGCAGGGCAGGCAACGTAAGGGCCTTGCGGTGACCAACGCGTTGCGCAAGTGACGTCACGTCACCTCCGTAAGCTCCGCGCCGCGCGAGTATACACTAGGCTTTAGTGTTATTCCATCTTCTATAAAACCCAGTCAGCTCTTATAAAAGTAAATGTACAAATATAGAATAGCATTTTCTGTCAGTATTATATGAAAGGTAGTAATGGTTGGCTTGAAGTAGAACACATGAGGTTTGAAAAATATTTTCTTTATAAAAAGGGAACAAACAATGAAAAATAAATTAAATGTACATATAAACAAATGAAAAGGAGCTTGCTTGGAGGAGGTGCGGTGGAAGAGGAAAGGGACACATGTCTGTTTCCTCCCCTGCAAAAGGTGTCACCTTAGGTAAAAAAACTGTCTGTTCTGGCCAATGGTTCCAAATTAAGCAGAACGGTGCTGCTTTCATATAAAAGTTGGTACATTTTGAATTTCACAAATTCTTTTGACTCTGGTGCCACCCTTTGCAGGAGAGGAAAGAGAGAGAGCAGGAACTGATGTTCTTCTGAGTAGTCGGGCGGTTCGGCTGCTTTGGTCCGTAGAGTCTCCAGCAGCTCCCGCTCCCACTCTGAAGGCCCACCAAGGAAGAGGGCTCGGAAGAGGCCCACGTCCATAGAGCCGCCAACAAAGAACACAGGGCAATCACAGTGTTAAAAAGTGGAACATGTATTTCAAAAAAGCAAAATGAAGAGAGCAAATAATATCTGTATTAAAGCCAGAGTGTGTAGACATAGTTAAACACATGTAAAACACTTTTAAGTTGTGTGTTTGTTACAATTAACTTGAACATTGCAGTTATCAATGAAATTACTCACACAAGCACAAATTTCGACAGTTACAAACTAATATCTCTGAAGTGTATTTCGCAATGAAATTTGAAATTGGCTGTAAAAAAGTAATACTCTATTGTCTGCATTAAACAGGATAGCTGCCATCTTGTGGCAACCATTGCATGTATTTGTTCAGTACTTTTATAGCATAAGGTATTTCAGTAGTATGTTTTTATCGAAGAAAGAGGGAAGATGTGTTGTATCAGACCAAAGCTTCTTTCCACCTGTAGTGCCTTGACATCTTGTCGTTTCTCTGTAAATTTGTCGTCTACACTGATGTAACAGCCCTTGGGTAATTTTGGCATATTATGCAGTAACATTTTGTTCATATGAACAGTCCTGTAATAAGAATAAAAATAAAACAATGATTAAAAAAAGCCACACGTGCGGTGCAGAAGCAGGAGAAGGTCCAGCCCTCACAGAAGAAGAACCGGCTGAGGAAGAAGAAGCAGCAGCAGCAGGCAGCTCAGGCCAAGATGTCTCACCTTGTGTGGTGGTGGCAGTGTCTGTGCCAGAAGAAAACAAGAAATACAATTATTTCATATCATGTGTACATTGCGCTTATGACATTTATATGTACATAATAATGTACATTATTATGTACATTTAAATGATTTGTTCATATAAAAGGGAAAAGTGAAATTTAACACAACACATGATCAAGATCTATCCTGGTTTGAAAATAGCCAATGCCTATTTTCACCTGGCCATGATGTTAAGAAAGCATTAAAAGAAATGCATACACAGAAAGCAATATAAATGTAAAAGTCAGCAAAATGTGGGTAATAGAAAGGAAAGAAATGTATTTTTTCCAACTGTTCGAGGTTTCTGTTTGCTGCATGACACCGACCTTCAGCACCTGACAGCCCTGCTGCTGCTGCTTCCTCTGGCTCTTCTTCTGGGTGGTTGTACCCTGTGGTCTGCTCCTCCTCGGCCCTTCGCCTTGGCATGTTCCCGGAGCTGTCACGGGGAGTGATGTAGGGCTCGAGGAAGGACATGACCACAAGGTACTTCCACGTCTGGCCTTTCCCTGCTTCTGCACCACTCTTCTTCACCTTCTCCTTCTCCTTCCTGCTCTCCTTAGCATATGTGTCCCTCAGATTCTTCCACCGCTTTTTGCAAACTTCCACTGAATAAACACATCAACTCGTAAGCAGGAAAGTTGTAGTTTTTTTCGCGGGGAAATATTTACAACATTGAAAAGTTAAAATAACTTACCCGAGACACCAACCACCTCGCTAACCCTCCTCCAAGCAAGCTCCTTTTTATTTCGGTCCCGGTAGCTGTGGTCCGCAGTGTTATATAACTCAGAATGAGCACCGACCTGAGCAATTAACGTGTTCTCCATAGCTGTCATCTACCAGTGTTTTTCCGGTAGTGAAATGCGTCACTACGTCACTGTAGGAGAAAGCTCCTGATTGGTCGGCACACGCGAATTCTCCCAAAAAGTTCAACATTGTTCAACTCTAGCGGCGGCCGCGTTGGAGGCACGAATCGCGCGAAACGCGCGTCAAAACGCTTGACATCTCAAAACACGCCGCGCGAATCGCGCGAAACGCTCGAATTTGCGCCGCTCTGGCCGCGCGAATCGCGCCGCGTGATCTTTTGCCGCTCCTTGGCGCGCGTCCCCCATGTTGTGTCAATGTAGACCCGCCGCTTTGGCCGCAGAAATCGCGTTTGGTCTGAACGCACCATAAGTCCTAACTACAGGATGTTCTGTGGAATGTTCTTTAGAATGTTCTGACATATGCATCACCACGGCAGCGGTTGTCATAGGTTACATTGATGTAACCAGGGACTACAGATGGAAACTAGCTGTTTAGTTACAATCTGGTGCAGAACGTATCTGTCTTTGAGCTTAATATCTCTGTACATTGTCCCTTCCAAATAAAGACTAAACTAAACTAAACTAAACGTAATTTCAAACTTTTGAACGTACTGGCAGAGCTAGGCACTTCTTTCTTTATGTGTTCGAGATTAATTTAGAAGCAGAATCACTTGAGTTTAAAATGAGTTCAGAGGAAGAGCTAACCACTTCTTGAGTTTTAAATGAGTTTGGAAGCATGTCTAACCTCTCCTCTGTTTGTGTGTTTGAAATGAGTTTAGAAGCATAGCGAACCTGCAATCCAGCTGCATCTCAGATGGCCTACATGTTTGTCTCAATAAAGTAAAAATATTATGATCTTTCCAAAAAATACAAGAAATGTAATACATTGGACCCAAGTGTGTGTGTGTGTGTGTGTGTGTGTGTGTGTGCGTGTGCACTAGTTTAGTTTAGTTTAGTTTATTCCAAGCCGGTACAATACAACTCAAGAAAAAAAAGAAATACATTACGAAAGCACTAGATTATACATATTATATACTTGCTCGTGTTTTATGCTAATGTCAGAAACAATATACTTTATTCTCTTGTCTCGCACTAAAGTATGAATAATATGTCATATGAACAAACTTGTCCTCTGAGGAGCACAGGGACTGACCTCCTGCTGGTGCAGAGTCGGAACTAAACATAAGGAGTTAGCATTTCAGATTCACGCAGCTAAAATCGGTAACAGTCTTCCTGAGAAATTTACATGTCACATTTGGCATGGATAGAATCACTCAAGATTTGTTCAAAACACAGAAGTATGCAAACACGTTAGAGGCATAAACTCGCCATGTCTTCTCATTTCTTTCTTATGCTAAAGTTTGAGATATTGGACTTGCTTCTTTATTAGGCTAAAGCTAGGGATTTTATTTTAGTATACTGTAGACCTATATTGTTCACTCATAATTTCCTACTGTTCTGTAGTCGGAAATTTCACTCCACAGTGAGACAGACAAAAGATTTCTTAATTGATAAATATAGTTTTTTAGTATATTTACATTGTTCCAGGCAAAGTGCAGTTTTGAGATCATTTGTTTGGTTTGCTCTGGCCGCTCACCCATATTCACCTCCGCAGAGTGTGCAGTGTTTGCTACTCTTCTTTATTGGCCTTGTTACCCTCTCCTGCTGTAACCTCTGGAGCATGCACTGCACACTTCACTTCCCCTGCTCTCTCACACGCTCGCTGCTGCATGTTCACTTTGGTCCAGAGGAAAAAGTCTCACAGCCGAGTCCATGGAACGTCACCTGAGTGTGTTGAATGTGATGCAGTGCCTTGGTGTTCCAGTTTTCCCATTACATTTAATTAAGCCGGAATGGAGGAAGTGTCCAGGGGCCGCTGGCCTGTGACTGCGCACTCACTATTTTTTCGATGACTGCTTGGGTTTGTGGAGTTCAGTAACATAGAAAATATAACCCAAAACCAAGAGTGGGTGTGTAGCCTCTTAAAACCTGCTTAATTCGGACCGTCCTCGCCTGGTGTAGTTTTAATATACAGCTAAGAAAAAGCTCTCAGTTATTAGAGGGTTTTTCTTGCTTGGGTGATGCATCATTGGACGATTGAGAAAATCTATTAGATTGCAGTGTGAGTAAGTAAGTACTTAAATTATACAGGGCAAGTCACAGATCGTGGTCAGACAAAGTGCTTTACAATTTTGTCTTTCAAGTCACTCCCATTCTCTTCACACACAGTGATGACAGAAGACTTCAAACGCTTTTGCAAATCAAAGCCTTCGAACTCACTCACTCATGACATTCAGACCTGTTGTATATGGAAACCGGTGTACCTGGAGGAAACCTACAAAAACCTACAGAAAGGCCTGGAGCACATGTGTTAACCCAGGGGTGTCAAACTTATTTTGGTTGAGGGCCGAATAAAAAATGAAAGGGCTGGTCAGGGGCCGAAAGAATAAGAGGGTTTCATTTATTATACTTTTTATAGTATGAAGGTATCTATATAAATGACGTGTTTCATATTAGTTGGATTGGATATTCTTTTCTGATTATAATAAGTTCAGTTCCTGTGGACTGAACCAAAACTGGACCAAATATTGAAGGTATATCGAAAGATTTTCTACTTCCCGGTGGATCATCAAGACTATTGGTCCTCCCAATTGTCGATCATTCGGGTGATACATGCTCGTCAAATAAGGTCAGAGAGTTTTGTTCAAAAAGCAGTTCTTTCCTAAGAAAATTGGGAACTCCTCTTTCATATCTAAGAAATGTAATTGAAAAAAAACATAACATAACAATTCTAACTTCTAATTACTTGTTGGCTTAACATTTCTTATGGAATTGAATGTTATGGTTGTTTTTGTGAGAAAATTAGTAATGGAAAACATGCCATTATTGAATATTACCATTAATGCTGCTATTTAATATAATAATTTAAAATCCTCTCAGGGGCCACTGGAAATGGTCTCGGCCCCCAGGCTTTGACTTTGACACCTATGTGTTAACCACTCTGCCACTGTGCTGCCCTGTAAAGCCTAGCGTACATCGACAGAGAAACTGGAGACAACTAGTTGCAAGGCGGCTTTTGGCAACTGAGAGTAGATGGCGGGAGATGATCAGTTGCCGAAATCGGTCGATGTGCGCGCTCTTACAACTGGAGATGATCAGTCGGTCTCCAGTTTCAGTCAGTTGCCCGTGTTCTACCTTTCGGCAACTAGTTGTCCTCAGTTTCGGAGATATGACCCGATGTGCTCGCTCCATGCGCCGCTCCGACAACGTGTGTGTATTGCGTGTATTGCGAGCCCGCAACAGTTTATGTCAGAAAACACACTGTAGTTGAGGCCAGTTGCTGTCGATGTACGCGCTGTTATTCCCGAGACTGGTCTGCTACTAGGAGTTGCCCGTTTTCGTCAGATTGTCGATGTGTGCGGGGCAGCAACTCATATGCGACGGATATAATCACTTGCCAGTCCGATGTACGCTAGGCTTAAAGCCCTTCAAATATAGAATACAACACAAAATAGATTCTTTGATTTTCAGAAGTTAAGTTGTTCTTTAGTCTCATGATAGGAAAATGTGTCCTCTGCATTTGACCACCCACTCTTTGGAGATCATTCATACTGCTGCATGTTCTGGCTGATGGGAGAAACTGGAGCGTCGTAGGAAAAAGAAAATGGGAAAAACAATCAGAATCAGAACCTTTGCTATTGCCATGTTAGTAACAGGAAGACACAGTCTAGGAAATTGCTTTGGCTCTCGGTAAAAACTGTCAAAAGAACAGAGGTAGAAAATAGAGAATAGGGTGAAAAGTTGAAGGATTGGTAACACATGGAGAAAATTCTGATCACACCCAAATAAGTGACTTTGGAAAAGAACAAGTAAAAAGGTTGAGCTCATCCAGTGAAACAGTGCCCTGATCCAAGTCTCTCCCAGCTGAACCAGGGGTCAGCAGGTGAGCGGATCCTCTTCAGCCTGTAGTGAGCATCTTCCACTGAGGGATTTAAGAATAAACCGTCTGTTCCAAGCCTTCCCCTCCCAGCGGCACGGTTGCCATCCCTGCCTTTGGCTCCCTGCGGGCTCCGAGGCAGGTTGTAGATGAATGAAGACAGGTGTAATGTGCACATTTACAGGCAACCTGCGAGTGTGATAAACAGCATGGATCCAGCACAGTGAACTCCTCTCTCCTGTCCTCTCTACTTTACAGCTCTGAGGCAGCTGTCTGAGGCTCTGTGCTGCTGGGTGACGCCCAGATGAATGGGTCTATTTAATAATATATTGCAGAGATGGGTCCTTAAGGGGGTACAGAACCTTTACTGTGATCTGTAATGCTGAGGCATATGTTCCCAAACCAAGGACACTTCACTTGTTTGTTCAAGTCCCATGCACCAAGATCTCTCCTTTATATAGGTATATCTTCAGCACAGAGCGAGAGGTGGGAGGGAGGATTGTGGTCCGAGTTTTCTCACCTTTTCCCACTGGGTTTGTAGAGTTTTTCCTTGCCAGTGCGAATAGACATGGACATATCACACCCCATTTTAAAGCCTAAAACAGCCTGAATCCAATCTTTTAGACTAGTCTGGTGAATTAAAATGGCCCACTTACTAAAAGGTTTGGGCACCCCTGTTGTAGTCAGTGCCTGTATATACTGTAAATGTATACGCTCAAGGCTAATTCGTCTCAGCTCTACTCATGAATTACTCCCAACATGTCCTTGTAAAATATAATGCAATGCAACACTCATTTTGAATACTGTGTGTTTTAGAAATATGAATTGCTGAGTTCAGTACAGGTGCCCCCAACTCCAAACTCAAATTTGGGAGAGAGCCATCTTTTACATTTGAAATTCTGAGTTCGCCTCTGATGGGATCCACAAAGAGGCTCCGCTCTCAATGGTCTCTCTCTGTTCCCTCTCTCTGGTCTGTCTCTATGGTCCCTCTCTGGTGTCTCTCTCTAGTCTCTTTCTTTAGTCTCCTTCTCTGGTCTCTCTCTCAAGTCTCTCTCTGATCTCCCCCCTAGTCTTTGCAGTGCCACATTCATTTTGTCACTATCTCTCCATGTATTTGTTTCTGTTGTACGGAGGCCAAGATTGGTTAAATGTTTTCTACTGTGTTATTTTTTCATGGGGATTCTGGGGTTTGTGCACTTTACGTCAAACTATGCAAGGTTGTTGATGTACTAATCCTGCTGCTCGTTTCTCTCTGTGACATTGACAGTTAATGCAATCTTAAATCAACCAAACTAACTTCAAAAATGTATAAGATGAAACAGTTTTTCAGAATCCCTGTGCCCTTAAAGTCTATATATTTTTTACCCTGGCGTTGCTGGTGTCTGGTCCAGTCCATAATCAGATGCTAAAACTCTCAGGATCCCTTGAGCTTCCCTCGGGTCACGATAATCCGCCACGGTGATTTAAAAGTAGAAGAAAAAAATAAGTTAGTGGCTAAAGGGGTCTTAATGATGGCTGACACCTTCTCCCTGTGTCTGCGTAGGTTTTCTCCAGGTGCTCCGGTTTCCCGTATCACTAATACGTTTGTGTGTTCGCGTCTCGCTCCTGTCATCACTGTGCGGAGTGAATGAAACAGTAGCTGAACTCGGAACATTGTAAAGCGCTTTGAGGACCTTGGTCTGTAAAAATGCACTAAATATATAGAGATTTATTTTACTTACTTATTCACCCTGGGCTGGTCAAATTGTTTTTATGTAATGCTTTTTTATACCTAGTTTTTAATTATAGGTCTTTACCAAATTTGAGAGGCAGTTTGATTGCAGTGCATAAAACCAAGTGATAGAGATTCCCCAATGAGGTAGATTTCAGTTTCGAGCTTCAAGTAGTAGATCCCGTGCCTCGAACAGTGATCCACCAAACGGTTGAGGAAACTATTAGACAGAAAAAATCCAATGGAATCATCAATCAATGGAAGCACAAGAACATGGCACCGTCTCTCTACAACGTTGAGGAAATCAGTGACATTGCTTTAAAAACTGGGACTTCCACTTTTTCCAAGCCCTCTCTCCTCCCGTCATGGATCCCTCTGTGAGTCTCCAGGCTGCGCCGAGTCTAAGCGTGGGGGCGTTCACTTGAGTGATTACCGTAAAGTGTAATTCGGTGGTAATGTGCAGAGAGCTCAGCAGGCAGCAGCAGCAGGAGTCCCACCATATCATACAAGCTTTATTCTCTCTGATCCCCCCCCCCCTCCCTCCCCCATCGCAAATCACAGCGCACCCAGGCCCTAGCACCATTAGCTACACATCTGCAACCATCTGATCCTACGCGTTAGAATTTTCGCTAAATGACTTCATCAAATAAGCATGAAGAGACACTCCCACCGCTGACAAACTGCACAAACTGCGATTTCGTCATACTTCTATATCTGCTTTTGCCGTCGGAGCAATTATCTTCAAATGCTGCGTTTGGTGGCGGATAAAAGCAGTTCGTTTATTGAAGCCATCACCTAATTTGGATGGAAATCTCCCGCTGCGGCAGACGCGCCTTCGCTGTATACAAAGATTCCACATAGAGTGAGGCAGCAGATCTTTCTGGCTTAAAGCAAGAGTTAAAACAACACAACATCCCACCGCCTGAGCGCAGAGGGCATAGAAGCAGAGTAAATGAGCAGTGGAAAGTTTAGCAGACACGGTTTACAATGATGGGAGAACGGGAGGGGGCGAGGGCCGTGTTTCTATTATATATTCAAACACCAGATACAGTCCATTACTTATTTAAATTTCAGCGATGTATGTGAAATAACAAATTTTGAGCAAAGACAGATGGGAGAGCTGAATTTTGTTGAGAGTATAAGAGGAAATGTTGTGAGGTTATGAAGTTCAAGATCCATTTTTTAAGAGTCCCTATCCACCTGCAGCCCCTCTCTGTGACCGTGTGGGCAGCATACATGCATGCACACCAGCAGCAGCGTGGCTCTGTGAAGTTTGTGGAGAAGTATAGAGGAAGGAACAGATACCGGATGCATCTGTCCCGTCCTCTATACTTCCCCACAGACAGTCTGACAATCAAACAGATCTTCATTCTGGTCTCTGTAGAAGTGAGTCCCGAGAGACCATCAACAAAGGCGAGGGGGGCTTTCACATTGGCTCACACTTGGGACTAACTTCTCCAGAGACCACAATCCAGCAGAGAGCGTGGTCAGACCCCATCCAGTCACACCATCACGTGTCTCCTTTGATGAAGGTGGAAGTCTACGACATGCAAGATACAACAATTTATTTGCCGTTTGCAGTAAAACCACATTGTGCAAGACTTCCCCAGTGTGCGCCAGACAGAGAAGATGGCACACACCAGAACTCTTCTTTACATGTTTGTCTTATCAAAATAAGCTTTTAAGCACTTTACAATGTTGTTTATTCGCCAACACAGATCAGAAAATCAAACCATTCAAAAGCCATGTTTTAAACCAGGCTCCACCCATTTTCTTGTAGCCATGATTGGACAGCCAACCACTCCCACGGGATTATTTACATATTTCCAGTGTAGACATCTTCTTCTTTAGTGTTTCCTCTCAGGGCTTTTGCAGTAGAGGGCTTTGATAAAAAACAACAAAAATAACTCGATCATTGTCATATATTAATCATCCAAAACCACCTCTTTTGAATGCAATCATTATTCTTCATCACTTTGACATAGCAGCTGTGCCATGAACAAGAGGAAGAGCCCATTTGAGTAAAAGCAAAAAAAAATATGAAAAACAAAAAACTTGCTGACTTGTCCCTGAGATTAATAGCCACATTCCAAGAGATGGCAGCTCTGCAGGATCCACAAAGGTGCGAAAAATAATAAAATAAACCTTAAACGTATACTTTTGAAAATACATAAACAGCACTAATTAATTTTCTCAAAATATGAATATGCATCTCTTTCTCGTTAATTGCCTTTTCCACAGCTGCTAATACAAGCAAACACAAAGCAGATTCTCTTTGAACGGAATAGAAACATGATTGCAAACCTTTTATGTTTTTCTCATACTTTAGTTCAGAGGGCCGAATAAAAAAGATAGAAACTGGGCTGAAAGAATATAATAAATGTTCATTTCTTATGATTATTTTTTTCATCATGAAGGTATTTTGACAGTACTTTAATGCCACATGAGTTTCATTTTTATTTTCTGGTTGATTTTTCTGAAAACAAATTGTGTTTATTGTTTGGATTTCACCAAAACTGGATTAAATATAAAGTTAAACACATGGTAATAACTTCTAATCATGTGTTGGGTTAAAAGGTTGAAATAGATTTAATTTGGTTGTTCAACTGAGATCTCTATAAAATGCCTTGGTTGCCCATAACCATCAATACTGCAAATTGACAATAAAAAATCAAAACACATTTTAGGGACCACTAAAAATGATCTTGCGGGCTGGATTTTGGCCCACGAGCCAGAGTCTATCATGTGACTTGAGGGCAGTGATTAAAAGTAGCTGAAAAATACAGCTAAAGCCTGGTTCACACGAGACGATTTTAAAATTGTCGGCCGATTTTTCTCCGTGTTAGACCCCACACGGGGAGATTAAAAATCCTGCGTCTAACCACTTTGGTCGTGCAGTGTGTGGTGCGTAGCCACACGGCAAGATCACGCAAGCCACAAACCCCCCCCCCCCCCCCGAGCATTCCCAGGTCAGACGGAAATTTCACAAAATCTCTCGAGATCAAGCGTGACTTCAGAGTAAACAGTCATGGTGGACGAAGAGGATGCAGTGGCGATAGTGTGCAGTTTGTTGTTAACAGAGAAGACACGTAATCCAAAGAAAAGGCAATGGTCAAAGCCATGCTGCTGTGTTTTGGTTTTTTTCTGGTGTTTCCTCACCGGCTTGTCACCTCGCCTTCTTATTGGCTACACGCCGTAGTCATGGCAACGCGCTCGCTTGTCCTCGGAGGACACCACACACGACAAGAAATCGGGCCAAAACAATCCAACATGTTGGATATCCCCGATTTGAGATCGGGAGCAGTCCCGATGTCCTTCCGAGCGACGAGTGCAGTCTTAACACACCACACACGGCAGGATAATCTGTAAGATTTTGTTACGGAAATCGGAGCGTTTCTTAAGATTGTCGTAAGGGGTAAATCGGGTCTAAATCGGCCTAAATATCCTGCCGTGTGAACCAGGCTTTAGGGTCTAATTCGGTATAAATGACCCAAGGCTGGTTAAGGTAGGAAATGTCAAAAAAATTCAGCAAAAAAAATTATATAGGGCATTTATTAATCACTTTAACGGAGACATTTGACCTGAGGATTGCAAAAGGGTATTAAGTGAATATTAATTTTGAGGGAAATAAAAATGTTAAAGATATTCTCTGTGAAAAGAGGACCAGTGTGGGTCAGTTTGTGGCACACAAAAGTAGATAATGTACATAAGAGGGCCGCGTGGACCAGCGTCAGGTGTGATGAAAGGTGGTTGCGATCAAAGCTCCCTGGGCCTGGAGGAACAGACGGAGCAGAGCTGGAAATGTCTCTTTGTTCATGATGAGAATGGGTGGAGTTAAGATCATCACAGGAAAAGCTGATGTGAGATCTCCTGGACCGGTTTCCCAGGATGAAATGGGTTTTTGGTTTTATCCACGGGCTTCAGAACGAGGAATTAGTACGTTTGCCAAAGTGCGCTCCCAAAATGAGGCCCATAACGAGTTCTTTTGATTAACACCGTGTTCACAATGAAGTTGGGAACTCCGGAAAACGGTTGAAAGATGCAGAAGAGATGGAATAATAACGAGTCAAAAGCAGATGGGTCCGTTTATCTTTGAAGTTAGACTAAACGCTGCTGTTTGTGAGAGTCGTCTTGGGTACAGTGGTTCCTTGTTTTTATCGCTGTGTTCCTTGTTTTTATCGGGTTGTGTTCTAAAAATAACCCGCAGTAGGAGAAATCCTTGCAGTAGCTGTATGTTTTAACCCTTAAGTAGTGTACATATTGTTTTTACTCAGCCAGTGTTTGTGGGTCTGATGGACCTGTTGCATTTTGTGGCTTTTATTGCTTCACAATCACATCCCAATTACAAGCAGTATAAACAATATACATGGTTAATACTTGCACATGTTGTCTACCCCGTCTTTTGTGGCATTATCCATGATAATCTCTGGTTTGTGATGTCCCTGGTCACACATTCTTCCATCCTCGTGCAATGTACTCATGAGACACATTCTTGCCTTTCTTTGGCACATACAGTTGTATGTGCCAAAGAAATGTGTGTATACCAGTTGTTTGCTGTATGTACTCAAACTGGATTCCGCATCCTCCGTGGCTGCAGGGTGGGTGTGGGGGTGGTTGGGTGGGTAGAGCATGGTCAATTTCCACCCTTCCATTTGCCCCGGGTCCAGGAGACCCGAACATCTTCTATGTAATTCGAATGTGTGTGGGGGGGGGGGGGGGGGGGTGTATGGTGTGTGGTCAATAATTATGAATTCTGATACATGTTCTTCACAGAAAATGAGCCAAAGCCAGTGAGTCTCAGTTTGAAAAAAAAAAACACAGACCCGAACACCAAGGTTAAGGCTGTAAAACCCCTCACTTTCACTTCATACAATTTTCCTTCCCTCTGAACTCACGACTGATTAGATTAGATTAAGGAGATATATCAAAACTGTTGGTTGTAGGTCTGAATGCTGCTGCAGCTGTCAAAAGCCGGGCATACACTGTAAAATGTAGCTGCACAGGACACCACGCTGAGGGGCAGAAGCAGAACTGAGGGCTAAGGGATGACTCGTTCTGATCCTTGTGTTTATATTTTGAAACTTTATACACTATCTTTGTAAACCAGATATAAGCCACATCAGGATTGACCAATGAGATGCCCTCATTTGTGGTGGAAAAACCAGCTTGCCTTAGCAACTGCTCCTTTTACGGCACAAATCTATGGTGACGTCAGCGCTCGGTCACTCCAGTCCTAATATTCAGTGGAAAAGATTTAGATTAAGAGATCCTTTAATCGTACCACAGTGGGGAAATTTCAGTGTTGCATCACAAGTTACAGAACAGTAGGAAAGAGGAGCACACGGCACAAGATAAGTGAACAATAGCTATACTAATTAAAATAAAACAAAATCTCTAACTCCAGCATCAAATAACAAGTAAAATAACATATGTATAGGGCTGGGATAATGAAACTCAATATTTGAATATAATTTAAATATTAAAAATAATAACATTCGAACAAATATAAGACAGCCCTAAATATTCAAATGTAATGAAAACTATGCTACAGTATTTAATACGCTGTTTTTAATTCCATAGCACCAACTCCTCATCCTGCACCAGTTGTTCCGCTGAAGGCCCCTTGTGTAAACCTGGGAGCAAGTGCTTGATTTTCTGCCATAGCTCAATCTATTTTGGTTTGCATTTGTAATTTGCATTTTTAGTGCTTTGCTCTATCTGCACATGCATCAGAAATCTGTTATTGGGTGCTAATCATGTTTGTACACACACACAAACACACACCGACGCTTGATACATACACCACACTACACTTTTTTGGCCTCAGATCCACATGATACTGTACTTCCCTGGTGTGTGTGATAATGTCATATATCTTGGATTCACTCAAAAGCCTGTTTGTTTTCATATATATATATATGTCTTGTGCATCTGCTCCCTGGTTGGAGCCTTCATCCATGTGCACACGTGTGTATTCTGACGGATCATACCTCTTCCCGTTGGATTAGCTTTAGCATGGCGATCACGTCTCACGTGGCTCCATCAGCGGAGGAAGGGGCCAAGGTTAGCCTCATACAATGACGGCTAAATCTGCTAAGTTTGAGCGTCAAATTGCTTTCTTCTTCACAGGACTTGAGAGAAAATTACACTTTAATTTGGTGCCGTGCGTCAGATTGCAAGGAGCGAGACCAAGTGAAAAGCACATATGTAGTAATGCAGCAGGGCAACATTGGATTTATACAAAAATATGTTTCATCAAATCATTTCATAATGGGTTTATCCATCCATCCATCTTCTTCCTCTTTATCCATTTATGGGTCGGGGGGTGGCAGTCAGAGCTGCACCCAGTACACTTAGCACAGGAGCTGAGATCTTTCAGCGGGGGCTTCAGGGAAAGTGGGGTGACACAACATCAGCAGACTTCAGTAGGAGTCGTGAAGTTGCCAACTGAGCCTCTGTTGCCCAGTAATGGGTTTGATCAGTAAACCGATTATTATATTTCTATTTTTGTATTTCATTTGTATCTTGTTATACATCTCAAAAAATGTACAACAACAATGTGTGTGAATATTGACAACCCTTTCAGACAACATCCTCTATTCCAAGTTGTGTTACTTGTGTTACAATGTGTACTATTTCACGCTGCTTTCTTCTAAAAATGAATGTGGAATGAGGTCATCTCTGCTTTCTTCTGCTCCGTCATGTTTCTTGAATTATCCAAAAGGTTTCGTCACCTGCTGCTCTCTAGACCTGTGTGTGTGTGTGTGTGTGTGTGTGTGTGTGAGAGAGAGAGAAGGAGAGAGAGAGAGAGAGTGTATGCGTGTGTGTGGGAGGATTCACACTTTCTCACAGCTCATGAAGACACACACTTACACACACACTCACATTAATGCACTTACGCACACATACACAGACGCACTCACGCACACACACAGACGCACTCACGCACATACATAGATGCCTTCACGCACATACACAGACGCACACACAGACGCACTCACGCACATACACAGACGCCCTCACGCACATACACAGACGCACTCACGCACATACACAGACGCACTCACGCACATACATACACTCACACAGACACATGTTCTGGCTGTTTGACTAATCCACTGACAACACAAGTAAACATTGCAGTTATCATCGTTGCAGATGTTGCACAAACTTCAGTATTTTCTCTGTTTTATGTTTTTATTTCAACCCGACGCATCACACTGTGTTTTCTACATCTATGTGTCGTTCAATAATTGGCACAATATATTTCTTTGGCCTTTTTTTGGTACAACAGTGTGTTTCCTTGTTGCGTGTCGCAGGACTAATGCTATTTATTTCACATTCAGGCTGTAGAAGTCAGATTTATCGCTCATTACTTGAGTTCATTAGTTATTTCAAGTGAATGATACAATTGATACAAAATATTTAAATTTTTTATATTTTCTGGTATATTATTCTGAACAAAATGAGTGGATTGCTATGGATTGAACCAAAACTCGACCAATTACCCAGAAGAGATGTCACTGAAAACGAATAAGAAAATCCTCTATTTTTCAAAATTAACTTCCAATTACATTAAATACAGTTTTAACCCTAACTTTCTGTCACAAATTACATCCCTGACAACGATACAATTGGATGTGAGTTATATAAGACTAAATAGTAACTAAAAAGGCAGCTTTATAGGGCCTGCTTTTCTCTGAGTGCAGTTTTGATGGCGGTCATTACCTCTCTTTACAGTAATTACTGTGTCATAAAGCAGTGTGGCCGTCTCATTATCTCCTGCTTATCACGCTCGGGACTCGCAGTGTTTGCCCGCGAGCTGTAGTTATCAGCGCTGCAGCTGGAGATCCAGGTGGGCTGAAGATATGAGATAGGTGGAACCGCAGGCCCACAAACATTATGCTTTTAGTCATACATTATACAACTTATCGTGTGCAACTGTGCTTATCACACATCCAGGTAAACAAACAGTATGAAATCAGAGTCGCTGCGAAACTCTGGAACTCTCCTCAGCTTCAACTGAACTGACTGGGCTGGTTTTAAACTGAAAAAGTATTTTAAAACAAACCAGTTGTGTGAGCATTAATGAGTTGGGGACAGCTACCTTTGTATAATGTGAATGTAATAATGTAAAATGTGTTTGAAAGTCCTTCTAGGGATGGACATGGACATGGACATTGCAAACTAGGCTTGGCTATAAATGTTGTAGTGTTTCACGTGTTGATTGTCTTTTATTTTATTTATTTTTCTTGAATTTTTTGTAATTTTGTATTTCTTCTCATATTTTTTATTTTTTATTGTTTTGTTATTTATTTTCAAAGGAGCATAGAAGTACAGAGTGTACAAAGAAGCTTTTTAAAAATGTTTTATGAACTGCCATGACACTGGATTTGACAACGAAGTTCGAAATAAAAAAGATTGATTGATGGATTGTGTACACCTATCAAATAAATACATAAACCCCAGACAAAACCACTGATTTTTTCACTTTTGGAAAATATGCACATATAGTATTTTTTCTCTGAGTTTGAGGCATACTGTAGAAATTGGATGCAGTCACTTACTTGAGCTCAGCCATGGTCCTGAACTTTGGATAATGACCAAAAGTAGAAAATCCCAACTATAAGTGCTCTAAATGAGTTTCTTTCATGTGGGCGACTGGAAGAGATACAGGGTCATGAGCTGCATTCAAAGGCAAACCTCTCGATTTTACCGGTCAATCTACGTCCCCCATCCTCACTTAAGGTCATTCGGTTAACAACCCTCACCGAAAGGACAAGATTCCTAATGCAACGGATCTTAATGAGTTTCCATTCGAGTGATCTTTATTTATGAAGCACATTTCCCAGAGCAAGGTCACACAGGCTTTTTACAATTAAGGTAATCGTCATTCAGTCCACACGGTGATGCCAGAAAGAGACGCCGAAACCATAGACGCTAATCAAAACAGACAGCTTCAATTCATTTCAATTTAGCTTTGTACAGACCTAAATCACAACAGTAGTTATCTCAGAGGACTTTACAAAACTGTTGACTCACCAACACATATCAGAGAATGAAACAGTTCAAACACAAGAAATGAAATGATGGAAAAACACATAGAGCCGTTAGTCCATAACGGGCAGATGACCGATGTCCATTAATGTGTCCTGGATCATTTACAAGGAGAAAGTAAACCCAGAACTTTTTGATATTTTTATTCCAATCAAATGGGAACGGGGTTTGGAATCTTTTTCGATTTTCCCCATCCGACCCCTTCACAAAAAATAATTCTGGTTCTGTATTATTATGCTAAAGTCAGAGTGTTTATACTTGTTTATGTCCATATCATAGACTGTAAATATCAACGGACGTACAGTATCTCCGCCGATCTAACTAATGTGCCACAACTTCTGCGGTCTATGGGCTGTTTCAAAATGGCCGCAGGGGCTGGAAAATGTGAAAAAACGCATCTGCGCATGCGTCAGCCGGCACCAGCCCCATTCATTTAAACGAGTTATTTCAAAAAACGACTAAACTAGACTGGTCCAAAAAAATCCACCCCCCTCAGCATTGACACACATGTGGAACGGAGCTTTGGGCCAAGAGCCAACTCTTGGACCATCCTGTAAAGACGTTTTCGACATGTAAGAAGATGCTATATGTTAGCATTGGCCAATTCTTATTCCAGGGTGGTATTGCAAGCATGTGAGCGCACGTCATTTTGGCCACTTTTGAGCCGGGACCCGCCCCCACTGGTGTATATTCTGCTGTTATTGTCACTTATCTTACAGTATGCTGTGGGCTCCTCAGTCCTACTGTTCTTTTACTGGAGATAAAACCCTGGGTGGAACAGGTTCTGAAATAAACACACTGACTAATTGATTGATTGATTGTCTCAAGCGCATTTTATAAATCATTTCCAAACCGGACCAGGCTAAAAGGTATTGATCATGCAATAGATTTTTCCACTTATCCTGAATAGAGCGATCATCGTTCATGCCACAGCGTCCAAACTAGCGAGCCGTACCATTCCATGATGTCACGGTAATGACTTTTTGCCAACATTAAAGGGCAAACGTGTGTATATATACATTTTGGGCTGTGAGATCTGATGAATGAGAATAACCTTGGTTACGGGAACATCTATTTTTATTATTACATTGCCATCCATTACAATTTGACTGGAAAGGACACAAGGAATTTATAGCAGCATAAAGGATGATAATAACAGACTAATTAGCTTATCGCACTGGCCTCAGATGGATTGTATACCAAAACAATAGCATTATTTAAATCTGTTGTGCATTAAGAGCATGTGAGAATGATGTGCCGGTGACGCTTGAATGGAAGACAAATTGTAAAGCCTGCGGGGAGCGGAGAAACTGAAGACTGAGGATCAAAGGAAGACCAAGAATTACTTCAAAATGCTGAGGACAGACATTTCATCGCAATCCACTCACACCGCTCTAAAACCGGTGTGAAGCCACGGAAAAGGCCAGAACAAGAGACTTTCCAACACTGAAGTCAGAGGATGCATTTAGAAACGGTTTGTAGACTCTTTAGACTATTCAGAAGCCATGAAAGAATTGATTTCCCTTAAATATGTCTCTGGTGAAATAACTTGTATTCATGTTGTATATAAATTAGGGCTGTCCAAAATAGCGCGTTATTAACGCGTTAACGCAAATCAATATTAACGCCGTCATTTTTTTTATCGCGCGATAAAAAAAAAAAAAAAAAAAAAAATTTTTTTTTTTTTTTTTTTTTTTACTTTTTATTGCAGACAAACACATATACAGAAAAAAAAAATAGAAACAAAGAAAAGGACTAGTTCAGATACATTGTAGACAGAGATTACAAACAATATGTAGTTGGAGATACAGGGGGCCAAAGAAGAAACCCAGAAGGGCACATAGGAGGGGGGGGGGGGGGGACATGAGGGGGGGGGGGGGGGGGGGGGGGGGCATGAAGTGGGAGATGGGGGGAGGGGTTAATAAAAAAGGCAATACAAGCAAACAGTATACAGTCATCGATATACCGAAGGTAAACAGAGAAACAGCATAGAGTATTTACATGAACAAATTTACAAAATATTTACAGATTGTTTATCATCATCATAATGACACCATGATGTTTCTATACAGTCTATGGTCTATACCCACACATACACACACACCCACACACACACATTGAAGGGGCTTTTTGTTACCAATTATTTATTTTGTCATCCATTTATTGATGATTTTGCATCAAATGTTAGTGTGTAATATAACACTACACATTGTTTTCAATAAAAAAAGCAATTGCACACAGCACGCAAATGTGTGACTAATTGGCAATTAATCGCGAGTTAACTATGAAATTCATGCGATTAATCGCGATTAAATATTTTAATCGTTGGACAGCACTAATATAAATGTGTTGCATATCAGTATTGACCCCTTGCATGTGACGTCCCGGCCACGGCCACTCTCCATGACAGACGGCAGAAGTCTAACTGCGAGCAGCCTATGGACATCTGACCAAAACAACCTGTTTCAGCGCATTACAGCCAAAACTGTGCAATTTTGCAGTGCGGTTGATTATACTAACAGGCAAGAACATAAGCTTTTTTATCTGATACCTGCTCGTCATGAAGACAGAAGACGACGATGGCCAGCGGCAATCAACCAAAAGGACTGGGACCCATCCAAGTACTCCCTAATATGCAGTGAACACTTTTTACAAGATAAAGCAATCACAAGTTTGTATTTATTTTATTTCCATTAATTTGGAGGACAATGACACACGTCAAACGTGTCTCTTACTACTGTCCTGTATGTGCGCTACAACATTGACATTTTTATCTTTTAAGTCAATTGCGTGTTTCACTATTTTCCTCTCCGTCAGTACGTATCATGTTTGGCTGTAGACAGAAAAGCCACAGAAAAGTGAACTATTGCTAATGCTACCAGCAAAATGTACATATAAATCTGCTCCAGTGTGAGGGGATGCATTGTTAACGATAATGATAAAGATCATGTAGGGTGAATTCGGGCAAAAATAGACATTTTATTTAATCAATAAAATTGACTGGGGGGAGAAGGTACGGGTCAACATCCAGTTAGGCAATCCTTAACTTCTCCAAATACCACTCTTTGTGAGCCCTGACCTGATGTCCTAATTCCACCTATAACGTAATCGAACATATTGATATGGAAGTATGGAACTATAGTTTGTATCGTGTGGGTCGGCCCAGGGCATTAGCATTAGGCATTAGCTCTAAACCAGGAGTGTCTAAACTAAGGCCAGAGGATAACTGCGCCCTCTAAAAGATTTTAAAGGGCCCTCTGGCGCACTAACCCAAAGTAACCATTGACCCAAGTTCACAATGTCTTTCTTTGTTTTAGTACTTGTTTTCTCCTGAAGCTTTGTTTTCAGTTTTATTTCCTGTCTTGTTCCCCCGTGTGGATTGTTTGCCCCGCCATAATGTCTCTCACCCTTGTCAGTCAGTGTCAGTGTTTGTGTCAGTCTCCCCTATGTCCCACTCGCTGCTAGTCCTTTGTCAATGTCTGTCCCTATTCCTGCAGTTCTTTTTGGATTTTTCTTTCTTTCTTTTCCTAGAATTTAAATGTTCCTCACAGTGACACTTGGACACAGGGTCAAATATTTATTGTCTCCCTTAACCCTTATGCTACTCTTGATTCAAAGACCCCTCACAGAGATTAAAAGTAGAAGAAAACTACCCTAAATGAAGGTCTAAAATGGTCTAAATGACCCAAGGCTGGTCATGTTGGTAAAAATCCAGTTTACAAAAGAGATATTTAGGTTTTTTCACTGTTGCAGGTCATTTTGACTTGAGGGTAGCACAACGGTAAAAATTAGGTATGGTCACTCACACTGCATTGCTTCGTTTACTCCCATTAATCTAAATAGGACCCTCCAGCAGAACTTGAGATTAATTAACATTGGTTAACATTGAGTTTATCAATAGTCAATCCATATTTTGACACAGCCCTATTGTCCAGAACCTGTAAGACAGAAGTGGACGGATAAGAACCCTCATTACCAGCCTCAGCTCAAGTCTCCTGGTGTGACAGACGGCAGCGCACGGCTAACACCATCAGACAATGTGAAAGTGAGTTATGCAAATGTCCTTTAAGGGAGGGCTTCAACGCGAGGACCTCCGGAGTCCGTACGTATAATGTATGTGCACAGACACACACACTCAGGCTTGTTAGCGAGAGGGTCGTTCGTCTCCGCTCACCGCCGTGTCAAACACGTACATGTGCAAAGTACCCGAGCTCGGAAACTCAACTCGCAAAAGGCCCCCGGCTGCTGACAAGGCACCCAGGTGTACGGTGGGACCCAGAGGCGGCGTTTAATGTAACTGGGAATACATCAAACAGCAGCTATAGGGACTCAGGGCGCTCCAGAATATGATTCCATTACAATGTAGTAAGTGTGTCAAGTCTGGTCTAACAACGTGGATTTGGGCCATTTGAAATTAAAACTCATTTGTAAGTACTGTTCCAATTTAGGCGTATCTGTATCTGCCTGCGTATATTCTTATATTTGGAGCTTAAAATAATTGAACTTTATTGGAATTTATTGGAACGAAGCAGATAAGCCCAGAGCCATAGAGCAGATTACTTTCATACCAATACATTTAGTTTTCAGATTCGCGAGAACGCAGGGAATATCACAACAATTTCAATTCATTTCCATATGTTTTGCATAGCTGTAAATCACAACAGCAGTCGTCTGGGAGGACATTACACCGTTTTTGATTTCTCAACAACAGATCAGAAAATCAAACAGTTCAAACCCAGTAAATGCAATAATAACAGTACGTGGGGGGCATTGTGGCGCAGTGGTTAGCATTTGTACTTCACAGCAAGTTCGATTCCAACTCTGGCCCTTTCTGCATGGAGTTTGCATGTTCTCCCCGTGTCTGCACCGGTTTCCTCAAGGTGCTCCGGTTTCCCCTACCACTAAAATTATCTACAATAGGTCTGACATGCGTCTCCTGTATGGCGATCATGCTCCCATCTGTGTGTGGCGTGAGAGACAAATGCCCACAACAATTATAAAGCACTTTGTGACTCTGGTCTGTGAAAGACGCTGTATAAATAAAAATGACTTACTTACTTAACATTGGCCATCAGTTCATAGGGAGCGGAATGACCAAGGTCCAATAAATGTCAGATCGTCTCTGTCCTTCCACCCTAATGCAGCAGCAAGGAACAACTCAAATTTCTCCTTTTCCATTTCATCTGCTCATAAAGAATCCGGTTCATAATGTGATTGACGAGGTTTTACGCTCTGAGCGCGTGTATGGATGCGCTGTCAAAGGCGCCGTTCCGTGACAGTGCGGCTCTCGTCGTAAAACAGTTGTAATGTGTGAACCGCATCCAAAAGCGAGTGTGTGACTGCTGCATAAATGTGGCGCCACAAGCGTTTATCCACCTCACTTCAGTCTGAATGTCATCCTAAAAGCGTTTGATCGTGAACAAAGAGATGCTTTTGTTAGCTGCTGACATGAAAGCACTCACGATGATTCAAACTTATGCATTTCCTGGGTCTACAGTAATGAACAAAATTATGATCTTATAGAAATAGAATGTTAAAACCACATTCCTTCCGGGTGGAGACAGGTACCGTATTTTCTGGATTATTAAGTAGTTTTTAGCCGTGGCAGTTTTTGTCATAGTTTGGCCGGGGGTGCGACATATACAGTACTCTGGAGCGACATATTTCTGTTCTACATTTTATATTTTATTTACCGTAAAATATCAATTAATCGCCTGAGCTATTACGTTTAGCGAGAGGCTATGTGGCCAAACTTGCATGTGAAAGCCAGATCCCGTCAGACCTCTGACGCTGTACAGGCTAATGCATGGTTAGTGTTGAGATGGGAGACCTCTGGGAACAACAGGTGCCTCAGGGCGGCTGCGGCTGTAAAGTGCCAAACTGTCATTGTGACCTTAGACAAGACACTTCACCAACAGTGTCTGGAATGAGTCTGGTATGTGTGTGAATGGTTGGTGGTGGTCGACAGGGCTGGTAGCACATTCTGGTGGCCTTGCTTCTGTCAGTGTGCCCCTGGACAACAGAGGCTACAGTAGTTTATCACCACTGTGTGTGGAGTTAAAGAATAGTATCCTTTGAACCGATGCATTTTTATTATTACTATTAAGCGTCATATAGCGTACACATCTGCAGCCGGTTTATTTTAAATGGCCATTCAAGATGAAATGTCTAATTTTGGTGTTGGATTTTATCAAATAAAGTTCCCCAAAAAATGTGACATATATTCTAGTGTGACTTATATGTGTTTGTTTCCTTCTTTATTATCCATTTTCAGAAGGTGCGATTTATAATCCAAAGAATACATTTTAAATTGTTTTCCATAGCGTGGAAAATAATAACCAAGCAACATTTCAAAGGAGAAATGGAGATCCAAGCCTACCCATGAGTGTTCATGCTTTTTTTCTCTTTGGCTGTGTTATAGTATTTTTTTATACAGTAGGAAGGATAGTAGACACCAACATTCTCCATTGAAATACCAATAGTTCAATAGAGGAAATCACTATTTGCATCTGCTACTTGCATCACTCAGATCCCAAAAAGTAAAATCTGTGTTGTGTAGGAGTGTGTTGTTTCTATGCCATGGGCCTCATTCATGTTTAAGATAAGTAAGATAAGAGAAAGAGATCCCTTTGTCCCACGGTGGGTAAATTTCAAGGTTGCATTGCAAATACAGGACAGTACCAGGTGCACACAAGGAGCTCACAAAATATACTTTAGATAAACACTCTATTGATCCCCTAAGGAGAAATTCAGGTCACCAGTAGCAGGAGAAACACATCCATTCACACAAACAAAAAAAATAAATAAAGTATTCAAAAAGTAGCTGACAACAGTATTAAAATGCAACAGCACTTCAGGTCACAGCCGCAGAGGTGGTGTAGCAGCTTGGTTTGGACCTTTTTCTCTGCTCTGGTCCAGAGTAAAATGCTAATGCTATGTTAGCATTAAAAAAAATATATATATATATATATATATAAAAAAAAAAAATTGTCCACTCACCTTTGGCCCTCCGCGGGCGGCTATCCCTCTCTGAGCTTGGGTCCTCTACCAGAGGCCTGGGAGCTTGAGGGTTCTGCGCAGTATCTTTGCTGTTCCTAGCACTGCACATTTCTGGACCGAGATGTCCGAGGTTGTTCCGGGGATCCGCTGTAACCACTCATCTAGCTTCGGGGTCACTGCCCCGAGTGCACCGATCACCACGGGATCACCTTTACCCTCCAGGTCCTCTCCAGCTCATCTTTGAGACCTTGGTATTTGTTGATGATGTTCATGGAAAACTAGGCACATTTCATTTTTGACTATGGATTTGTTTTATTTATAGTCAATAAGCTACACACTAAAAACTGTGAATATGAAATTCCATGATGTGAAATTCCATGATTCCTGTATAGATTGAAATTAGGACTAAATAGTACTCAACCCGACCCACCCAAATTGCGTCCTTTATTTTTCTGTTCCCTTGGGCACATACAGAGCAGGGTCAAAGCGACACAACTGGGAGTCCAAGTCAGGTACGTGGGAATATTTTACCTTGTACTGACTTGTTATGGTTATATAGTGGCTGCATGAGTGGGTTAGGAATGGATGGTTCCTCTACTTTGGATGTGTATACAGAGCTCTGGGATCAAATGTTTTGAAAGGTTGCATGATGCTATATTGTAGATTGAAACTCTTCTGGCTCTGTAGTCTGAGTTTGCCTATAGCCACATAGCTCCATGGCTACTGCTCTCTCCCCTTTCACCCTTTTCTGCTCCAGTTGCCATATGTTAAGCCAGAACCCTGGATCCATTTCTGAGATGACATTTATGGACATTTATTAACATGCATTGACATTGGTCATCCTGCACCCCATGGACCAATGGCTCCTTCAACTTTAAGTCCTCCACGACTTTTGTAGTGATTTAGAACTATATAAACGTGAAATGAATTGGATCATACAGCCAAGGTCACATATGCAAACAAAAACAATGTATAATGCCCCTTCATTTATTTTGTTAGAAAAAAACATATTGCTTTAAAGGAAGTCTGTTCCCTGTCCATGTCAGCAGAACATGGATTTTGTCTTGTGGGACATGTACAGTATATGTGTGTTGGCAAAAGGCAGATGACAGCTGCTGTGTCCCAGCCCTTCCTCCTCTTGTATACGTCAATAAACTTCTATACTCTCCTCTGCTCTCAGTGCTGCATACATTACCTCCCACGTACCTCTTCACCGTGAGGCAAAGCACCTCTGGATGTAACTATTGCTTTCCCTGTTGTTTACCAAGAATTTCCATATGAGTTATTTTCAGACTCTGTGTGATGAGGTCGAGGAGCCGTTTCATTAGTCATATGCAGAAGGGAATATTCACAAATCACTGATGATAAGGTACATCACGGCTGTAATTACCCATCAACTCCACCAAAACATTTCATCAACAAAAGACATTTAACTTCAAACTCATCTCAACACAATGGACCACCCTTCAGTGATAAACCAAAACAACCACTGTGAAATAGATATCTGCTGTTTTCTTCTGTCAGCACTAAGGACAAAATATATTTATACTGCAAAACTTAAGAGAACATTTAAGTTATTAACATAAACGTTTTGTCCATGACTTTGTCTGAGAGTGTTTGTTGTGTTTGTATGTTAGTGCCATATGCACCTCTGCTCGGACTCTGAGGAGCACAGGGACTGGCTCTTGCAACTCTGAGGAGCACAGGGACTGCCCTCTTGCTGGTGCCCGGAATCAGGACTAAACATGGAGAGACAGCGTTTCAGATTTATTCAGCAAAAATCTGGAACAGTCTTCCTGAAAATATAAGATAAGACTTTATGGATGTCACACTGGAGAAATTTACAAAATGTATGCACGTTACAACTGAAGTGTGTGTAACCTGCAAACTCCATACAGAAAGGCACCAAGCCCCCGAGAGTCAAAGCCAGGACCTCTTTGCTGTGGGGCGAGCACTAAAACCATTAGATCAAAACTTAAAAATCTGAGTGTAATTCTCCTTTTTTTAAAACTCCACTTGACGGCACCTGTCCTCACCTGACATGCGATTCAACCGTCTCACAGCTTTCATTAGTGTCAGAGAAGTCTCCACGGACCGGAGTCTCCCTTGGTTTGTCAGTCTGCTTCCACACGTACACTAACCGGGACATGTGTAGTGTTCTGCGGAGCGGGAGACATGAAGAGCAATGAGGAGAGAGGAGGCTTTGACAGAGGACCTCAGGAGGCTCATGATGAACTGTCCCCTGTCATCGTCCACACCACACACACCGTGACAGAGAGTATGTGTTCAGTCTAGTTGGACCAGTTTACCCTTTGGTTTTATGTTTTTTTTTCACTTGTGCATGAAGGAGACACATTATTTTTGTCCATTAAAATGATATACAGACTATCTACTTTTCCTTTCATGTTTTAGAATGCAAACTAATTGAAATGAGGTTGAAAATACATGGTGAAAAAAGCATGAAGAGTTAATAATGCTACAGCCTGCAATTCCCTATCCTGCCACCAGAGGAAGGAGTTGAATTTGTTTTTTTCCCAAATGAGTAAATTATCAACTGCAACACAGCCATAATCAGTAATTTGTTTTTAAAGGAAGAAAACCGCTCTGAGTGAGACGTCATAGTAAGTAATCTTTATTTATATACCGCCTTTTCACTGCACATCGGAGTCTCAAAGCGGTTTACATTTGTTATTTTTGGGAGTGGGGGTGCCAGTACAGGAGGCACATGCCAGACCTATTGTACATATTTTTAGTGGTAGGGGAAACCGGAGCACCCGGAGGAAACCTACGCAGACACGTGTAACACGAACACACGAATAGTGTTTCAATGACGTCACACTATTACAGGACTGACCATATATATGTCCACCAGAGGGCAGTGCACGCAGGAAATCAAATACTGTCTTCACTTTTCTAACAAATAAGCGTGTATCATCTGGCGCAGGCAGTAGAACGTCCACACGGCCTGTGCGTACGGATAAAAACAATATTATGACTAAAACAGGATAATTTATCTAAGCATGACTGTCTGTATACACACAAAAATCACTCCAGTTTAATATCAAGGGCTGTCTAATTGGTTTGAATGCCATTATTTTTTGTTATTTTTGAATTATTTTAGCAGAAAATCTCATTTATTTGGAAAAGAAAAGTTTTTCAAAAATGACACTTGGTTTGTGGTGATGTCATCCATTAGGGATGGATACTTTTAGAAGCCGTTCACAGCTGTTTGTGTGCAGACTCATCATTTGGTTAGTTTAAAAACACTTAAAGACAAATGTGCAATACAAATAAACTTGCTTTGCCATTTTTTCTCAAAATGGAATCATTCCATAACCACATCACATGTCATTTGTATTATCTGAAGGACCATCAAGTAGATTATGATTCCAGGGAATGTAAACCTATAAATACCCTAACTTCAACCCTAACCCAACCCTTAGCCACATTAGGATTGCACTAATGGCTTTTCTCACAACAACAGTCATATTTATAATAGCAGAGTCTTATTTAAAACATCAAATTGTGTGTTTACAGCATATTCTCACTGGGACATATTATTAATTCACCAAAGAACCAAATAGCACTCCCTAACTCTCATTACATTCACTTTGCAAATGATTTGAACAAATTGTACTTCTATGAGTTTCATCCATTTTAAAGTAAAGTCTTTTCTATTATAGATGAATCTGTAACACCTCATTTACCATATTCAGAGGGTCCCTGCTATGAACTATTTTGTGATGCATTCATAGCTCTTTCTTCTCTGTAGTAATTAGGAAAACGGGAGGAAAAAGAGCTGGGATTCCCTGAGGATGCTGGGCTGTACAAGTGCTATCTACACATTTAGATTCATTACTTCGATACAGTATATGCAAACTAGTCGCCGCGTGTGGGAGTGTGGCCTCTGCTCCTGGATACGCTCCATGTCCAGGCTCTTCTTCCCGTTAAAAAGCTGTTTTTGTGTGAAATTATCTCCATCTACATGTGACATCATCTGCAGAATGTGAAAGAGCTTTTCTTTGCCATTGTAGGACGGTCCAAGGACAGTGATGATGCAGGACACTCGACATTCAACAACATTTATGGACATTGGTCATCTGCCCCTTATGGAGAATTGGCTCAGTTTTTTTATCATTGCATTTCTTGTGTGTGAAATGTTTGATTCTTGATGTCAAAGAGGCACAATGGTACTATTACAGGACTAAAAGGAGGACTACAGGAGCTATTAGACAGGTCTATGACCAGTGGGGGCGGGTCCCAGCTCAAAAGTGGCCAAAATGACGTGCGCTGACATGCTGCAATACCACCCCGGGCCGATGGGGGTGGACCCAGAAGTAGAATTAGCCAATTCTAACAAATAGCATTGGCAGACCTCTCAAAAACGTCTTTACAGGATGGACCAAAAGTTGGCTCTTGGCCCAAAGCTCCGTTCCACATGTGTGTCAATGCTGAGGGGGGTGGATTTTTTTGGTCCACTCTAGTTTACTTGCTGTGAAAGTCTCTCGTTCAAATGAATGAAGCTGCGCCGGCTGACGCATGCGCAGATGCGTTTTTTCACAATTTTCTTGTGGGCGGGACCACTCGCGGCCATTTTGGTTTGCTCCAGTAGAGCACATTTTTTGGCCCATTAGTTAGAACGGCGCAGATAGGCGTGACTCTGTCCATTAATATATACAGTCTATGTCTATGACTGATGAGGGAATAATGTTATAACATGATTAGAAGATCAAAAAGACATATTTTGCATTATTTTTGGCCATTGAAAATGATGTTGAGACTAAGTTTATTTCCTGCGCTGCTGATATGATCATGAATGGAGTAAAAACATCTATACATTTCATCCATCTGACTAATGTCTAATTTATCTGAAAAAAATCTGCATTTCTTGTGTTTGAATTGTTTCATTCTCTGATCTGTGTTGGGGAATTTGATGGTTTTGTAAAGTCCTCCGAGATAACTACTGTTGTGATTTAGGGCTATTCAAGAATAAATTGAATAAAATTGAAATGGAAATGCAGCCAGAAATGAGCTTTCTGTAACCTGCTACTACTGCTGCATCACAGCTATCAATAAAACATGGCCGACACACGAGGCGTTCAAATGCAGGCCACTTGTTTAGTTGCAGTGTGTACAGACCGGAAATGACTTTAACTCCTCACTACATATCAGTCACGTTTATTTATGAAGTACAACCTAAAGTGCTTTACAAAGACATCGAATTGTACACATTTACAAACATGATCAAACATATGACAAATATAAAAAGAAAACAACACTAAATCCAATAAAACTCTGTATTAAAGGTTGCATGTTCTCCCTGTGTCTGCGTGCTCCTGTTTCCCCTACACAAAAAACATTTATAAGAATCCCCTAAAACACACATACTCCCACCCCCTCTCTCTGGGGGTGGACTCCCCTGAAAAAGATATTTCGCAATCTCAGTGGATTTCGAAAAGAAAATGAATGCCAGCGATGAGGTTGTCCGCACGTCTTCAGGAAGACTGTTCCAAATCCTAAAGGGCATACACCTGAAACGCTGCCTCCTTATGTTTAACCCTGACTTTGTGCAGCAGCAGGAGGTCAGTCCCTGTGCTCCTCAGAGTCGTAGTTGGTTCATATAGGGTGTACTTTGGTGCGAGGCCATGGAGAGACTTGTACACAAGCAGAGCTGCTTCAAAGTCTATTGTCTGAGCCACAGGAAGCCAGAGCAGAGACCTGAGGACTAAACAACTGTATGTTGCCCTCTGAGCCAAAGGATAAACATAGGGCCATCTGGACCCTGTGATACAGGGCCGGGTATCTTTCAGATCCTGCCATGATATGCATCTAGATATAGGGAAGTTAATTTCATTTTCCCTTTTTACATTAATCAGAGCAAAAATAGTGTTCACATTTTTGCCTGCTGTGGTCCTCAACCTTCGGTCATTCGGTATTAACATGGAACGTTATATATAATTTATATTTGCAATGTCAGCTTCTGTAATCCTTTAGGAGCTCTATACATTTAAATGAGCTGTTTCCGTTTTTCCCCATTTCACCCAGCCTTAGGCTGTCTTTTATGTTTTAATGTTATTTTATATGTGCCAAATAATGTAAAGCTAGTTTTGTGAACACTCTTCTATTATCAGACGCAAATTGATTGAACTTTGGAAATTGGAAATAGAGGGAGTAATTTCACCTTACTGCACCTTTCCGTATCCCTGCTTCATTTATTTAGCTCAGTGGGCACTATTTATTGACCTATATTTAACCAGGAAAGTTCTACTGAGATTGCAGAATCACTTTTTCAGGAGAGTCTTGGCCCCAGAGAGAGGGGGTGGAATTGAAATGTTTATTGTGGTAGAGGAAACATGCAGCACCTGAGGGAAACCTGCACAGACGTAGGGAGAACATACAAACTCCACACAAAAAGGCCTTGAGGTGGAATTGAACCCAGGAGGGCCTGCTTTTTGTGCTCACAAATGCGCCATAGTGCTGCCCCACAGCAACAGATATATAATTCCAAACATTCAGAACAGTAGCTTTCTCTGAGGACTTTACAAGATGACCAATGTCCGTAAATGTGGTTGAATGTCAAGTGTCCTGGACCATCACTGTCCCCTCCACTGGACCCTCCTGCATCGGCAAAGAAAAACTATAAAATCGCAGTGACTTGACTAAACTCATTTTATTCACCTCCATTAAATATGCGCATAAGTTTACACGATTTGAATTTCGGGGCCTAGTTTTTTGTCTGGAGCGGCAGAGTGACCGTTCTTAATGGAGCAATCTTGAGGCAAAGGTTACAACAAAATTCAAAGATTGGACACTTTCCATCTTCCTACAAAATATTAGACCCAATTTTTGTGTTTTTTTCCCCGGATCACATTATCTCTTATAACTATCTTCAAAACTCTCTGTCTTTCCGAGTCATTGTCATATTGAAATAAATGGAAATGACGAGCCTGGGAGAGCATGCTTTGAATACGGATCGGTTGGGCGCGTATGCTTGAAAGCGACTTAAACGCCTGCACTCTTTCCTGACCGCCACTCACTTCTGAAGGCTCCAGCGCATAATAAGCAATCATCTTAAATGCAATTCTTCCTGAAATCATTACGGCGTGGACTTGAGGAGCAGGAAAAGGGCCGCGCAAATGAGTTCCAGCTTGACCACGGTGACTGCGCAGTGCCAGTCAGCTGCGCGGCTCACATAACGTATTGTATTATGCATGTAGTGTCTGCACCCTCTCACCTCCTTCCTTAATAATGCATCTGCTTTTGCCGTTCGCGTTCTCTCCACCGCCGCAGTGAGCCACTTCGCTGTGCCACTTCGCTGTGCCACTTTGCTGTTCCGCGCCCTGCAGAGATTTGGAAACCCTGCGCGCAGACAGCAGAGGGCACGCAGGAGGGCGTACGCTGGCATTTTGGGAACAGGGAATATTAGAGGTATTAAGAGAAAAGGCAGGGTGTAGTGTGTGTGTGTGTGTGTGTGTGTGTGTGTGTGTGTGTGTGTGTGTGTGTGTGTGTGTGTGTGTGTGTGTGTGTGTGTGTGTGTTCTAAAAGCTGTCTGGAGCTATCGCTGTGGTGAACTATTTCATATCGAGGCAGGGTTTTAGACATGGGTGTGATGTCTGTGTTCTGGGTAGGGGAGTGGATGTAAATGTGTTTGGATGGATGGAATAATGAAGCTGTAATTGGAACATAAATGTAGAAAGTTCATTTTGTCTTATGTTTGTTAATGTTGTTTTAAAAGAACCTTTAAAGCCTCTAATTGGAACATGAGGCACAGTATGTTTCTTTAAAGGGGACGTACATAACCCATACTCTCCTCTATAAGGTGATCATTCCTAGAGGGTATAGGGCATATTCAGTTCAATTCATTTTTGTATAGACGAGAATCACAACAGAACTTATCTCGAAGGACTTTACAAAGCTGTCAATTCTCTAACTCACATCAGAGAATCAAACTGTTCAAACACAGGAAATACAAGCATAGAAATCCATTGGTCGATAAGGGACAGACGACCGATGTCTATGACTGTTACAAGATGTCCATAGATATTAAACCTTTATATTGAGCTAAAACAATGTTAGAATAGAAATCATAAAGAAAAGACGATTGCCAAAGAAAGTAAGTAAAACCCGGGGGAGGGGCTGGGTGGCCTTTTGAGTACTGAGGGGGGCACAATGGCGGAGTGCGTGTGTGAGGATGTAAATATGAATTGTGTTACAAACAGCTTTGTTGGGAAAACAGCTTTTGACAGCTGCAGCAGCGCTTAGACAGGGAACAGGTTCAGCAGTCGTGAGTTCAGGTGGTTAGAAAAGTTTGTGGGGAGGATTTTACACCCTTACCTGTGGCCACACCTGCATGTGAAAGCCAGATTGTGTCAGGCCTCTGAAGATAAGCAGGGCAGGTCCTGGTTAGGACTGTGATGGGAGACCTTTTAGAACACCAGGTGCCACAGTTGGGCGGCTGCAGCTGTAAAGAGCCAAACTGTCGTAGTGGCTTTAGGCAAGGCATTTGAGTGTGGTGTGTGTGTGGTGTGTGTGTGAATGGTTGGTGGTGGTCGTACATGCTGGTTGCCTGGCTTCTGTCAGTGTGCCCCAGGGCAGCTGTGGCAATAGTAGTAGTCTATCATTACTGTGTTTTGAAGCCAATAATTCCCTTTGGCTGGCGTGTCCACAATTTGGTACAGAAATCAGACGAAGATATCCAAGTTTAACATCTGCATTTAATTATCTTTACAATCAGATACAGAATATTCAACAAAAAGGTGCTCCTAACTAATATGTCCCTCTCCTGGCCCTCGGCTGATTTCTCTCGTCTCTTCCCAAGCCAGAGCATTATGTTCAGGGAGCACGGGGCGTGTCGTATCAGGGAGGTCCTGTGCCCAGGGTCCGATGACGTCACAGGTCTGAAACTGGTCTCTGGTCTGAGACTGGTCTGGTCTCTGCTTAAGCAAACAATGCCCCCACCCGTGCGGCGCCTGTGTAAACGCAGCTGCTGCGGGAGGGGGCTGCGGGGGATCCATAGGTCAAATTTGCCACACATGTGTTTATTCTGGGAGTCAATAATTGTCTGGCTTTTGTAAGCTGGTCCTCCTTTATGATTCTCGTACTTCTTGTGTCCTTGGGGTTTTTCCTGAGTGCACAGAGGTCTTTTTTTGGCTATGATGTTCAAATGGTCAAATATTGTCACATCTGAATAGTGTAGATTTAAAATATACAACAGTTCCCCTCTGTTGACCTATATTAAACCAATTTAGGTCACAATCTTTCAATATCCCTTCTGGGTGACGGGACTGGGGAGATTCCATCATTCTAGTTCTGGCTCGATATCTGTGAAGAGTTAATACAGGAAGACAAACAACACACAACCACATTGAAACATTCCTTCACTAAACTCTTTGATGACCACTGCTGTCATTCTGATTCTTCTTCAACCTCGTCTGTAATGTATGCACTAAAACTATTCACTATAGTTTAAACTATTCTAATCTATTTACCAATATGTTTGCATCTTTGCTTTTATTGAGCCATATTCTTAAACATATGTTTTTATCTAATAAATCTATCTATACTGTGGTTTGCTGTCATTATCAGTGGCTCTGTGCCATTTTGTGGGGCTTTGCTCATTTTTCCAAACACATTTTGTTGAACCAGGAAGTGCTGTCACTTCCTCCTCTCAGACCGTTTGGGATAAATGTACATCGTTAATCAAATTGGTATTATCCGTACAAGAGCTAATCTCTTTTAGCAGGTTTTTGGGGTCAGTTACTCTACCATGGTATTCGATTTTCTAATCCATATTGACAAGTCGACAGCTCTTAAAATTCTCAAAAAATACCTAAATATCTACTTTTGCGCTATACCCAAATACATTAAACTGCTTTTAAATGTTTTTGAATCTCTGTTGTTTCTAATCTATCTCATTAACTTTTGGCATTGTTAACATTCACCTATGTTTGAAACAAGCGAATTTGACAGTATCTAATAAACCTGTGCATAAACTGTAATGAACTTCATCTACCTTTGAAGTAAATACTTTTGGACATAATATGAAGGAAATGGTCCTTTTACCGCTTGATATTAGCCCTGTCTAAAAATAATCTCTATTTTTGAAAGCATCTATCTATTTTACACTCTATTGTGACTCTAAAACTCGGTTGCAGCTTGAGCAAAGGCATATTCCCAATTTTTGAGTTCTGATTGTAACAATTGCATTGGCAATAGACGATTTTTTATTGGCCGGTTCTTGTTCTGCAAATCACTATTCTATGTATTGTATTTCAGACAATTCCAAAAACAACACAGTCGTTCTCCAATATTAAAGACATACATCTAAATCAAGTTGCCTGAAAGGGATTTTAACTATTTTAAAACGTTCTCTACGATTATAAGGCTATGAAATTAATTATTTAATAAACAAAAGCACATTCATGGCTTCTGTCCGCTGCTTATAACTGTTTAAAGAGTTGTCCCAAACTTAATGTGTGTAAATACATCAGCTGTTTGTAATAAACAATAACATTTAACCTGTTCTCCAATGGAGCAGCTCAGAGGCTGCGTCAAGAGCAATGTTATATTTGAGCTATTTTTAGATTTAAAATTGTGTTAAAGCCTGTCGTTCTATGTCTGCATTTTAATACTACTCTCTATAAACACATCTGCACTAATTCCTACAGATGTGGAAAACAGAAACATCTAAAATCTGACTCCATTTGATTCCTTTTTTACTTTAGTTATTAGAACAATTTGACCTTATTGATACTTATTTCCACAATAGAACTATTTTGATTATTCACTAGTCTAACTATTATTACTATTGTTTATTCTGACACTTCAACCTATAGCTCCTCGAATCCAATGACATTATAGCTCCAGACTATTTCATTCTATTCTATTATTATCTTATTATTATATGATCTATTATCTTAAAGAGTAGATCTGTTTGATGTTATAAGCGCTATTATTTCTCCTTTTGAATTTGCACAACACTAAATTTAGAATGACCCCCTATGGGACAAATATAGAATTTTATTTCATTTTGGCAACTCCGAAAATTACTTAATAATTTTCCCATTTTGCTTTTTTAGGCTGCCCTTTCTATTATTTATTTGTTCTTGTAAATATATGTTTTACACTTCTTTCTAATGATTTAGAAGGTTAAGGACCATGACCACCTATGACAATACAATACTCCCCTCTGTTGGTCGTGGTCCAAAGTATAAAACATGCATCTGTATGTGTGTGTAGATTACTGTTCCAATCCTGTTGCTCCTCCCGGATCGTCCTCAATTCATATTGTGGGCTTTGGTGCCAAAGTAGAGGCTCATTTTCCTCATGATCCATACTACTGTGTTATCCCTGAAGCAGGTGCAGTTTATCTTTCATCTGAAAAACAAACATTAGAACACAAGAAACGCCCACTTTCCTCTCTTCGCATGGTGCGGCCTGTCAATCAATCCAATTGGGCAAAACATAACTGCATTGACAGACGGTGTGTGGCATCAGGGCAGAGGCTGTAGCCAAATACAGACTTAACAAAATGTATGTTTCTAATTTTACACTCCCCTAAATGTGAGTTACAAACCAAAGTTGTCCTCCTCCCAATGACCGCTCACTGCGGTTGGACCGAATCACTGTCCGGACAAACAGCAGAGGGAGGGGCTCCCAGTACCTTCAGCGAGGTATTTCATCTCAGAGTACTTTCCGCAGAGTACTTTTCTCAGAGTACTCATCCCAGAGTACTCTCACTTTTACACCTGTTCAATAAAGCTTGTCATCTTTGAATCTCTAGTACTTACACCGTATGCTGTTGACAAAAAATAATTATTCCATGATCACATTAAAACATTACAGAAAACTTTGTTATTCCATGATTCCGTTCAGCACTCCTCGTTCACTCCACAACACACTCACAACACCCCACGTTAGTATTGGTCCAGTTTGTTAAGGTCAACGTAGTGTATTGGACATGACGCACAAACATATAACATACACAAACATATAACATACACAAACATATAACATACACAAGAGGCCTGTAATTTTAACTTTGTTATATTTTTCCATGTCCAATTACAATTGTCTCATGAGCTATTTTATAGTTGCAACTTTCAGAGCCTGCAGAACATGCAAAGCTTTGAGAGATTTTTCCTAAAAGGATCCATTTCAAACTTTAGTGTTTAAACCACGTGGTCTTTACTCGGGCTTGTCACAAACTGTGTCCCCTATATTTTTAATGAGCTCTTGTTACTAAAAAAAAACTCATGCACGTGCAATAAATGTTTTTCCCTTTTTTTTTTTAAAGCCAGTTCGGATTCCTTAAAAATGTAAATTAGTTTCAAACTTTAATACTTCACCTTTGTTTCACGTTCATGTGGAGAAAAGACCATTGTTTTATGTGTGTGTACTTGCGCCAATCATGTCTCAGATAAACTGCCAACAGTTATATCAAAGACATAATTGTCCTAATTGTTTCTAATTTAGCTATTTGGAAGAGAAACATGTCATAAAAGATTTCAAAAAATGTCCCTACATCTTTGTTTTCAACCAATGAACAGTGTTGCGTCTATGTGTTATCAGAAATGATCCAATATCACCTTTAGCCAAAATTCAGAAATGCTTTAAATCATTTTTCAAACTTTAATTGTCTGAACAAACCATTTTGTACTAAATGCAGCGTCCATTAAAAGCTGCAGTTCTCTTTCTAGCACCAGTTTCAACTGTGCATGTGACTGTTTTTAAATGATTAACGAACCACGGTTCAAAGGTTGAAAACACTGCTTTAAATATCCGTATTACCAAGATCATGCAGTCAAAATCAATAATTCTAAACTTCTCCGCGTCTATAACTTTAAATAATACTAGTTTCAATAATAGAGCTCCTCTACTTTAAATATACTGCTGTTCTAATCTCCTTGTGTCTCATGCTAAAGCAAGAGTCTAATTAATTTTAACGATTGTCCTGTATTCTTTCATGCAGCTAAATGTGGTGTTATGAACGAATGACCTAAATGTGTAAATATGACTTAATATGTCTCTGTGCGTTTGTTGTCTGTCTGTATATTTACCTTCTGTGTGTCTCATTTAGGCCAGCCACGTCTCAAATGTCCCTTAATGTCTTTCTTTTACTCATGGCGTCTTTCAATGTCTTTTGTCTCAAAGTGTCCAATGTCTTTGTCTCCATGTCTTTTTTCTTCTTCTTTCAACAATCACTTTCTTTCTTCTTCCGATAACTCTTTCTCACAATGTCTTTCTTCTTCTTTCATATCTGACGCACCCAAATGTGTCGTGTCCTTCTTCTTCTTGTTTGGTTTTCCGGCGGTTGGCGGCCTATTCTTCGCATTACCGCCACCTTCTGTTTCGTGGATGGGACAACACTCAGTTTGTGAAAAAGTCTGCGGTCTTTTCTTTGCCTCCTCACAGGCAGGAGAAGTCTTCTTCGAGAGTTCCTGTTAGCTGCTGCAGCCGATGCTGCTGTCTTTGGTGCCCCCTGTGGGTCTGGGGGAGACGCTGATGGTGGTTTGTGGCAGAGACGATTTTTGGCCAAATGAAACAGACAGAAGTTTTCTCGGAAAAAACAGACAAACAAGAAACACAAACAAGTGTGTTAATTACCATACCAAACCAATGATTAATTACAATTCAAAATAAACCTATGGAATAATTAATATTAACATTTTAAACATTAGATTCTGAAAACCGAATTCTGCATTCAACTGCTATCCTAAGCCCTATTTTTCCAAAAGTATAATGCTCTCTAAGATCATTCTAACTTTTATATCACCAAAATGTAGGGAAAAAAACTTGTCTAGACGCCTTGGAGATAAAAAATAAAAAATAAAATAATGCCTCTTTATAATCTAACTCAAAGTTCTGTGATCCTATGACTCCATGTCAGTAACATTATCGTGTGTATAAATGTAATTTTCTACAAATCAAAAAATGTCTTTGGTAATAGTTCTGTCTTCACGAGAGAGAGGAGAGAGAGAGAGAGAGAGAGAGAGAGAGAGAGAGAGAGAGAGAGAGAGAGAGAGAGAGAGAGGACAGAACGAGGGAGGGGAGGGGCCTCCCGAACAAAGGAAGCATGGAGTCTGAAATACTTTCCTCGTTTTTCTCGTGACAAGGTTTTAAATCAGTGGTAAAAGTTTCTCTCACGTCAAACGACACTTTACATTTTATCCTTAAATACGTCAGTAATGGAAAACATTACCATTTGCTACATGATTAATGTATCGAGAGTTCCAGCAGAATCTTTTTTTTTTTTTCCTGATTCTCTGTAACTATCGAAACATTACATCAGAATACAAGAGAAAAACTCCCAGACTGATCTTTTGTCATTTCTTCACATGAAACTCGTATACTACAGCCAAGAGGCTCTCTTTTTCCTCATTAATCAGATCATTATTATCAGAATCCACATTTTAAATACTTGGCTTTTCTTCTGTTTAAATTAATTGTGCCCTTTTCCCCACCCCCGGGGGATATGGAGTTTTTATTATCCTATAACTTCTGACCCTAACTATCCCTATTTCTCTAATTCTATTCCTATTTTTTCACTAATTCCCTTGTGCCTCTCTGCACGAAGGTGTGCCTCTTTTGCACTTATAAACCCTGTGGCTCTTTTCCTGTATATTCTTTTTTAGAGAGAGACCAACATCCCTCAAGGTTCAAAAACGTCGAAAAACCTGACTATTGTTCTATCGCGTCCGATAGAACGCCCGTCACGGCGGTCTGGCCACGCTGCAGTCATGCTGGGCCGAGATCTCTCTGTCTTCTATTTAAAACAATGTGCAGACTTTAGAAATGGTATCTGCTTACCTGTGTTTTGCAGTAGAGAGAGCCCCAAGACCCAACAGACCCAGTCTATCTATCTGAGCTCATCTTGCGTCTTCTTTCTGTATCAAATCACGTCTCGGGTCACCAAATGAAGCCAATAATTCCCTTTGGCTGGCGTGTCCACAATTTGGTACAGAAATCAGACGAAGATATCCAAGTTTAACATCTGCATTTAATTATCTTTACAATCAGATACAGAATATTCAACAAAAAGGTGCTCCTAACTAATATGTCCCTCTCCTGGCCCTCGGCTGATTTCTCTCGTCTCTTCCCAAGCCAGAGCATTATGTTCAGGGAGCACGGGGCGTGTCGTATCAGGGAGGTCCTGTGCCCAGGGTCCGATGACGTCACAGGTCTGAAACTGGTCTCTGGTCTGAGACTGGTCTGGTCTCTGCTTAAGCAAACAATGCCCCCACCCGTGCGGCGCCTGTGTAAACGCAGCTGCTGCGGGAGGGGGCTGCGGGGGATCCATAGGTCAAATTTGCCACACATGTGTTTATTCTGGGAGTCAATAATTGTCTGGCTTTTGTAAGCTGGTCCTCCTTTATGATTCTCGTACTTCTTGTGTCCTTGGGGTTTTTCCTGAGTGCACAGAGGTCTTTTTTTGGCTATGATGTTCAAATGGTCAAATATTGTCACATCTGAATAGTGTAGATTTAAAATATACAACAGTTCGGAGTGAAAGAATAATGACATGGGAAGTGTCTTTGAGTGTCCAAAATGCGCTGTACCAATGCATTATTATTATTATAAGTAACCCCTGCGATAAACAACAAACCACTGTATATTCAACAGAAATGGGAAAAAGTTCTTATTTAAAGTATAGATTGTCTCTCACACAAGAAGAGCCATGATGATGATAGAGCACATGAGCTAGCTCCTATAGTACATGCTAATAATGTCATCAATCACCCACTCTCCACGTTACGGCAGGTGAAACGACAACCAAAACACATTCACCTGCTTTATTTTTTATTGTTTGATATGACATTATGTATCAATCTATGGTGGTTGACAAATAAAGAAGTTCCAATCCCAGACTCATTCATCCACACTCACACCTCCAGACGGCTCAGCCAAGCAGGTTTGTTAAAAATATGTTATATAAACAGACATAACATCATTGGCGCTCTCCCCTCCCACTCCCTCAGATATCAGAGTGGATATTGATACATGTTTAGTTGAAGTGTTGTTTGGGCGTTCTCACAAAGAGCTGAGTGTAATGAGCAAATTGTGTTCGATCCACTTGAGATGGAGGCCACTCATCACACCTGCTCTGACACACGCAGGGCCAGTCCACCAACACGCAGCACTGTTTAAGCCCATTAGAAATACACTTTTATTCAACACGTCAATTTGATGGCTTTTAGTTTTGGAAGCAAATGTACAGTGCAGTCTTGGTCTTCCTAACATTGTGACTTTCTGTGATTTTCTGTTTCTATATGTAGTTTATTTCTATGTCCTGATTTTTATTGAATGGTTTTATTTTTGTGATAATTTTTTTATTCAAGTATACCAATGTATTTGACAATGTATTCACATTTTGCACTGGTTAGCATGCATCACACTTGACTTTTTATCCCCTTTTCCCTTGTGATGGGCAGAGAAGCTCAAAATAATAAATGGATAACTAAACAAATAAATAATGATTATAATAACAGAATAGTAAATAAAAATAACAATAATAATAATAATAATAAATAAAATAATAATAATAATTACAATAATAAAAAATAATAAAAAAAAGGTTCAAGACATCTAAAACAAAATTTGTAATTAAAGAATAAAATAAAAATACATAAATACAATAAACAATAATCCTGTCCAGGTATATATACAAAGACTACCAGCAATGAGCTGATATTCACAAATGCGAAGCAAAACATACAGTTGGGTAGATACAAAGTGCTGATTTCCTCCGTCAGAGACACCCGCAGAAATAGCAGTATACATAATGACAATATGTAAGATAAAGCAATCACTACGCACAGTACATATAGTTATGTAACACATGTTCACATACACCATGATGACAATCTCAAATGCAACATGATTTCTAAACCCAGGTTTAATCCATTCTAATTGTATTTAATAGTTTGGACCAGCAAGAGATGGTTTTATTTTTGAAACATAAAGAGCTCTACCTTTGTATAGATAGATACAGTATATAGATAGATACTTTATTGATCCCTGTATTAGAAATTCAGATGTCCAGCAGCAGAAGACTCATCTAGGTCTGTTGTAGAGTCTGACAGCCAAAGAAGCAAAGGATCTATTAGCTCTATTCAGTTTAATTAACAATTTTAGCCACTTTGAGTTTTTCTTTCTGTAGCAGTTAAAGCCCTTTTTTCAAGGTCCTGATTCATGATTGGTTCTTGTCCTGCACTGGTCAATTTCTGGCTATGGACTGGTTTTGATCCTGGACTCGCACTTGACTGGTTCTTGTTCTGGTCCTGGTCCTGGTTCTATACTGGACCTGGACTAGTTCTGTTTCTGAGCTGAGCTTGGTTTTCCACCAGAGAAGAGCAAGTGCTAGTTACCATAGCAACACACGCTTACCGTTAGCAGTTAGCCTTACAACAGCTGGATTTCAGTTATATTCAGTGTTAGCACGTACTGTAGTAACGCATGAAAACCTTATAAATGTCTTACTTTCAATATTCCTGAACGCAACATTTCATGGGGCTCAGACCTATTTTGGTTTGAATGGGAGCAGTCGAAATGCCAGCTCTGGGAGTTTATTGCGTTGCTGGTATTAAAGGCACAGTCTCAGGCCCTTCCCCAGCTCACTGTGTCACATGAGGCTGAAGGACTGCTTCTGTGAGCTGCAGTTTTCTGTAGTCACTGCACGGTCTGCTCTACTGTCTCCTGTGAAGCAGCTCAACCTCTGATCCTCACTTAGTTTCCAAAACGCACTCTCTGACCAGTGTCGTTGGCCTCCTCACGAGGGACCTCTGCAGAGCAAGGTCAGAGTCTGCACAGGCTGGAGAACTGAGGACTGACGGCATGTGGCGGCTTTGGTACAGTCAATCTGAAGTTGAATCTTGATTTGTTCTTGGGGTCAGAATTCCATAGATTCCAATGGTTCAACTCAGATGTTCACTCAGTTATAAGTTTAAGGCTATATCCACACGAAGACAAAACGCTTATAATTTCAGAAACTTTTTCTGTAAACACAGAGTTAGCTCAGTAAATGTGTGCGTCCATATGAATGTAGTTAATACGCCTGAAAACGCTGTGAAACTATGCCAGAACTGTTGGTGACGCTGTGACGCAATGACGGGATCAAGCCCAAACTTCCGTGACGGGAACTGGGCATGCGCGGAATTTTGTAAACAGACAACATGGCGAGTGGGCGAGCTGGTACTACATTAGTATGGACGGACGATGAGGTTGAACTGTTGCTTCGGGTCACACTGGATTACAAAACCAACAAGCTACATTGTTGTTGTCATTATTTTCTGAGTGCGGCGCATGCGTGCTTTAACAAGAGGCGGGGCGATGACGCAAGCGTCTCAGATACATTGCGGAGAGGCAGTAACCACGGAGCGGCATATACGGAGTTTTGAAATCTTTCCACTCTGGGACCTAGTTTCAAAAATGTTCGTTTACACCCCCCCAAAACGCCGGCCTCGTATGGACGATACACTGGATTGATAAAGTATTTTTGCGTTTAGGCCTGAGCTTGACTTCGTGTGGACAGGGCCTAAGATCCTCTATTCTTTGAGGAAATTTCACTGTTGTATCCCCGTTTACAGAACAGTATGAATGAGCACACAGCACAAGATAAATTAAAATGTAATCTGTAACCTTAGCATAATAAAGAAGAGAGTGTAAAATCCCTAGCTTTAGCATGATAATGAACCAAGAAATAAGTATACTGTACAATCTCTAAAATTAGCATAATAATAAGGAATCAGAATACAATTAAAATCTCCAACTTTAGCAAAATTAAGAAGAAAGTATAAAATCTCTAACTTTAGCATGAAAACGAACCAAGCTATAAGTATACAATCTTTAGCCTTAGCATATTAAGGAAACAATCTATAACCTCCAACTATAGCATAATGCAGAAGCAAGAATTAAGCACAAAAGCTCCAACTTCTACGTAATTAGAAGTATAAAATGTTTTCTTGTTAAACGTATAGCTTCATCTTGAAATTAAGTCTTGGGTACAGTCCTGCCCAGTTATGTAAATGACTTCTTTTGCCTTCTGTATCTGACCAGTGTGGTTCTCTGGTTGGAGCGAGGCCGCTGTGAAAGCAGAGGCTGCTGTTTGCTTCATAATGACTCAGAGCTTACTGCAGTCAATACTAATAACAGAGAACAGCCCATCTCCATTCTGTTAGCCAGCACAATACAATCGCTTTTATTTCCCAGGTCACAGAGCTCATAAATCCACCCCAGGACAGGCTGCTTTCTGCTGGGCTCAGAATGCTGTGATGGGAGTTGGACTGTCCACTGTCTTGGCTTAAAGCTAAGGGACAACCTTCCCGAACAGAGCATCAATGTGGAGGTCAAGTACAGTATCATCTCACTGTTTTAAATGGGAGCAGATGAAAGCACCAGTCATCAAATGAATAAATAAAATGAAAAAAAGAAACACAGAGAGAAGTCAGATTGGTGATTATGAGGATTGTAAGAGGCACTGATTTGGAAATTATTTGCTTATTACTTTGTTTGGTTGTACACTGTGTATAGTCAGATATGCATACATTTATTTATAGCTCTCTGGAACTATAAAATGTAATTGTTCAATAATAATAATTACTCCTTTGTACCTTCGCTCGCCATGACCACGCCATCCCTGAACTGAGCATGCTAAACTCATTTTCATAAATCAAACCGCGGATCACATGTGTGCTCAACCGTAGATATTCTCCAAGCAGATCACGGATAAATGATGAAATGTCTAACGTCTACCCCGTGTGGACCTACGGCTCTATCATTGGCTTTATCATTGCATTTCAAATTGATTCTCTGATCTTTGTTTGTGAATCAACAGCTTTGTATAGTCCTCCAAGATAACAACTTTTGTGATTTCGGGCTATACAAAAATAAGGTGAAATGGATTAAAACGTGAAATGGCAAAGGAAATATTCAAAATGACAACATAGGCCCTTGAAAGAACCAGTTCCCTCCGAATTAAAATAAGTTTGGACACGCCCATCAGCGAGTAATGAGAAATGAACTATAGTTTACCAACGGCTTTTAAAATCCCACTACCAGGATCTTCAGCTCAGCAAAGCGGGAGACTGAAAGTGTAGCACTATCTTCGCAAAGCTGTTTCAGTTGAACCTGAGACCCGAGTGTCTCTTGTTTAAAGGGCAGCGTCCTCCCTCGGGGCCTGGGGTGGTCCCAGCGGAGTGTGTGTCTGTCTGATCCTTCAGCCGCCGCACGACTGCCCCGTGTCCACGGCCGAAATCACAATCAATGAAGAGATAAAGTCCAACTGCAGCAGGTTATCTGAGAGGACATGGCGTCTGTTGATCACGGTATCAAACATATACAGAGCAACTGTGAATAAAAGTGTTTTTGACCCTTGATTTACCTTTGATATGCGGCCCCCCACTGTGTCTCCGCACAATCGGAAAGGTGACTGGCCAGCTGATAAGAGCTGCAGTTGACGTGATTCACCAGACCTTAAAAAAGCAGTTTGGCAAGTAACTTTGTATTTATTCAGCCAGGGCCAGAAGTCCACTGTACTTGATGATGCACTACTGTGACATCACGCTCGGAGCAGTTCTTACCTTTTAAAATGTAAGGTAATAAAATGCACTGCCCCCGCGATGACCCAGGCAAGCCGGCCAAGCTGCGGGGTTGTGTGTGAGATAACAAAAACACACGGCTCGGAACATCTAAGGCGATGGAGGTCGGATAGAGCACCACAATGGCTCACATAGATACAGCAGTCATCTCAAAGACAGTGATCGTCCCCAGAGCACACCTCTGGCCCCCACCCCCGGCGAGGTCAAAGGGGGCCAGTGGGTCTGCATCGCCTCAAACAAAGCCATAGACATCACCCATGGGCCGGCGATCCGGCAACAGTGTTCCACCACCCCCCCAGTGGACACGGGACGCCAATACACCTGAGACGGACAACTGAAACCACGGATGAATATGTTGTTTTGCTATCATCTTAAATCAGAAAACGTGTGTACCATTGTCTGTGAACAAGGTGTGTTGTGTGTTTATGTCTAAGTAACGTGTATGTGGTTAAAACTATGATTTCATGAAAGGAGTTCTGGAGGCGCGGAAAGTTGACGTCATAAGACACGCCCCCAGAGCCGGAACAAAAACAGAGACACAGCCACTTTTCGTGCGTTAACTTTGCTTGTGAACCTTTTGGGAACTCTCTTTGAAACTTTCTCTGGGCCAGTGGGCCGCGTCTTGGAGCGCGGCCCACTCCCCTGCGCGATCCACAACTTCAACCCAGGCGCAGGTTGGAGCTCGCTGCCCGGACAGCTGCCCGATCCTTTTCCCATCGAGCTGAACTCAACTTGCCTGTCCCGCAGCGGCGTAACTGCGCTCCAACTCCCACCAAAAAGGAGCACCGTGGACCATCGCGCCTCAAGCCACCTCCGGGTTTCCCGTGTGTGGGAAAGACTGGAGTGTGTGTGCGCCCGCTCTCCGTGCGTGAGGAAGACTGAAGTGTTTGACCGCCTGACCCAAATGGGTAGAAAGCATCTTCACCTCTGGGACTTGGCAGTAACAGTAAGACTTGCTGGAGTTGTATTGTGTGTGATGGTGATGTGTTTCTGACATTCCTGTTCATGTGACTTATCATACTTGTGTGATCCCTCCCGGTTACCGTTCCCGTTTCTATATGTAGTTAATGAACCCACGCTAACTTTTAAGAGTCGTCAGTGTTCTTTGTATAATTCACGATATCCCTGGCCGATATAGAACTCAAGACCTATCAGATTATGAGACTGATCGAGGCAGAATGGACTAGTTCAATTGCAACTTCTTGCTGGTGCCCCTCTTACTTAAATTTAGATCCATTCAACCCGGAGTAGGCGAGGCTTAGGACTACGTTTGCGACGTTTAATACCGACACAAACTGATACAAAGCCTCCCCTCTCCACATTCACTTTCTTACCCTACAAAAACAACGGTATACTTTGATCATTTCTGAAATCAAATGGCGTTATTATCAAACGCATGCCAGTGTTTGTAGTTTTAAACTTTGAATAAAAGAAAATAATTTCCTCCTGTGAGACAGGCTTCTTCTTGGACCAAGTTAATCAGTTGTGTTTAGCTATGCATATAACTGATGGATTTTATCTTCACTCTTTTCAATGTACTGTGATTTATTATGATTTTAATGCTTTTACTATCTTCCTTTGTTAAGCACTTTGAGCTGCCTTGAGTATGAATTATGCTGTAAAAATCAACTTGCCTTGCCTTGCCTATAATATGTTTTCTACTGAATATATTACTACACACATGCATACAAAACTGAAGCAGTAAACAAAGAGAAAAACATGAATTTCCAATATGTATTTGAGCTTCCGAAGTGCAGCAGTCCGTTGGCGGCGTTGCCCTCTGACGTCACAGGTCAAGATGTAAATAGCAGAACAAGTGGAGCCCCAAATGTCACTCGCTGTGGGTGATATTTGTCTGTGGAGCTGTGCGAGCATATATTATCACAGCTGTGTTTTATATAGCCGTGAAAGGACTTAAGGCACACATTTAACAGTGGCATTCTGGGGGTGTGAGCTGAAAGGTTAATCAGCTCTGCGCCCGGACTCACAGCTGCGCTCACACAAGACGGCCGTGGCGTTCTCCGGCTGTCCACGCTGACAGAGTGAGACACAGCCGTATTAATGACATAGACTCCTTATCCGTAAATGATAAGGAAATGATGGAGGAATTACGGACCACTGAGAGGAAACCAGAAAAAGAATGTGTGTGATTTAAAATGACAGTGGTCCCTTGTTTTTGATCAATGTGCAATACAAAACCACATGTGTCCACTGTCACCTTACTTATCTGTGCAATAAATAAATATGAGAAGACCGCGGTAGTGCTCTGAACTCATCCCTGCGGTGCACACAAGCCACAAAAGTAGTATTCTGACTTTAAATAAAGATAACTGTCGTGTTTAACTCCAGTTATATGATGTTGTTGGAGATACGCACAGCGCATGAGAATTACGCTGTGAAAAAAAGCATGAAAAATTGCACACACAAAAATTGCAAAACAGTAATACCATATTAGGTGAAACATGTTTTAGTTAGGGACCACAGTACATTAAATATCAGTGTGTGTCTCAGGCTGCGGTCACAAGCACAAGCTTGTTAAGCACAAGTTAAAGTGGGCCTGTTTGTGTGGATGGATGTGTTTTTGCTGCTTCTGGAAATGCTGAATTTCTACAACTGGGATCATGGGTGCATGTTGAGATGGGGAAACTGGAGGATGGAATCTGTGTTTTTCTGAAATGTGCTATATAGAAAATGGATTGAATTTGATTGAAACTATGTAACCATGTCAAGAATTCAATAGAATAAACAATTTCAGAACAAACTTTTGTAAATGCTGTTTGGCACAGCCCACTACAAATATTGTGTGCCATGTGGTTTAGTTTAGTTTGGTTTGGTTTGGTTCATTATTATCACATACACATTACTTGCAGTAAAATTCATATGACCTACCAGCATAAGTACAGTATTTGGGACGCTCAACAAAAACAGAAACACACACAGAGTCAGGCCTGTTTTAGCATGTAGTAGATTACCATGTGACCTCTAAAAAACACACACACAAATGTAATGTCTTTGTATTTCATTTGTGAGAAGGGTAAAGCACACATACATATTAATATTTCACTCATATCTGGGTTTTGTTTAAACAGAGAGATGTTGGAATAATGAAAGAAACAAAGCGCCTCCGGCCTGACTGCTGCTTATTTACTGTTTGATTTCAGTCGTTTCAAATGTCACCATCACAACCCAAACAGGCCACGAGCATTTAAGCCATTTGTAATTGTAATCACATTCATAAACACATGAAATGATACAATTCAAGCTCGTATGGGAAAAGATAAGAGAGCCTTTGTGAGTCCTACACAGGCGGATACAGTATGTTGATGTTGCAGCTCACATACGGGACAGTGGTAAGAGCACGCAAAATATACAATAGTAGCTTAAATGCTTCTTAACTACTGGACTATAAGGTGGACAAAAACTCTGACTTTAGCATAATAAAGAAGTATAAAATCAAATCCACCATGGCATAAAAAGAAACAAGTACAAACATATACTAAGAATATAAGCATTGTGATATTTCAAAAGTGAAATCAAGTTTTTATCATTCACAGAAATTATTTAAACCAAATTAGGCATCGTCCAATGAAGGGAAAATCATCCAAATGTGTTGTGCACCACAGGTTTTCATGCTGTAATTTAGCGGATAGATGACTGTTTAAACTAGTCACAACATGATTTCAGGGCAAGGTGTTATTCTGAAACATTTGCTTAAAACTTAAAGAGCGACTAAACACCAAATCAACTTTTTTTAACTCATAAACTGCATAAGTATGTTTATTGTAGTGCTCTCTACATATCCTGGTCATTTTTTTGACATTTTAGTTCAAATTAGATAAAATATCACTTTTGAGCCAAAAAACTCTGTGTGGTGCCCTCTCAACCTTTTTGGTGGTACTACATTTTAATTTGGTCCTGGCCTCTCCATTGACTCTGAAGTTCTCTATGACATCAGTTGTTTTGTGTGACGTCAGTCTGTCAGAGCCAGTGATATGAACCCATTCAACTCTCACACACGCCCCAGCTGCAGTTTGGAGTGTTCTGGCGCCATCTAGTGGATTAAAATTAAATTACATGAGTTATTCTGAGATTATTGAGTGTGATTAGGTTCAGGTGTGTAGCTTTACAATTATCTTAGTGTGTAAACAAGGGTGGAATGAGACTTTCTGGTCTGTAAACTATTGCTTTAAGCAGCAATGACAACTGTCTGTTTTTTTTTGTGTGACAAGTGAGCTGTCAATCACAGCCCAGACCACGCCCAACTCTAAGCCCCCCTTCTTGTCCCTTGGTCCTCCAGGCAACGCCCTTTTAAGAGAACATTTTAAAATCTTCATGTGGGCGGAGTAAGGGTGGGCACAGGTGTTTAGTCGCTCTTTAATGAAGTCAAAATACAAAGTGCAAAACTCTGCTCTGGCAACTCGACCTCTAAAATAAAGTTAGCGATGTCGTTATGCAGGCTTCAAAGAACTAGAAATAAGTACTGGCTTATGGTCTTGAAATTACGGTAGCTAAATGCTTCATAAGAGAGCAAGTAAATAGAAATATACCTTTATAAATCTAAAAGCCAATGAATGAATCAAAATGTATTTCATGTTCATACAGAGTGCAGCACAAAGACTTCACAATTGACAACATTTAAACCAACACAAAATAATAATAATAAAATTCCCATAACTTGTGTTGTGTGCTCCTCATTCCTACTGTTCTTTAAATTGTTATAAAACACTGAAATGTCCCCACTTTGTGACGAATAAAGAATCTCTTCATCTTAATCTTTTTATTATTCCTATGCGCAGACTCTCTTTCATCGAGTAAATTCAAAAGAAGTAGTTTACTGAGGGTTATGTGAGGTCTTTCTCTTTCCACAAGTTGTTTGTTGAGTCAGAACCTCTGATAAAAGAACGCTTTATTAAACCGAAACAACAATAAGTGTAGCCAACAGAGACAAACACAGATAATGTGTTGTCGTTGAATTTCAGCTCTTTTAAATCCTATCGACCAATCGTACATCTCATATCTCCAAAGTCCCTTCAGCCTCTGAATGATAATCCACAGACACATTTACTAATTATAACTTTGAAGATTTCCAAGTGGAACAATAAACTAAAATATCTCTTAGATGCATCCAGACACAGGCTGTAATTAACGATTATTTTGATAATCGGTGTCAATGTGATTTTTTTTGTATGGCGCATTCAGAGGCATAAGATAAAAAAAGAAGAAGAAAAAAAACAGAATTATATAGACACTATTCTTTCATTCATTTCCCACCCCTTTATGAATCCATTTCTGGGTTGGAGGTGCAGCGATGAGAGCGGCCCCCCAAACCTCATAGCACCAGTTCCTCGCTGATCCTCCTCCGGTGGCTTCAGGCAACGTGGGGTTCAGTGTCTTGCCCAAGGACACAACGACAACAGACATGAGTGGAAGCAGTTGGAGAAAGTCTTGTGGGGAGGATCAAACCCATGACCTTCAGGACCGAAGGCTCTACCAACTGTGCCACTCTTGCCCCAGCTATATACAATAATATTTGTCAAATAACAGTAAAACTTGGTGGGAAAAGCTAAAGCATAACAAATGTGTCCCAGAGCTCAGTGAATATGAGTTTTTATTTCTACAATTGACCAAAAAAAAAAGCTCAAGTGAAAACATAGAGAACCTCTCACAAATAGGTTTCTGCATTTATTATTAGGAATGTTCCAAAATAGTTGATTTTTAGACAGTCATTCTATAAAATTTTATACAACATTGTTCTTTTTTAGAAATTGATACAATTTGTTTCTTGACATACATATACAAGAGCTTGTTGGACTATTAAGCAGACCTGTACATAAACAGAAAAATAAAGGGCCACATTCTCCATTACTATCGATTTTGAACATTACATGTGTTTCCTATAGCAACTAAAATGGAGTCAAAAGTCCATGAACTTGGTATTGACAACATCCCAGCTCTACCACAATAAAAATACTCATACAGTATTTACCACATTGCTATAGGCCACAGGGTTATAAACTAGACCAGACCCTCCTTGCCGATGCAGTAGGGTCTGTTAGACTGTTAGAGGGTCTAACTGAAAGGACAGTGGTGATGATCCAGGACACTCAAGACTCAACATTCAACAACATCTCTGAACATTCATCATCATCGGTGGATCTCGGTCATCTGCCCTTTAAGACCAGGGGGCGGGACCACATTACACCGGTTTTAAAATCGCTGCATTGGCTCCCCGTGTGTTTCAGGATCGATGTTAAGGTTCTTTTAATGGTCTTTAAATGTTTTGATGGTCTTGGGCCTTCTTATCTTTCAGAACTGCTTTTATCGTATGAACCTTCCCGGCCCCTGCGCTCCTCCGGCAGCAGACTCCTAAACATCCCCAAAGTCAGGACACACACTCACGGTGAGGCATCTTTCCAGCACTACGGCCCCCGTCTCTGGAACAGTCTGCCGGAGGAGCTCAGGGCCGCAAAGAACATTAATATTTTTAAAAGCAGGCTTCAGACACACTTTTTTAGATTCGCTTTTGATTAGTTTTTATTATTAATTGTTAGTGCATTTTAGTTTATTTATTTTTATTTTATTTTATCTATTTTGCCATTTACTATTGTTATTATTAATTTTAGACAGCTGCCATTTTCTTTTTAGCGTCACATTTTAATGTTTTACTTTCTATTGTATTGTTTTAGTATCCCCAGTGTTTCCTCTGGAGGAGCCCTCTGCACCGGGAGCAGGGGTCTGCTGTGGCTGCGAGAATCTGGCTCTTGGATCTGGTGGGGTCTGGGGCGTCCTCTCTCCTCTGGGTCTTGTGTCGTCCCCTGTGGCTGCAGCCGGCTCTCTGCTGCTGGTGCAGATGGCTCCTTGGATGGCACTTCTTCAGCTGAATGCATCTACACCCAGCCCTATATCTTTCCATTGTTTTTTTCCTATTTTACCTATATGTTGTGACTTTATATGTGTGTGTGCGTGTGCGTGTGCGTGTGCGTGTGTGCGTGTGCGTGTGCGTGTGCGCGTGTGTGCGTGCGTGCGTGCGTGCGTGCGTGTGTGTGTGTGTCTGTGTGTATGAGCCCGTGCGTACATTTGTATGTCTTTATGCATGTGGGTGTATAGTTATTAATAAATGTGGTTTTGGGTGGGTCTGTGGGGTGGGCATCTTGGATTGTTTTTAACTAAACTGTAAAGCACTTTGTGTTACTTTTTTCTTTTCTTTTTTTTATGAAAAAGCGCTTTATAAATAAAATGTGATCTGATTTGATTTGACCAATGGCTTTACAAGAATACATTGAATTGAAGTGAACAGATTCAAGGCAACTACAGTAAAACTATTTCAATAATCGATTCCTCGGGGCAAATCCATGAACTTGTTACACCCCTGACTCATACTCACTTCTTATACCTCAAAAATCCTGCCATTGTGTAATTATGAAGCTAAATGTGTCTATTATCCACACTTTACTTTGCTCATTACTTTTGTGTATCTGATGCAGAGTCATTTCATGCACAACTAGGCAGATGCGGCGTCCCTGAATGCTGATCAAGTCTCATATTTACAGCGGCGGCGCATTATTCATTAGTTTGGTGTCATCGCGGTGCACTCTCACACCTTCCAATCGCTTCTCCCTGATTGATTAAACCAACCCAGCTAAGTGAAAGCAAATGAATCAGCCAATGATAAGCCTCTCTCCGCTATTATTGTCTATTACAAGCAAACGCAGGCACTGGACGCTGGTTTGCAGCCATGTTACGATACAATTACCGCTGCATGGAGTGAGATCGGTGGGCTGGTTATTAACGCAGGATATAGGAAGCCCAGTATAGAAAAGTAAATATAGTTTTATGCCTCTGTCAATTTGAAATGTCTCTTGGGTTTTTTATATACTATATGGAGACGTATATGGGCGTTTTGTCAGTCAATGTTGTTAGTAGAATAAGAAATGGTCCCATTTTCAATTTTCATAATCAATACAAACAACAGTTCCATCTGTCTTTGGTTCTCTGGAGGGAAGCAAGTTGGGGATTTGCTTGTCTCAGGACCACCCGTTTGTATTGTTTGTCAGACACATGGGAAGTAAAAGCCAAATTATTCAAGATTTCATTAATTATTTCTGTACAAATATTTTTTTGGTTGTTTGTTTGCCACAAAGACACAACGCAGCGGAAGAAGGTTCCACAAAGTATTCTCAGGTAGAAGAAGGTGCTGTGCAAACGTGAATATTGTCATATTGAAAAGTAACGTGTGCCTTCTGAAGTCCACAGCGGCTAAACTAGACTGGTCCAGAAAAATATACTCCCCTCAGCATTGACACAGATCTGGAACGTAGCTTTGGGCCAAGAGCCGTTTTCGAGAGGAAAGAAGACACCATACAAAAGAATTGAATAATTCTCTTTCTGGGTCCACCCTCATTGGCCCGGAATGGTATTGCAAGTATGTCAGCGCACGTTCTTATGGAACATTTTTGAGCCGGACCCGCTCCCCGCTGGATGGATCCAATAAAAGTCCAGCCCTTTTCAATCCAGAAACCATGACAAGGTCTAAAAACTGCTGTTCAAAAATGCGATGGAGCGACAGTCCCTAAATGTCAGACGCTATAGAGGCTATTTATATATTTAAAAAAAAAAAATCATGTATATTTTTGCTTTCACTTTACATTTGTCCACCACTAACAAACAATGAAATCAAAAACCTGTATATATGTTTGTGACTAAATAGCCTGGGGTATGAGTACTTGTTCAAACCACTGTATGCCACTGTTCCGAAAGCCACCAGGGTATGTCACAATGTAATTTATTTAAAATCCACCAATTATCCACCATCTATTGACATTTACAATACAGTAATTTCCAGGAAGTCTTTTTCAAGTTTTTTCAGCTTGGAAATGGAGGGTTGTGTCATTAAAAAAACATGTATCCTGGTGTATTCCCGCTTCACATACGCACATACAAATTGAATGTAAAATCTAAATCACTCCACGGGGTTGGTGAGTGCACAGTCGATGTATCATTTTTATAACATGGGAGGAGAGTCCTGTGAGCGCAGCATTACACCATGCTGTATGCTAATAAGAGTACATTGTTAACATGTAGATTTATGGATGAATGCTCTTTCTCACATCTCTCTCTGAGCTGAACATGGAGCGCTGACTAAACTATGTCTTTCCACATTTCTTTCAGAAGTGTCCCTTGGGTCTAAGGTTTTAGAGCTGCTGACAAAATAGTTGTAACAAAAGTGCACGGCAGCCACAACAATAACAGCATAAAAACTTGTGTTATGTGCAGTGCCTTGCAAAAGTATTAATACAGCTTGAAGTTTTGCACATTTTGTCCTGTTTACACACATCTAACAGACAACTGTGAAGTGAAAGTAAAATGAAACATGAGTTTTCCAGCAATTTCTGGCAACTTCTGGCAAACTTCAAACAGGATTTCTTATAACCTCCTTTCAATAATGGTTTTCTTCCAGATTTGTGTAGAGTGATAGCATTCTATACCAAAGAAATTTACCGTTTTACTTTGTACATGTATGTGCATAAGATAAGATAAACTTTATTGATCTCACAATGGAGAAATTTTCCCTAGACCCTCAGATAAAAGGTCTGATGCTCCTCTGACTGAGCTATCTGGGCTCTTTCTGTCCTTTCTTATGCTTATGTTTTTTTGGGTTTTTTTTTTTGTCTTTTGTGGCTGTGAAGCACTTTGGGCAGCTGGTGTTGCTGTAAAGGTGCTAAATAAATAAAGCTGACATTGACATTCCCATAGTTGCCTTGTTCGATCTGTTTAGGTGGATGGCCGTGTCTTGGTAAGTTCGCAGTGGTGCCATACTCTTTCCATTTCCAAATAATGTATTGAACAGTACCTCTCTGGTGTGCTCTGTGGCCTTCATGATGCTGTTTAGTGAACAAAACACTCTGACCATAGCTCTGATGCTAAGTAAGCAAGTAGGTAATCTTTATTTATATACCGCCTTTCACAGCCCAGAGTAACAAAGCAGTTTACATTTGTCTCCACACAGACATGGGAGTGAGGTCACCAGTACAGGAGGTGCATGCCAGACCTATTGTACATGTTTTTCGTGGTAGGGAAAACCGCCGTAACCAGTGGAAACCATATGCAGACACAGGGAGAACATGCAAACTCCACTCATGAAGGCCCTATTCCAATAGGGATTCAAACCCAGGACCTTCTTGCTGAAAAGTGAGAGTGCTATCCACTCAGCCACCGTGCCACCCACAGATGCTCTCACAGAATGTGTACTCATACTGAGAGGATCACAGACAGAATTATACTCTGTTTAATCATTAGGGAACCGTGTGAACATTCAGCAGTATGAATATTTGTGCAGGCCCATATTTTTGGTTTTCTAATTTTTGAAAAAGAACACAATCATGTGCCATTTTAATTTCACTTTCCTGTTACTCATGTGTATACCTTTAGTAAAAAATCTTTATATGTACTGTATGTGCAAAAGCTGTATTAATACTTTTGCAAGTCATTTTATCTGGCGTACGCTTAATGATCCATTTGGGACCAAGTCAAACACACATTAAATACACAACAGCCACATAATCGATTTTTATTGCTGAATGATGGGAAAAGGCTGTTGCCTGAGAGTCGGAGTTTGAAGCAGGTGAAGTTTGTGGATGCATTTGCAATGTGTCCCTCAAAACAGCAGTTCTGTCCCACACCTAGTGTCACACCTGGTCTCAGTCCAGGGGTCCTGCCTGCATGTGTCCCGGCTGCTGGTGTGTGTTCCTCCCTGAGAGTCCAGAGTGTTTGACACAGTGTCCGGAGTGTTGGAGCAGACTTCAGCTGCTGCCCTCAGGGATCATTCCTGAACAGACATGAATGCACCAAAATAGCAGCTTCTCAATAAAAATTGTTTTATTAGTTCGAGGCCCACATGCTTTTACAAGTGAACTTAATGAAGTAAACCCTTCATTTACTGTATCAGGTATGCCTGCTGACTGTGCTGTAAAATCTCTAATCTCGTGTGTATGACATATGCTTCTTTTCTCCTTTACTCTGCAGTTGTGCTCTTTCTTTGTCTGGGGGATTTTTGAGGCTAAGGTGAGACAATGTCACAATCAAAACCATTATTCATGAGGTGTGTCTGTAGATCCCAGGCTGAAGACCTGACCTCTGTCTGGGCCTTGGTCATAAGAGGAGAGGGCAGAGGGGAGCGCCTTGGAGACCACCCCTCGCTTTAGGTAGCATGAAAGTATAATAGCAATATGCCCAAATCTGACAAAAAGTCCTATTCTCTATGAGCAGGCAGCGTACGTTTGTTCGATTGTCAAAGAAAATATTGTTTTTACACGTGGTCAGCTTTGAGCACCATTAATATTGGGCCAGCCCTTTCGGTAGTAGAGCCAGAACTTTTAATAATAATTATTCTGATTATTCTGATAACTATTGTTGTTGTATACAAATACAAATAATTGAATTGAGTTATATGAGCCCTGATATTCTTACCAGAGTTTTTCTTGAATAGAGAGGTGTTCCAAATACATAAATGGTGTGAAAGGGGTTCTGTTAGTGTCTAACCAACCACACGACCTAAATGACCGGTTTTTCATGCTTCCTACAACCTAAAACTCTTTTTCCGTTTGAGTTCTCTTGAACCAGCCACCTACATTAAAGTGTTTAGTTATCTTTGGAACATTGTGCCTCTTCACCAGAAATTTGTACTCATAATCCATTTACTCCGTACGAAAGCTGTTTCATGAATTCTTTTGATATCTGCAACGCTCTCGTTATAAAGGAAATATACAAGGCTGTATTAACCTAATCCCCAGCTTTAAACTAATAACATTTCTACAAACTGCACAGCTGCTTTTTCTGACTCAGGTGAAGGCTATTGACTCAAAACTAATTAGCTTTTCGCTGCTGGCGGTGCACAAGACTTGTATATTTATCAGGTGGTGCAGTTATTTGAATGGTAAACATGGTCCATGAACACCGTATAATAAGTGTTTTGGTTGTGACTGGGGCAAGTCCTCCGAGAGCAAAGAAACTGATCCAAATGATTGTACTTGTCCAATGCATTATGTGTTTACACTTTACAGCCATAAAATGCTGAATTATACATAGGCGCACTCATAGTCATAAAAATGGTTCACAGTATTTGCAGAAAAATCTTTGCTTTCAGAATGTATGATCCTTATTACTTCAGTTGGGCTCTCTCCCAGTGTGAAAATATGTGATTTTTCTGAAATCAACAAACAATGCAACATTTAGAGGAGTCACATGGATCATTAATAAAGACAATAAACAATAAATGTCCCAAAGTAGATCCTTGAGGAACTTACTGTGGTCTGTTGGTTTCCCCTTAGTTTTCATAATTCCCTGAGAGCCACAATAATGAAAACCCTATTCTACTTATTTAGACATGTATTTGTGTGTATGAATGTATTCACTGTTTTGTTATATGTCACGGCAGCCATGACGAGCCTGCCGTGTTCAGTTAGCAGCTAATTAGAACACTGATACAAACCACCGACAAATGAAGTGGAGCGTGTTGGCTGCATAAATATTTCCATATTAAAGCAGAGAAAGATGGTTCAGTTTAAAGAAAGAGCACGTCTTGGGAACATCTTAAAAATGTGAATTAATGTACAATCTGTGGTCAATGTTGCTCTGTTTGGATGATTGACTTGACACACGTCTCCTTAACTTCACTAGGAGAACATCAATAAAGAAATGTGATGTTGTAAAAGTTGTTTAAAGAAGACGATGTAAAGACAAACACATAATGTTGCAGTATGAATCAGTGAGACAGTTCATTTACATACACAGTAGGTGAAAGTGGAGTTCATCAGAAGAGCGCCGAGGGACTCCTGATTCAATCATGTGAGAAGAACTTAGTAAGAGGGTGAACGTGAAATCTTTCCTTTTCTTCTGCTTTGGGGGAGTGCAGAGACTGAATCCACAGCTGATTGCGTTCCTCGAGATGGGCGACATATTGAGATCTAATTCAGCAGAGCTGTCAGAGCGTCCCACTTCAGTCTGTGCTGAAAACCAACCCATAAAAGATGGTATTTCCACCCAGAAGGAGCTGCTTTTATAGAGAACCGATTAAGTAAAAAAAAAAACATTTCACAAAATGAAAATTGGGATTTCATTCAGATTTGGGCAGGGTCTTATGGGTTGGTTTCAATTTACACCCAAAGTAGTTGGATCTCAGCTTTGCTCATGTATCTTGTGAGTAGATTCAGACAACCTTTGTTTTATTCATCCAAAAGCTACAGTGGCCCTGAAGATCCAAACACGCAAGCACAAACTGAAGCACTCACATTTGAGAACCTTTGAACAAGTTGACAGTCTTGAATTTTTACAGAATGGATAAGACCTTCTGACCAATCAGAAGCACCTGATTGATGATGTATGTGTGTGTGTGTGTGTTTGTGTGTGTGTGGGTGTGTGTGTGTGTTTGTGTTTGTGTTTGTGTTTGTGTGTGTGTGTGTGTGTGTGTTGCGTGTGTTTGTGTGTGTTGTGTTGGGTGTGTGCGTTTTGCCCTTCAGGGCCACCATAAAAAGCAGCAGCTCTGAAAGCGCAAAGATTGACTTTTAAAGCCCCGGTCTGACGCTAAATGCTAATATCAGGCTCTGCTCTGTGTGGTAATCTCAGGTCTCGGGAAAGACGCTGTAAGTAAATCGTGGATGAAATGTCCTTGTTGCTTCATCTGTCACGTGTGGTGAATTGATTCATTAGTCCATTGTTGCTACACTCTTTTGTATTGATTTTTTTCTGTTCAAGGACAAACTTTAATGAGAAAGAAATGAACAAGGGACTGGAGAGCCACACACATGGCAGTGTTTCCACATGGTTTACTGCATGTCTACAGTATTCCCAAAGGAATCACGGAAGTCCGGTCTCCAGGTTTGCCCGAGAGCTGCTCACGTGTGATGGAGGGCCCCAAGACACAGACACAAGTCATTTGTCAGTTCGTATATCTCTCCAGGATACAGAAGCATAGAACACAATGACAGAGCCTCTTTTCACAGCCCACTGAGTGTTACTGTGTCAAGCTGTGATTAAAAGAAAACAGCTTGTGGACATAATGCTCTGACGGAGGTGTGAGAAACTACCCCCCTTGCCTGTTAGGGACACGTCTCACAGGAAGGACCCGACTTTAATTTACACATCATAAAGACAGAAATACAAGTGTGTGTGCCATGTTATTTTACCGTCCATTCAAATGTGACTCCTCAGAAACATAGATGGATAATATTCCCAAACCGACTGGCAACATTTTCTACATTCACATTAGTTGGCAAAGTTGGTCTTCAAATCTATTTCTGGCTGTTGTCGGAGCAGATCTGTCCACAGAGGAAAGATTAGCTGCAGTGACAAAAAAGCCAAAGCCAACCAATCTCCTCAACCTCTCAGGCCTACACAGACAGAGCTGTAGGAAACAAGTACAGCAGTTGAACTCAATATCAAATCAAATAGTACAAGTCTCACAAACAACTGAAGAAACGACCAAAGATGCTGAGGTCTGGGATCGTGTCACAGCAGGAGACATTTTATTATTGGTAAAAAGACACAATGAAAGTTTTGCAGCGTAGGCAAAACAGAGACCCTTTTCTTGGCCTCTGGTACGGCGTCGATCGATATGTAAGTAAGTAAGTAAGCTTTATTTATATACCGCCTTTCACAGACCAGAGCCACAAAGCGGTTTACAATTGTTATTTTTTGGGCATTTGTCCACTCACTCCACACAGAGATGGGAGCGGGATATGTTAACTTTGAGATTGAGCAAAAAAAGACATAAAATTAGTCAAGTTCAGTTTTAACACAATTGCATCAAAAGTATCCGAAAAGATCCATACAACTATTTATCTTGTGTTAGACTTTTTTGTGAAATGTTGTTGAATCTGAGCTGGTCATTTCAACAGTCTGCCCAAGTCCGTACTTTTTCACTTGATGTATGCTGTGTCCCAACGATAAAACATTTTTCTTTTGCTGTGACACGATCCAAGACCTCTGCATCCTAATTCATCATTCTCTTCACAACTTTTATTGGTAAAGAAGAGAAGCTAGAATAGATTCAAAGCAACAATACAATACTGCAGCAGGACCAGCTCAGAATGGCCAAAGGCAAATATCACTGCATCACAAGAGAATAACGACTATGATAGCAGCAGAACACCACCTACAGGGATTAAGAACACATTTCTTCTGAGAATTAATTTGTATGAAGCATGTTTTTTTCCCATTCAAAGCCACATCCCTCAGGTTCTGCCTACATGTCTCTTGTATTTCTCCAGACACATATCTTACACTTTTCCGTCAGAGAGGATGCTCGTGGCAGCTTTGTCGGTGGCAGCAGTGCCATCATGCTGACACAGGCTCGACCCGCTCCACTCGTCGGGGTAATGGGGGTGTCACCTCACCAGAGGCACACACACACACACACACACTCTCTATAATGAGCTGTTGTTCTACTACACACTCTTCTCCATCACACATCGCCTGAAAGCATTTAGCACGTACTATATTTGACATGTGTGCGCAGAGACACATGCAAACAGGAACTCTGGGTAGTTCTAATGCAAATGATCCATACCTCCACCCACATTTACATTTACCAGTGAGAGAAATACAGCCATATGTTCCAAATATGTCGTCTAACTGCTGTGCCGTCTGACTGCTTTCTAGATCCAGTAAAGGCTCCTGTATAATGTGGCTCATCACACACACAGTACCTGCTAAGTGTAAGTAATGTTTATTTATGTAGCGCGATTTTACAGACAAAGGTCACCCAAAGCGCTTTACAACGTTCAGAGTTCAGATATTGTTCCAATCATTCCACACACGGTGATGACGGAAGCGAGTCGCCGAACACACTGGCGCATCAGCTCCCAATCAACACCATCCATTCACTCTCTCATTTACATTCATACCTACTGTGACACCATTTTCAATCATGTTTAAACCTTTTTTTTTTTTTTTAAGGAAAACACCAACAAATCCTGGACAGAAACCAAAAACAAAATATGAAATATGTTGTACATGTGTGAGCAGGGCACCAGGCACCAGGACGATAGATCTCTGGCCTCCATCTCCAAAAACCGAGCAACCCCAGAACACTCCCAGACTATGTGGCAAAATGTCCCAGTAGTTTCACCATGGCACATAGTTCAGGTCGATGGAGAAAAGTCTTCATGGTTTTGAGCAAGTCCTATGCACAAATGTATGCATGGGACTTACTTAACACCATCAAGACTTTTCTGTCTTGGTTATCTGAACACATATGTATGCATGTGGTCAAAAGTTTCTGTTGTCTGATGGTGCTTTCAGACCGGATCATGCGTTGCGTCGGCTTTCAATGCAAAGCACGAACATCTCGGGACGCACGAACGGACTGTTCAGTAGAGACGCACGGACTGCATGGGAAAGTCGAAGGGGAGGAGCGGAAAATGGACGCCCACAGGAGATAAACTTTGCTCAACCTTTCCTTGTCGACGTTCGTGCAGCGACCAATCAGAGAGCTGCAAAGTGGTCACGGGGACATTAGTGGTCTGAGCGAGCAGACTGAAAATACTGTAAACAGCCAAAACAGGAGCTACACCTCGACTTAAAACCAGGGTTGACAATGGGGGACTGTGTGCTTGTGAACATATGTGTTGTCATGCTCCCGTGACTTTATGCAACTGCTTTGAGTGTGTTCGGAAATACCCTTTAATAATAAAATAAACTAATTGCGCACCTCCGTGAACACATACTACTGTTATATAAAGTCCGTGGAAGGTCTCTGAACACAGACACGCTACAAAGCTGCATTATTGGAGAAGATCTTTACACGAGAAGCCGCTAGCATAATTCTGTTAGCATCAGAGCCGGCCGGCTACTTCCGCCACCCCTGCGTCTGAAAACTAGAGAATGCGCGTCTGGTGAGCGAGGCTTCAGCGTTTGAGAGTTTGCGGTCTGAAAGCACCATAAGTCCACAGGTAGATTTGCAATGTCTGTTTCTCTATCTTGGCTCTAAAAGCAAGTGACACCAAATATGTGCAAGTGACACCATAATAATTGAAAAAAGTAAATGATAATGTTTCCAGTTTTCAGTAGCCCATGAGGGGGGGAAATGATCAGATACCCAGCAGGTTTGAACATAGTCTGAGTGAACCAAAACAGAATAACAAAATCCACACTTCTTGCCAAAATTAACATTATTAGAAAGATGCCTAACAGAAATGTACTTGATATCCTGGTTTTGAGCAACAGAAAATCAAATGTAGACCTATACACTTTTCTTCATTCCAGCCGTCACACACTTTGATCTGAGTTTTACTTTTAGACTTTTAAGAAAAACGTTTGTGTAAGAAACCGACAACCTCCCATTCAGCCATTGGGTCGACGTCAAAGATCTCCTAAATTAGAAAAGAAAGTTCTGTCTCCCATAGAGGGTTGGTTAAAACGCTTCAAAGTGAGCTGCGTAACAGTGCTTTTTGAAGTTAGTTTGTTGTTTGTGTGGGAACCATTCAGAGCCTGAAATGAATCACTCTGTGGGCTTTTGGATATAAGCAAAGATCCTACAAAAGGGATGAGAAATATCACAATGAGAATGAGAGAAAACCGAGAAGTGCCCACCAGAATCCACGTTTACACACGAAGCAAAAGTTAACTAACATTTCACTCATTGTTCATTGTAGTTATGAGTACACATGTCCTCACATTAGCAATAGATCCTGTGCCTGACCTTGACTCCTTGATAAAGTCTAAATGCAAAAATAATGAATTTATAAATGATGTGTTTTATGAAAAATCAATTTTCAAAACGCAGAGGCGACAGTGGTTCAGTTGGTAGAGCATTGGCCTTTGGGCCTGAAGGTTGTGGGTTCAAGCCCACCTTAAGACCTACTTTACAACTCCCACTGATGACTGCTGTCGTTGTGTCCTTGGGCAAGACACATAACCCTACTTTGCCCGAAGCCCTTGCTGAAAGATCTCAGCTCCTGTGGACTCACCACCTGCAGGAGGGGCTGCTGCTCTGTGACTGGGTGCAGCTCTGACTGCCACCCCCCTGACCCAGAAATGGATTAAGGGGAAGAAAATGGATGGATGGATGGAAGTTTCAAAACCCCCCACATCCTCAAACTCTCTTGTGTCCCACTTGTGCCTCTCTTGTCTCTCTTCTGTCTCTTTAGTGTCTAAGGTGTCTGTGGTGTCTCTCTTCTCTGGTGTCCTTCTTGTGTCTCTCTGGTGTCTCTCTTCTGTCTCTCTTGTCTCTCTCTTGTGTCTCTTCTGTCTTTCTTGTCTCTCTCTTGTGTCTCTCTTCTGTCTCTCTTCTGTCTCTTGTCTCTTTTCTGTCTATCTGGTGTCTCTCTTCTGTCTCTCTTCTGTCTCTCTAGTGTTTCTTCTGTCTCTCTTGTCTCTCTCTTGTGTCTCTCTTCTGTCTCTCTTTTGTCTCTCTTCTGTCTCTCTTCTCTGGTTTCCCTCCTGTCTCTCTCCTGTCTCTCTTGTGTGTCTGGTGTCTCCCTTTTCTGGTTTCTCTCTTGTGTCTCTCTAGTGTCTAAGGTGTCTGTGTGTCTCTCTTCTCTGGTGTCTCTCTGCTCTGGTGTCTCTCTTCTCTGGTGTCTCTCTTCTCTGGTGTCTCTCTTCTCTGGTGTGTCTCTTCTCTGGTGTCTCTCTTCTCTGGTGTCTCTCCAGTGTTGGTCTTATGTGTCTCTTGTGTCTCTCTAGTGTCCCTTTTGTGTCTTTCTAGTGTCTCTCGTGTCTCGCCCCCTTCTCTCTCTCCTCTCTCTCTTCTCTCCTGTTGTGTCACTCATCTCTCTCCTTTACCCTTTCTCTCCTCTCTCATCCCTCCCCTCTTTCCTCTCTCCTCCCTCTCTCTTCTCTCCTCTCCTCTCTCTGTGTTTCTCCTCTGGTGTCTCGTCCCCTCCTTTCTCTCCAGTCTCTCGAGTCTCTTTTCCCTCTCTCTTCTCCCTTCTCTCTGCTTTCCTCTTATATCTCTCATCTCTCTGCTCAATACTTTCTCTCCTCGCTCATCCCTTCCCACTCTCCTCTCTCCTCTCTCTATGTCTCTCTCCTTGATGGTGTCTCCCTGGTGTCTCGTCCCCTCCTTTCTCGTATCTCTCCTCTCCCTCTTCTCCCTTCTCTCTGCTCTGCACTTATGTCTCTCATCTCTCTCATCTCTCCTCACTCTCCGCTCTCTCCTCTCGAGTCTCTCATCTCTCTCTCTCTCCTTTCCCCTCGCTCCTCTCTCTCCCTTCTCCTCTTCGGAACCACAGTCTGGAGACGCTGTAGTGTGCGATGTTTCACTTAGTGTTAGATAAAGCCTGACTTCGGGGTTTTGTGTTTCAGAACCTGCTGAAGGTAATGCTGTGTTTAACCAGAATCAGAATCAGAATCATTTTTATTGCCAACGTAAGTAACGGGAGGTCACAGACTTGGAAATTGGAAAACCCCAGCCTCTGAAACACACTGGAGTCAATAACAGTGCGGACTTACCAGGCTCACAGTAATTCTAATAGATTTGGTTGATTGAACTGCAGAATGTGTGCAGAACTGCAATTCTGTGGTGGTGGTGAAGTCAGCTGTGGAAAGACACTGGTAGAATATGCAATAAAACAGATGGAGGATCCATAGTGTATGTGAAACCAGAGCCTGGGATAAAAGCTCTTTCCTTCTGCGGTAAACTTCATCTTGAGCATGTTTTTTACTATAGCTCAAAACACTGTTCAGAAGATTTGATTAGGTTTTCTCTGAGTGGGGATATTTGAGAGGACATTTAATTATCTCAATAATTTCACACTTTGACATGCCTGTAACTGCTCTGCACAAGATGGACTACAGTCTCTGTTGGGGGTAAGTTTTGATGATTATTTGAAAAGCACTTTATAAAGTTGGGTGGAGTTTTTTTTACAATGGGCACCCCTTAAGTTGGCCTGTGCACAGTTGACCAAATGTATTTTTGCAAAAGCAGATATCCATCATGTATGGGATACAGTGGTTCCATACTTTTCACGGGGCTTACATTCTAAAAATAATCTGCCATAAGTGAATTCCACAAAGTAGCAGCTGTTTTAAGGTTGTAAAACCCCTCACACTCACACTTTATACACTCTGCTAACCGCCTGAAGTCACAGCTGCTGATGTGCGAGCATGGAGATGTCATACCTGTTGGTTGTAGGTCTGAGTGCTGCTGCAGCTGTCAAAGGCCATGCATACATTGTAAATTACAGCTGCAGAGGACAACACTGTGAGGAGCAGGACTGAGGGCTAAGGTTAGACGGCGGTAGTGGAAATGGAGGTAACTGTCATGTTATACCAGCGATTATCGGCTGTTGATGATGTTGTTGGAAAATATATGCGGCGCATTACAAGAAAACTGCAAAACAGTGAGGTCGCAAAAAGTGAACTGTGTTCTACCCAGGGACCACTATATTTAGCTTTATCGCCTGTGAAAACTTGCAGTGAAATGCAATACTACCTTGTAATACAAAGACATTCTGAGCTTAATTGGATTCCAGGCATTTTTTTATATCAATAATATTATGATTGTGTTATTTGTTCATCACTATGACAACGATCCTCTTGTTGTCGCCCTGAAAGCCATGGACAGCTGCTCTTTTCAAACTCAGTAAAGGATGCGACACACAGCAGAGATGATGTGAGTGTCGGGCTGACACCGTGTGCCCCACAAACACAGGAAATGAAGTGTCTGCTGTCACTGAACCACAGAACCGGGTATTAAAAAATAAAGCACCTTAGATCTTACATCATCTCTGTAGCCGTATCTCAATAGTGAAGGCACTGAAGTTACAGAATATACATATATGTTCAGATATTTAAAAATGAGGTATATTATACTAAAGCATATTGATCTACAGCCTCAGTCCTGGATCTACAGCCTCAAACCTGGATCTACAGCCTCAGTCCTGGATCTACAGCCTCAAACCTGGGTCTAAAGCCTCAGTCCTGGATCTACAGCCTCAAACCTAGATCTACAGCCTCAGTCCTGGATCTACAGCCTCAAACCTGGGTCTAAAGCCTCAGTCCTGGATCTACAGCCTCAAACCTGGATCTACAGCCTCAGTCCTGGATCTACAGCCTCAAACCTGGGTCTAAAGCCTCAGTCCTGGATCTACAGCCTCAGTCCTGGATCTGCAGTTTCCATCCTGGATCTACAGCCTCAGTCCTGGATCTACAGCCTCAGTCCTGGATCTACAGCCTAAAACCTGGATCTACAGCCTCAGTCCTGGATCTACAACCTCAGTCCTGGATCTACAGCCTAAAACCTGGATCTACAGCCTCAGTCCTGGATCTACAGTTTCCATCCTGGATCTACAGCCTCAGTCCTGGATCTACAGCCTCAGTCCTGGATCTACAGCCTCAGTCCTGGATCTACAACCTCAGTCCTGGATCTACAGCCTAAAACCTGGATCTACAGCCTCAGTCCTGGATCTACAGCCTCAGTCCTGGATCTACAGTTTCCATCCTGGATCTACAGCCTCTAGTGCTCAAATCCTCTTTCATTCCTTTCTCTGGTGAATCGACAACTTTGCAAAATCCTCTCAGACGAGAAAAACGTGATATATTTTCTATAAAAACAACAATTCAAATTGCCTCTTGTTAAATCAACTGGAGAGCTGGCGGCTCACATTAGCGGCTGATTAGGATGATGAGTGTTCCTATATCCACGCAGCAATAATGTAGAATAAGCACATGCGCTCATAATGGGATTTTAATCTGAGTGGTGCTTAATCAGATTATATGACACTATGCTCCACGATGTCTCCAACTGTGATTTATGAAGTTTAGTTCAGGAGTGTCAAAGGCCCGTGTGGCTGCAGGTTTTCGTTCTAACCTGAGCAGGAGCACACCAGACTCCACCCAGTTGGAATGAGTCCAGTTTTGACTTGAAGATTTGATGAAATGTCTCTCTCCTCTCTTCCTTCTTCTCTCTTCTATCTCCTCTCATCCCTCTCTCCTATGTTCTTTCTTCTTGCTCCTTTCTTCTCTCTCATCCCTCTCTCTTCTCTTCTCTCCCCTCCTCTCTCCTTTCTTCTCTCTTCTCTCTCATCCCTCTCTGTCCAATTTTTTCTCTTCTCTGTCCTTTCTTCCTTTTCCTCTCTCCTCACCTCTCCCCTTTCCTTTCTTCTCTCATTCATTTCTCTCTTTCTTCTATCTTATCTCTCTCTTATCCCTCTATCTCTCCTCTCTTATTTAGTTTCCCCTATCTTTTTTCTCTCATCCCTCTATCTCTTCTCTCTCCCTCATCACTCTCTCTCCTCTCTCTCTCCACTCTCTTGACTCTCTCCCTCTTGAGAGAGACTTTATCCCTGTTCTACATCAGCGGTGTCAAATTCAACTGGTCATGGCCGAATATAAATGGTTTTGCTGATTAAATTCCACTTATTTTTGTCCAGTCCCAAATCACAACAGCAGTCGACTCGTAGGACTTTACAAGGTTGATAATTCGCCAACAACAGATTAGAAAATAAAGCAGTTAGAACACAGAAAATAACAGTAATAACAAACGTATAGGAGCGAGGAGGAAAGACCAATGTGCTCGTCTATCTAGATAATATAATCCACTCATGGACCCTATACCTCTCTCCCTGAAGGCATCACTCTCTCTCTCCACATGCTGCTTCAGAACTTCAATCCAGGTTTGAGGTTTGAAATGTTGAAATCCTCCCCTAAGAGAGTCATTCCACAAAGACAAGCATCTGGTCTGTCTGATTTAAAGCTGCATTACCTGACTTTATTTTTTTATTCCTTACAAAAATTCAATCCATATCCATGCAATGCAAGAAAAAGTAGTGCAGATTTGTGCTGGCGTGTCATTTTATTTTAGATCGAGTTTTCGTGAAACAAGATAGAGAATGTGTTTCGGGTCCAGATTGTGACCAATCACAGCGGACCACTGGCCCCCGCTTTCTTGAGAAAAGCTACGGGTCCCTCGTCAGCACAGACAGCGGAGGTAAACAAGCGGCGGAGGCTAACCTGAAACTTCCCGTGTCTTCGTTACCGGTTACTGCTTACACAGCGAAACAGCCAAAAGAAAGTCTTGTTCTTCCGCGCTTCCCGGTTCAATCATTCTATGGTCATGCCATCCACGTGCGATCCATATCGTGAGACGTGAGCTCCATATATATAGCGTAGCATATGAGCGCAGGCTGAGGGGGAGGGGGGTAGTGGGGGGCAAAAGCTCCATGCGGGGAGGGCGAGTAAAAAGAGCGAGCTCACTGCCCACATTCAAATATTTCTCAAAGTCAGTTAGTGCGGCTTTAACTGTTGTCCATATCAATAAAGAGACAGAGATTTAAAAACAAAAAAATGCTATAACAGGCATGGAACCACAATGGTTAGTGCTTGTGTTGCAGTGGTTAGCACTTGTGCCTCAGGGAGAGAAGGTTCTGGGTTCGATTCCACCTCCAGGCCTTTCTGTGTGGAGCTTGCATGTTCTCCCCGTGTCTGCCTAGGTGACCCCCTAACCACTAAACACAGAAAGTACAATAGGTCTGCACCTCAATCCTGCTTCCTGCTATATTTTACTGTGATTATTTTTGCCTTCTGTGTCTGTCTTATTCTGTTCAGCACTTGCCTTCTTTCCTTGTGTAAGAGTTGATCTATACAAATAAACTTGCTTTGCCTATAGAAGTAAAGATGACTAACTTACTTGTTATCTAAATGAGGGGTACTGTGATATAGCTGTAGTATGGTACCTATACTAGCTCCAATTCTCGGCCCCTCCTGTTGCTGGGGGGACTGGCCGTCACACCTCCTGATTGACAGTTTGGCTGGGACATGGAACTCATCCCATTCATAGTGTGCATCCCTTCAAAAGTGAACATGATTTGAACTTACGCTAATTGCCTTGCAAAACCATTCTCTCTTATCAGTTCGAAAGCAGGAGAGCCCAAATTTGGTCCAGTCCAATCACAGCCGCCAATTTGTATGTGTCTCTCAAATACTGACAACGTATCCTCTCATATATTCTCAAAACATTCCAAACAAATCCTGCACCAATTTGCAAAGAAGTGCTTTATGTATTAGAGGAAAAAAACAGGCCAAGTCTTTCTCTAATTGGTTAATCCGTCCGTCAAACATGCTTTTAATAATAGAGAGACAGGACAAAGTTCTAGAAGGTTTGTCTGAAAATACCTCTTGGTTCTTTCAGGGTGAATGAGGCCGTGTTTGGGTGTCAATGAGGAGACTGTCGCTGGAGAATAGATAGACGGTTTCATTCCAGACGTAAAAAAGACGGGTATTCAGAGATGGTGAAAGCATTTGAAATCTAAAATGTCAAACATCTTAAGCGTGGATGCCTGTTAGAATTTATCAGTCACCTTCAGCTTTTCCTGGAAATGTATAAAGTGCACGCCGGCAGCTTAGAAGAGGTTATGTGGCGTTTTTATATGTGCTACTCACAATTCACAGCTTATTAGTTTGCTATGTTGTTTATTTTTATTTATTTTAATTGTATTTTTAGTATCCCCATTAGCTTCCACCAGTGTGTTTGCTAATCTTCCTGGGGTCCCACCAAGATGAGATAAGAAAAACTATATTGATCTCACAATAGATCATATACAGTCAAAATAAGTAAACAAATAACACCAGAACCAGAACAAACAGAAAACATGGCATGACTTCTACCTTTCACCATAACTGCCACATCCTCCGTTTACGCTAATTTTAACTTTGTATTTAACTGTATTTTTAACATGTATTTTAACCGAAATAAATGTATAGGGGACCTTGAGTGTCTAGAAAGGCGCCTAAAAAACTACTATTATTATATATTGAAGGTTCTGTGTGGATTTTTGCTGTCCCTATAAACTTTCCCTGGGATCAATGTTGCCAACCTTCCTGGACTTTATATAGCTTTTTAGGGGTTTTTTGTTGCAAATTTTTGTTTGGACAGATTACTCTTTCACTGACCTATGTTGAGGGAAAAAATGATCCAATGTTCTCATTTGCCCCTGGTCCCGCTGCCTCGGCCTGTGATGGATGAGATGTATATTCCTTTTTCATTTAGTAGAAGAAGTCCTAGATCTGGTTTATGGAACGGGAGAGCATGCACCCTTCTGCACATTTGGCGTCTTACATTTCCCAGCTGGAAGGTGGCTTGAAGGTCAACATGAGATTATAATGAATGTGGGGTTTATGGTCTGACTGCAGCTGGAAGGAAACCGTTGAATCATTCGTGTTCCAACTTTAGTGTGTCGAGCATGGGCTGGGAGCGAGAGAAGCTCGAGGGGCACCGCCGATCACTGCATGGTCCCGCCTCCTTCCCTCTGTCTGCCAATCATAATCATAATTCATGTTAATGCTTGTTTCTTCCCTCCACATCCTGCAGCAGAAGCACCGGTCCCTCTCTGCTATTGGAACTCAGTGAGGAAACGCACTGGGGGAGCTCAGAGTAAAGCACCAAAATATTTTAGTGACATGTTAGTCCCATATGAACCAGCCCGGACTCTGAGGAGCACAGGGACTGGACTCCTGTTAGTGCCCAGAGTCAGAACTAAACATGGGGAGGCTGCATTTCAGATTCATGCTGCTAAAATCTGGAACAATCTTCCTGAAAGTGTGAGACAGGCCTCCTCTCTGACAATGTTTAAAACCAAGTCTAAAACAGTTCTGTTTATCTGTGCATACAACTGAGGGATTTTATCTTTTTATCTTTCTTTTTAATGTTCTGTGATTATTTATGATTTTAATGCTTTCTTGTTTTGCTCAGCACTTTGAATTGCCTTTTGTATGAATTGTGCAATACAAATAAACTTGCCTTGCCTTAACAGGTGGGTTTGGAAAGCAATTTTAAGTCCTAGAGTGAGAGGGAGTTTCTGATGGGTTGTGGGAGTGAGTTCCCAGGAGTGAGGGCAGCTGCGGCGAAGGCTCGGACCCCCAAGGTTCAATCTTGAGGGGACTAAACACACAGACCCAGGACATGCTGGAGGGACTATCTCTCAGTTGCTCCGGGAACATCAGGGGAAGTCTGGTCGTCTCTGCTCAGGCTAATGCCTCTGTAACCCGGCAACAGATAGAGCAAAACAAAATGAAAAGGAATAGACAGTGATTAGTGAATTCATGGAGTTGGGCCTGTTGTGTGCCGCTCTGTGGAAGATTATGGACTAAGATACAGCATTTCCATGGATACAACCAGATGGTGGACCGCTTCCTGGTCTGTGGAGATGCTGGCCTGCTCTCAGAGAATTAAATACAACGGAAGAAAAAAATAAATAACTGGGAAATGATTTTAAATTATGTATCTTTTTTTTTCAGTGCAAAAACTGCCCCTTATGGACCATAGGCTCTATGTGTTTTTAATCATTGCATTTTCTGTGTTTGAACTGTTTGATTCTCTGATCTGTGTCGGCAAAACGACAGATTTGTAAAGAGATAACAACTGTTGTGATTTGGGGCAACATAAAAAATAAATTGAATTGAATTAAACTTAGCTGTATAATTATTCTTTTAAGTGATCTTGTTGAACCACTTTAAAATTCCAGACTTGTTTTTTCCAGTGGCTCAATCAATGTGATAGGACTGAATGTTTATTAAGGTAGATGTCACTGGTCCTTGTCTTAATTGATTCGTCGGACGGTGCTCGCCGCTCCGGGAGAGGTCTGCTGCCGTGGGCTGTCACACGCTACATGCAGCACCAGCGTTCGAACAATGTCTCATGTTTTTTAATGGGCCGTGATTTCAGAGATTACCCAGGTTCCTCTGGGGTTCATGGGAAGACGGCGCTCCCTGGTGTGCTGAGGTTGTCTCTTCTATCACGGTGAAAATACCACCCACAAACTAATAACATTAGCATTTTGAGACCAGGATTACTAGTTGGTCATGTAGTAACGGTAGTGGGTATGATAGTGGTTGTAGTAGTTTATTTCATTGGTTATTCTGAACACTAGATCCTATAGGTCACACATTGTCAAAGATCTCACACATTTAACAATAACAAAAAATAAATAAAGACAATGGATGGATGGATGGAAATGTTAGTAATGTTTGAAGCCACTTGATGCCATCCCCACATGGACTGAATAAATACATTGGTTGTAGGTTTCTCCACACTCATTTCATAGCGTGCGGATCTGAGACCTTGTTGTGCCTCAATAAACTTCATTCTCCAAGAAACCTGCGTTCCATACCAAACTTGAAACAACAATGCCTGACAAAGGGGTTCAGGCTGTAGCCAAGACTTACCCTGCCTAAGCCCTTTTACAACTGTGACACTAAGTCCAAAGATGACACATTTTAACATTTTGTGTGGTCCCTGTGTCCTCTTACTACTGTCCTGTATGCGCTGCAACATTGAACTATTTTATATTTGTTCCATATACAAATGTGTTTCTTTACAAAACAAAATCATATACCTAACATATTCATACCTAACATTTATACCCACTTCCAGCATTTATGAAAACAAAAGGAAAAGTAACATGTGAAGAAAGTTCAACAATGTTGACATTTTATTGTTCTTTGGTCTGGAAAGAAAAATGTTTGTGAAGTTTATTGATTGACATTTGTGCGCAGTACGTAGCTGCAGGTTGACTGGCACCAGTGTAGAATTATCTTTATCGACTTATGCTGCTACAGTGTTGCATGTTGGGATATGGTCTGGCGTTTCAGATTAAGACTGACCGATGGCTCGATGATGTCAAGAACACTCCTGCTGTTGAGGCGGTGATGGGGAGGAGGAGGGTTGTGGCTTGAACTGAAGCTCTTTGATGCAGAAAGCACTGTTTAAATGTTACTATTTATCATAGTAGGGTTACAGGTGTGTACACTCAAGAAAGAGATTGGTTAAATTGGTTAGATTGGTCACGAGTTGGAGATGATTGTCCGTTTCCTCGCAATTGCAGTATTGTAACAGCCTGCTTACATGTCTTAGTAAAAAAGATCTGTCATGTTTACAAATTGTTTGTTTTAAATTTGACTTGTTTGTGTATTATTTCTATCTGTACGTTTTAAATGTGAAGCGCTTTGTGACCTGGTCTGTGAAAGGCGCTTTACAAATAAACTATACTATACTCCAGCTCATCCAAGGGAATGCTGAGGCGTTCCCAGGCCAGATAGGGGACTAGATCTTCCCTAGAGCCCCCCCACCCCGATGAGAAATGCCCAGAACGTCTGGGAAGCGTCCCAAACAGACGCCCGAGGCTCCTCACTTGGAGAAGCAGCAGTAAAACAACCAATCTATAAAAGGTTTTTAACTGATCTATTTTGGTGAATTTTCTGCTTGCGCAATACCACAATGCTTTGCGGGCCGGGGGGGAGCCTTATGCCATGGATCTAATGAACCTGAACTAAAACAAGCCTTATTTAACCTTCAAAAAAGTTTATTTCAATGCAGCAGGTGGTTAGTGGGTAAGTAATGTTTTTTTTATAAAAACAATATATAAACAAGTGTTGTGGGCGTTTGTCTCTCACTCCACTCAGAGATGGGAGCAGGTCGCCATACAGGAGGCACATGCCAGACCTGTTTTACATGATAATAGTGGTGGGGGAAACCTCAACTGGATAGGGTATTACTAGCTTGTAGCTGAATAACTCATGTGCTCGGGGGATTCTCGTGGTACTGCAGACTGAACCAGACTAAATTCACGTGGGCTACCCAGAAATTTTCCCCATAGAACTCAATGCATATTAAAACAGCTCAACCTCAGCTGACAGAGAACCTACAGCTTTAATAAAGATCGGATTTTGTGGGGATTTTTGTGTCCCTTGTCATCCTGAACTTTTTTTCTTCTTAAATCCTTCGGTTTTCTTTAAATCCACACTTTAGTGCCACAAACTCTGCCCGTCTGGTTCCCGCTCTAACTCCCGCTCTGATGAACTGCTCTGATTGGTCAGAGCGCGGCCGAGCCCCTCTGTGCACGTGCGTGAGACCCGATGTGAGACCCACACACGCGTGTTTGGCGCAACGCATTATGGGAGATCATCCACTGCGCAGAACCGGGAGGACCAGACGATGCCCAAATACAGGCGAGTTTCCCATAGATCTTTGCGAGTTCCAGCCGACTTCTGCTAATCTTTTCAGCCCCCATGCCGTCACAAAGCGCCACTGAGCACAACCATTCATTTGAATAGGGCGCCATCTTGGATCGCCGGGGCTTGGGGAAACCGGAGCACTCGGAGGAAACCAAGGCATGGGGAGATCATGCAAACCCCATGGCAAGTATTCTAAACCCTCACAAACTCATACAACTCACACTGCATGTTACTTTCTTGGGAAAAGCAACCTCCCACGCAGAAACACACATTGGAACTAGTAGCAACTCTCTATAAACTGCCTAATTCAGCCATGTCGGCTCAACCAATCTGTGTCACAATTATTTAATGAAGATGATAGATTAAAAGTCCAGGGTAAAAAATTATATAAAAATCCAACCGAAACTAGAGGTACAAATAGACACGGACAATTCAAAATAAAACAAAGTACAAGATTGAAATACATACCAAGCCAATGTTATGTTTTTTCAAGTGTAGTTGTGGGAGAGGGCTGGAGTGAAGGTAGATGAGAAGCCCACAGGGGACTAGAAGACACCAGACTGAATCCAGTCTGAATTCTGTTCTCACTCCACTACTCTCATTACTAATATTTGTATTTCTCCAAAACACCCACACCACTTGGCGAACAGTAGCAGAATATCACCGTTCACCACAGAGAGATAGGCAGATAAGGCAATGTTTTTTATATAATAATTGTTTTTATCAGTGGGGGTCTGGGCTCCTACGGTCCCGACAATGATTGCGGCGTATAGAAAAGCCAATATAAGAGAACGGGGAAGATAAGATCATAGCACAGGGAAAAAAAGTGTGTTAAGAACAACTAAAACGAAAAAGTTCAACACTTCAATATGTGTTTTTATTGCGCAATTTACTTCTATATCTTTTAAGTGCAGCGTCCTGGCTTTAGTGCAGCAGTGAGTCGGAGTTTCCAGGCGTGCGGAGAGATAAGGCACTAAATTCTATCTATAAATATTCATGCTGGCTCCATCATTTGACTTGTCAGATGGATATGAGAACACACTTTGGACCAGTGTAAGACAAGCTGCTGCTCATGGAAATGTCAAGTTATTTATGAGCTGTCCATGTACAATCTGCAAACGCTCCCATTTTAAACACATGTGAATACTGAGCCGGAACATACAATATTAAAGTTTTAAAATGGTGTTGTGTAAGGAAGACGGCCGATGCCACCCTGTGACTGTGACTAAATTAAAGTCAAACAAATCATGTCTGTATATTACTAATAAAACATAACATTTTTTATTTGTATAGCACAGTTCATACACAGGGCAACTCAAAAATGCTTTAAAAAACAAGATGGAGACAAGAAGGATAAAAAGTTATTACTCCATTTATTATACAAGTACCCATTCTTCACTTTTGCTCCATAGCACATACTTTATTTCTACCAAACACACATTCAGTACAATCTTCACACCTGAACCAGATGTTTCCTGTATGTTTGGTAATTTTCCTCTTGCTTGAGATTTTCATGTATTTTTTATCAAGCCATTATCCTCAGGCAAGTCTCTCCATGGCCTCGCACCAAAATATATTAGTGACATGTTAGTCCCATATGAACCAGCCCGGACTCTGAGGAGCACAGGGACTGGACGCCTGTTAGTGCCCAGAGTCAGAACTAAACATGGGGAGGCTGCATTTCAGATTCATGCTGCTAAAATCTGGAACAGTCTTCCTGAAGATGTGAGACAGGCCTCCTCTCTGACAATGTTTAAAACCAGGTTAAAATCATTTCTGTTTAGCTGTGCATACAACTGAGGGATTTTATATTTTAAATGTGTATCTTTCTTTTTAATGTACTGTGATTATTTATGATTTTAATGCTTTTTTGTTTTGTTCAGCACTTTGAGTTACCTTGTGCTATACAAATAAACTTGCCTTTCCTTATTTGTAGAGCGTCTTTCCTGCACAGAGCAACACAAAACACCTCAAAATGTACATCAGTCAAGGCACAGATCATCACATAGAAACAAAAACACTATAATCACCAACAAAAACACAATAAAAAATCACAGTTGGTCTTTGGGTCTGAAGGTTGTGGGTTTCGATCTCCCCACAAGACCCAGTCCAACTGCTCCCATTCATGTCTGCTGGTGTTGTGTCCTTGGGCAAGACACTTAACAACTGTCCAGGGACTACAGATGGAAAATAGCCCTTAGGCTAATTCTGGCATATTTACATGTATAATGTATATTAAATCATTGACTGCCAGCTGTTTTTGATGATTTCACTCATTCTCAAGACTCACAGAATATTATTTCCTCAGACTATGTGAAATATGAAACCAGATTCTGAAAGACTGGATTGTCTACTTTCATCAGCAAAGATAAGTTTGTTTCTGGCTGTTTTTATTGTCCTGTAATCCCCAGTCGAATAGAGGGTCTCAGACAAATACGTTAATGGCAGTCAATGAGTTAATATGCACTGTCCCTTTAATAAATAAATACAAATTTTTAAAAAAACACCACAGTGCCCCGATCCCCCACTGACAGAACAAGGCCGACACAGAGATGGAAGAATAAAGGGGTAGAAAATTAATAAATTAATTAATGAAAAGGTAATTAAAAACATTAAAATCACACAAGGAGTTAAAAACATTAAAATCACACAAGGAATTAAAAACATAAATAACCACAGTGCATAAAAAATAGAGATAAAATCCTTCAGTTGTATTCCAGGCAAACAGAACCCTCTTTAGCCTGGATTCGAACATTGCCAGAGCAGACGCTTCTCTCACATTTTCAGAGACTGTTCAGATTTTAGCTGCATGAATCTGAATTGCATTCTCTTCATATTTAGTCCTGACTGTGGGCACCAGCAGGAGGCCAGTCCCTGTGCTCCTCAGAGTCCGAGTTGGTTGATATGGCACTAACATGTGACGGATGTAGTTTGGTGCGAGGCCCTGGAGAGACTTGTTTACAAGCAGGATATGTTCGAAATGAATGTTAAATTCTCACCTGTGGGATTGACATGATGATTAGTATAGCTCTTGTCATAAAAAAAGGTGGTGATAAAGATGCTCCTGTCTTCTTGATAATGACCTGAACGCTGCAAAGCTGAGCGCACTTTAATAGCTGTCTGCGATGGAAGATTTATGCTTGTGGGAAAGATCGTGACTCATAGCCTAAAATTTGTGATTTGAAGCCCCAGCGGTGAGACTGGGATAATGAGTAAACTTAGAGCTGTCCCACGAAACAAAGAGGCTGTGAATCAAACCAAACATAAACTTGATTTTTTTTCTAACATGGAGAAGGGTCCCTCAGTCTTGTACATCTGCGCCTCACACCATGAAATAATCCAATTTGACGATATATCGGGGTGATAGTGGCTCAGTTGGAAGAACGTTGGCCTTTGAGCCTGAAGGTTGTAGGTAAGCCTTCACCACTGACGTCTGCTGTTGTTGTGTCCTCAGGACTTAACCCCCCTTTGCCTGAAGCTCCCACAACAGAGCAATCATTGAGAGGTTGGTTTTCTGTGATTTAGGTGGCCTGACCCAGGAATGGACAAAGGAGAAGAAAATGGATATATATGGGCAATATATTAACCCGGCAACAGAGTGTGAAAAGTGCCATTAGACCGCGACCACTAAAAAACAGAAAGTCTTTAGCTATAATGTAAAAATTGCACAATTTTTGCAAGTTTCAACGACAATGGCTCAATGTCATCTTAACAATATTTGAGTTAAGCTGTGAACAAGCAGCAGAGTTACCTATAGTTTCCAAAGTGCCCCCCAATTAGAGATTGGGGGGCCTTTTTCCTTTCTGAATTGTTGTAGCATTTACTGTACATGAACTCCTAGTTTTGTGTTAGAGGTAAATCGAATCTCAAAATGTAACAGTTTAAACTTGGACTCTCTCCCATGAAGCTCACATGCACACTGCACATTTTGATAAAAGAAATTACAAAGCAACAGTGCAACAGTGCAACAGAGGTCCAGGTGAACTCCGAGATGCAGCAATAAATCCATTTCTTGCTTTTCTCTCGATGGTTTGGTGGAGACCGAGTTCCCTCACAGCATTTTCCAGGGTTCATCTGTAGAGTATATCTTCAGCTATAGCTTCCTTCCCCGGTCTCTAAGGATACAATAACAGAAACAAACAGCTCAATTCACAAACTCCAACAGTCCTCATCTGCAGTCCTCGGAATTGAATATATTTCTTTAGGGTACCACTTATTAGAAAAATAAAAAAATTAAAAAAATACTCAAAAAATCTGACTTTTTGTCACGATGCCTCACGAACTGCTCAGTGGGGGACAAGGCCGACAACTATAATACCTGATGTTTTTCTCCTCTTTTTCTCTAGCTTTGTAGTAGAAGTGTGTTTCTTGCACAACCCTCACTTTGAAATGAAAGCAGAGAAGGTTTTTTCCCTAGATTCACGCACACTGGACGCCATCTCAACCCAACTGCTGATGTTACTGGCGGTGTTACAGAAACTTTCCCCACAGCCTCCCTGCTCTGCTCACAACTCCCCAGATAATGACTCTAACTCTCCACAGTTAGTTCTGTTTGTCAGCATTTCCTCCAACCTTTGGGAGGTTTTAAATCACTAAAACTATACAGTTATATGTGCAGAATTTTTACTCGTCCTGTCCCAAAGGAAATTAATGCAGTGCTTCAAACTGACAAATGTACGAGGAGGGGAGAGTTGAGGATGTGGACGTTCCATTTCACAGATCTTATTCAATGGTTCAGGCAGAGGTGGCTTTCATTGTGCCACACTGCGAAATCTGATGAAATGTGATGAAAAATGCGTCAAGAAATGTCTCAATATGGTACATTTTGACAATGGGACAGGCAAAGTGCTCTTGTTTTGAAAAGATACAAGAAATATCTCCCTTGGAATGAGAAAATAAAACAACAGTTCTTGAATTAAGACTAAGTGGCTTTGTCCGATTGGAAAATGTTGTTTTAAGACAGTCAGAATGTGCTCAAATTAAGATAAAAACCACACAATTCAAGCCATTATTACCTTATAGTTGATCAGGTTGGTAGAGCATTGGGTTGTGGGTTTGAGACCTACTCACAAATCACCACTGATGTCTGCTGTCGTTGTGTCCTTGGGCAAGAAACTTTACCCCACTTTGCCTGAAGCCCCCTCTGAAAGATCAAGGCTCCTGTGGACTCACCACCTGCAGGAGGATCAGTGAGGGGCTGGTGCTATGTGGACTGGGTGTAGTTGTGACTGCCACCCCTCCCCGACCCAGAAAGGGATTAAGGGGAAGAAAATAGATTACCAGAATCAATACATTTGTTTTTGTAATTTGAGTACATTGCAACATTATTTTCTCACTCGAATTGAGACATTTTTTTTTAAACAAAATAATTTTCTTTGTCCCATTGGCAAATCTTGTTTTAAGGCAGACAGAATGCACTCAAAGATCAATTTTGCCAATTTTGAGACATTTTTAGCTTGTTTTTTATCACTTTTTGCTGAGTATAAGGGTATGCTCTGGTGTCTTGATTTACTATAGTCCCAGGACTGAGTCGACTGCTTGTGGTGAGTATACAGGATAATATGCAAATTGTATACAGGTGAAACTGAAATTTACAAGGCTGAAATTCAACTCACAAAATTAATCTATATGACGGACTCATTACTTGCACCGTTGGATGTTTTGAGACTTATCGTATTCAATGATTCAGGCATGGGTGGCTTTCATTGTCCCTGCTTGGAGAGTGACGCCGGTACGGCTTTGGCTCCGACCCCAGTCGCAGTCGCCTGGAGGGGCCCCGCAGCCGCACAGTGCTCTGCCTTTGCGCTTGTTAGAGGAGAGTACCAGCGTCTCCCAGGAAATCCTGAAAGCCGGCATGAAGGGGGTGCCGAGGCCGGGTTGTGTAACAGACTGATGTGTTTGTAGCAAGAAAATGACACACGGGTCAATGGGAGGAGCTCATTCTGCATACTCGAGGAGGCGTCAAAGCATATACTGGATTTTGTGGGAGGTAAAATAAGGCAGTTTCTGTATGATTTATGAACAAAACATGCAGTTCTTTGTTTATAATTCATGAATTCAGCGGCTGAGTGAAGCTGACACGTGAAGATATGAGTAAAACGAACATGAGAGGTGTGTGATTTCTGTTGACGGTTTTGCTCTCTGACTGACACTGTACATTTCTCACTATTGAGCATACTGTATATATATTGAGTACAGATGTGTTCTCCAAGGCAACCTTATATAACATGCAGAGGTTCTCAAGTGGAACAGTGTCAGGACCCAGCATTCACACAGGCCTTGTTTCCACTAGCCCTATACTCGGCTCTACTCCACTCTACCCGGGTCTGCCCTACTCTACCCAAAGGCTTTTCCACCGGCCCTGTTTAAGCGGCACAAGCTTGGCCCTGGTTCTATCTATCTTTTGTCTTGTCTGTCTGTATGTCCTCAATTGATTGATTTTAAGATTTTATTGTTTGTTTTTAAAGCTTTGAACAAATTGGCCCAAAAGTACATCTCAAACCTCATTCAAAATTACCACCCGCCCTGTGCACTGAGGTCCAAGGGTCAGCTCCAGCTTGTGGTACCGAGTACAACATGGTCCATTGGGGCTGGACCATGGATCTATAATAATGTCTGGATAGGCCAGGGTATAGCTGTCCCACCCATGGGCACAGGGGTCGCCCGTGGTACTACAGACTAAATTTATGTGGGCTACCCAGAAAAAAGTCCCATAGAACTCAATGTAAACTAAAACAGCTCGATCTCAGCTGACAGAGAACCTACAGCTTTCATAAAGGTCTGATTTTGTGGGGATTTTAGTGTCCCTTGTCATCCTTCAATCCTTCAGTTTTCTTTAAATCCACACTTTAATGCAACAAACTAATTCTTGTCCCGCTCTAACTCTGCTCTGATCAGCAGCTCTGAGCCATCGTGGATACCCTGGGCTTGAACTTGACCAAAACTATAGATTGCTCTCCCCTCCCATATTCAAACTGCTCCTTATGGCTCTGAACATTGTAAAACGCTTTGGGTGACCTTGGTCTGTGAAATGCGCATATAAAAAAACATTACTTACGTACTTACTACTTCTGTTTTTTAAATTCCTGTCTTAAGACCCATTTTATGCTCTGGCTTTTAACACTGAGTTGCATGATCCTTTTTTTTTTTTGCTTTACTGTTATTTTATGTATGTATACTTGTATGCAAATACATTTTACTGTTTTACAATGCGTTTGTTTTATTTCTCTTTTTTTTTTGTGGTAGGGGAAACCATAGCACCCGGAGGAACATGCAAACTCCACAAGCGCTACTGTGGCGCCACCATTCTACAGCATATTAAACTATATCACCAGCCAAATGAGGGTCAATTCGGGCTCACATTCGAGAGAATTTTTTTATGACATGAATGTTCATGTCATAAAAAAATAAATGTTAAATTCAATGAACCAAGGTATTGGAAATAAATCGCGCTGGATAGTGTATTTAAAGTGGACATTACTAGTCAAGTAAGCGGTGATTTGAGTTATTTTTAGATGGCGTGACAGAAGCCGCACCTGCCCACACCTCCTCCTGGTAATGGGACAAAGCTCACAGCATACAGACGTACTTCCCTCTATTCCTGAGGCCATTTTTCATTTATGTGTTCAGCTCATCCCATTATCCATCCCCTCTCTCTTTTCCTTTTCTCTGTTGATTTCTCTGCTGTCGCCCCTCTCTCTCTTCTCGTCTCGCTCCTCATTCCGTGGCTCCCGTCCCAAACTCGGGAGCGCAGTGGGGACAGGGGCCACAGGAGCAGCCATGATTTATTCTCAGCTCTTTCTTGGGAGCGTCATGAATAAATTGAGTGTGAGGTGCGTTCTTTTGCAGCAGAGAGGAGACGTAAAGAGGAGGTTTTATTCTGATTTTATGTTTGCAAATAAATCACCGACATAAAGTTTATACCTGTGCTAAACTGTTTACTGACTTTAAACGGATGCTAAAATAGGAGATTTGTTCCACAGTGATCTGCGTCTTTCTTAAAATCCATAAAGTGGATTTTCAAGTCTTTCTTGTTGTTGCTGGCAGATCTCATGACTGTGTCGTGTTTCCAAACTGAGCTGAACTGTTCAGATGGTTCATTTCAAGGTTTTTTACCAGATTGAACTCTTTGTAAAGGAAGAATGAGAAATGTGATGTAGTGGTTGAATTATATTCTGTTAGTTGCTGTATTTGATTACACATGATTATTCTGGATATTCTCAATTGCCCCACAGTTGGGAAATGTTGAATATATATAATGAGATATATTGTTTCAAAGAAATAAGAGTAAGAAGCATGCTGCGGTCTTAGTTGTCTTGTATTTCCCTTTTACCATTTCTCTGTTGAGTCCAAGGACTGATTATCTATTCATTAGATAATACTGCAACGTTAGATTTCTAGATTTCTGTTTATGAATCCTTTAAAGCTGCACAAACTCACTTTGTGCTACTTATTCTTCAAAAGGACGTATATCCCAATGCATTGCATGGATATGGTTTGAATTTTTGTAATGAATACAAAAATAAGGTGAGGTAATGCAGCTTTAAAACTTTAACAGAAATATGTTTTGAATTTGCATTATGTAAGATTTTCATATCAAATCATCATTAAATGGCCCTAATTTGTGAAAATGCATTAATAAAACATGTTCTTACTCAATACTTATTTAACTGAGAACAGTTGTTCAGAGATGTTCGAATTTCAAAATTAGTTTTACAGACCCTAAGTCTTGTCATTGTTTTAATTTCGATGTCCTGCCCCCCACCGTTTTTCCAATCAGAAAGTCTGTGATCGGGGTTGCCAGATTTTTACATATTGCTGCTTTAAGACTCTAGTTTCTAGAGACTTTATGTTTAATCCCTACGTTTGTGATCCGTCCAAACTATTTTAATTTCCTCTGATATTGTAAACTCCCCCGGATGGGCGGCTCGGAACTGAGACTCCCCTCGAGCAAATCAATAAAAACCTTGCTACCTCGTGCCGCAATGGCTACTGTAAAGCCACCACTGGGTATACAACGAATGAATTATAAATGAAATTATGAAACAACTTTGACGTCTGAAAAAGCAGGCTCAGACCAATTTGTTGTGTTATTTATGAATGTTTTATTGTTACTCACCGCAAAGGGACAAACGGGGGCGAGGAGATGACAAGCTAGCGTTGTTCTAAAAGTCTTTCATATAGGCCTGTAGATTGTCGTAATCAAAGCACACTGCATAAAAGTAATAAATGTGTAAATGTCTTTGATGTAGACGATCTGTGGTTTGTTCGATCGATCCCAGAGCTCTGTGGGTGTTGAGACCTGCACTTGTGGGCTTACATTGGCTCAAACTGAATTTTATTGATCGTAAAAAAAAAACATCCGGCCCACTGCACTGCGACTTTTGACCCACGGCTCAACATTTCTTTTAACTTTCTCCGACTTATTACATGAATTATTTCTATCTTTCTTTTAACTTACAACCTGAAAGCCTCTTGTGCAGGGATGTCAAAGTCAAATACATCAGAGGGTCAAAAATACAAAGCCGAGGGCCAGACTGGTTAAATGTTTATTAAAATATATTAACATGATTGCATATAACCTATTGAACCAAGATCTAACACAGTGTTCCATATTTTATTTACTGATTAAATGAATAATGAAGTGAAAACATATTTCAACAGGCTCACAGACAAAAACAAACTTCCTTCAAAGAGAAAACACACGTCCTGAACATTCAAATTAATTATCCAATATTTTCTTAGTGCTCTGTGCGGGTCAGTTCTAACACTAGTCAAATATCATTCCGGGGGCTATAATAATTCATTCTTGGCTGCAGAAGCATAAGGCAGCAATGTTTTATTCATGTTTTGCCTTAACACTAGATTTCCCAAAGCAGTCAATTTGACGGCCTTTAGTTTTGTGAGTGTAATTACGTAACATACCCCTGAGGGATTGTATCTTCACTCCTTTGAAAGTACCGTGATTATTTATGATTGTAATGCCTGCTTTAACTTGTTTTTGGGAAGCACTTTGAGTTGCCTTGTGTTTAAACTGTTCTTGTAAAGGCACTAAAAATAAAGATCTGTTACTCACTATACAAATAAACTTGCCTTGCTTTGTAGGGTGTAAGGACATGATCTCCTCCGGTTGGATATTCTCTCAGGAATGGTGTGTGATGTTGCACAAACTTGGAGTAGCTACACTGCGCCAAGTCCTGGTGAGACCGGCAGATTAGCAGAACTCGCCTATATTTGGGCATCGTCTGGTCCTCCCGGTTCTGCGCAGTGAACGAGCTCCCATGATGCATTGTGCCAAATACACGTGTGTGGCTTTCATGCACGTGCACAGAGGGGCTCGGCTGCGCTTTGACCAATCAGAGCTGCTGATCAGAGCAGTGGCAGAGCGAAGTCAGAGCGGGAAGGAAAGGAGCAGAGTTTGTGGCAGTAAAGTGTGGATTTAAAGAAAACCAAAGGATTTAAGAAGAAAAAAGTTCAGGATGACAAGGGACACTAAAATCCCCACAAAATCCGATATTTCTGAAAGCTGTAGGTTCTCTGTCGAGCTGTTTTAGTTTACATTGAGATCTATGGAACTTTTTTCTGGGTAGCCTGCGTGAATTTAGTCTGCAGTACCACGGGCGCCCCCTGTGACCATGGGTGTGACAGCTTTAAGCTAGTAATACTATATCCAGTTAATATTATGGATCCATGCACTGCGCACACACAACAAAAAGTTATGACGAATAAGTCAAAAATTGCTCAAGTTTGGCAAAAATATATTTCACTTTGACTTCATTTTAACTGCCTTAAAACAAGATTTTACAAATGGACAAAGCAACATTATTTGGTTTTAAAAAGATACAAAAAATATATAACCTTGGAATGAGAAAAAATGCAACTGCTCTTGAGATAAGACTAAATGGTTTTGTCCCGTTGGAAAATCTAGTTTTAACACAGTCAGAATGTACTCAAATTAAAGGTACATTCTGACCTCCTATTCTTTGAAAAATATTGGAGGATTTTTCAAAATTTTAGGAAAGAACCGTCTTCTCCACTTTTTGGGAAAAACTCTCTGGTCTTTTTGACAAGCACAAACGACAAGAAGGATTGACAATTGTTGGGAGGACCAATAGTCTTTATGATCCACCCGGAAGTAGAAAATCCCCCAATATACCAACCACATTCATTACCTCATCTTATATCACTTTTTTCAGTGAGTACGTTTGAAACTATTGGGATTCTCCAAACAGGTCTGACGTGTTTTGTCCTGTCCCCGTTCATTTACAAGGGAAATGTAAGATCATACTATCGTTCCTTTTAAAGAACACCACACAACACAAGATAAATTAGCAATAGCTCTATACTAAAATCAAATAAAATCTCTATCTTTAGAATAATAAAGAAGCAAGTATAAAATCTATAGTTTTTAGCGTAATGACAAGGAAGTAAGTCTAAAATCTCCAACTTTAGGATAAAATAATGAAGATGCAAGAATTAGGTGTAAAATCTCTCGCTGAAGCTTTGGGTATTTCATGACCCTTTGAAGCAACTGTGGTCAAAGTTCTAACTTATCATTCTAACAATATGCACAAGGCAGTACTTTTCTATTGCATGTTTTGATTATCTCAAGGTTGAAGCAACATAGCCCCAAGGCAAGAGCTGGTTGGAGGACTTCATTCCTCTGTGTTGTATATTATCAGATGCATTCTGTAACATATTTGTTCGTGCTGTCTCTACCATCGACAATAAAACATGTCTTCTGTCTGAATTAAAGACACGATCCTAGACTTTGTCATCTTCTTCATAGCATAATAAAGAGGGAAATATAAAACATATTGTATATTCTAGTGAAAAACGTATTACCTCATATTGTATCATTTTTTGCAGTGTAAATGTGAGACGTTGGTTCTATCCAGGGCTGTGTGTTCATCTAATGCAGAATCTGACCTGAATGAGCCTTTTTCAGATCTGATCTAGTCCCACTATCAATAATACCCCCCTCCGCCCTGTGCTCCCGGTGAACTCTCTCACACCGGACCAGTTTTTTTCAGCATCTTTCATCCAAATCAACGTGATTGGATTCCACTCATTCGCAAAGCGTATAATCGGAATTTATGTGCACAATAAAATCTGGCTCCAACTTCACTAAATTGCAATTCTGATTCATGTGTGTATGTAAATCACCATCACACCGAGAAGAAGAGACGATTCATTATTTTGTCAGATAAAGGTTTTGTGTTGCTTTTCTGTAAACAAGAAAATGATTTCAAAGATTAGAAAGTGTTATCTGGGAGATATCCAAGTTGCACTTTTCAAAACATTTATAACTTTAAAAGTTTGATTACAGTTTAGCATCAGGGACTCGTCTCAAAGAGCAGATTTATGAAGGATAATTTTTTTGCATTCAATTCAATTTAATCTTGTATAGCCCTAAATCACAACAATAGTTATCTCAGAGGACTTTACAAAACAGGTGAATTCGCCAACACAGATCAGAGAATTAAATTATTTAAAAAAACACCGGAGGGGAAGATGAAGGGGAAATATCCATAAATGTTGCTGAATCTCAATGTCCTTGGACCCTCCTGCATCAACAAAGAAGAACTCTATTAAAAAAACTAGTGGAAATAAGTGAGCAACCTCTGGGAGGCCTGTAGAACCAGGACCGAGGCCACGCGATGCAGGACTCAGGCTGTAGAACGAGGACCGAGGCCACAGGACTCAGGACTCAGGCTGTAGAACGAGGACCGAGGCCACAGGACTCAGGACTCAGGCTGGAGAACGAGGACCGAGGCCACAGGACTCAGGCTGTAGAACGAGGACAGAGGCCACAGGACTCAGGCTGTAGAACGAGGAACCGAGGCCACAGGAATCAGCCTGTAGAACGAGGATCGAGGCCACACGACTCAGGACTCAGGCTGTAGAACAAGGACCGAGGCCACAGGACTCAGGACTTAGGCTGTAGAACGAGGACAGATATCACGCGATGCAGGACTCAGGCTGTAGAACGAGGACCAAGGCCACAGGACTCAGGCTGTAGAACGAGGACCAAGGCCACAGGACTCATGCTGTAGAACGAGGGCCAAGGCCACACGACTCAGGACTCAGGCTGTAGAACAAGGACCGAGGCCACAGGAATCAGGACTCAGGCTGTAGAACAAAGCCTCAGTCTTACACAGACCTTACACACACTGAGAATGAAGTCGTCATCAGTCTTGTTTGTTCCGTAGCTCCTCATTAGCCGACTGCCTGCAGAGCGTCTGGACTGATCCCACACACGCGTCCGACAGGTCAGACAGAGACCCACGCTTCCCTCACTGTTCCCACACCTCAAAGACATGCTTTCAAAAGTCAGACTGCAAATCTACAAAGTCGCACCATGTGGAAGGAAAACGGAACTGTTTTTTTTTAATCTGAGAATTGATGAATGGGCTGTAGCAGGACTTGTGTGTGAAGGCAGCACAGAGGCATGCTGGGAACATGCATTATACAGAGCTCTATTATCCACAGAAGTAATCGATCCTGAACGCACCGCTGACCACTCGCCTGTTCAGTCTATTCTGCTTAAAGGTGCATAATGTAACGTTTTGGGTGGATGGTTTTCCACACGATAGTTTGCCACCTAAGTGAATATTTATTCTGGGAAACCATGCATTCATTTTCTAGTTTAGGACTGTTCAAATTGGGTTGAATGTTATCATTTGTTTCTGCACGTATGCACCAATCGTATCAATTCGTGATCACAAACGCCACTCGACGCTAAAAGCTGAAAAGACGTTTACACAATAGTTCAGAACAATTACTGTTGTTTGTGCAAGTGAAGCATTCAATTCAATTTCAGATGCATTTATGTTCATTCAGTCCTAAATCACAACAGAAGTCGTCTCAGAGGACTTCACACATTCTTGATTCCCTAACTCAGATAAGAGAATTAATAAGTTCGAACACAGGTAACGCAATAATAACAAACACACAGGAGCTATTGGTCCATAGGGAGTGCGAATGAATATCCTTAAATGTCCTGGATCATAACTGTCCTTAGAGCCTCCTGCTTTGGCGAGGAGCATCTAAACCCCCAGTGAAAAGTGAGAAAAATTAAGGAAAGCCCACATTGAGAGAGGGATCAGCTCCCACGGACGTACGGGCCGTGGGAGACAGTCAGGGGACCGAGGCCAGGACTTAGGCGGGGTGCAAGCCACAAGTCAGGCCAGGGGAGACAGTCCACATGTGCAGATGAAAGAGGCTGGAGACGGTCTCATCATCACACACCAAGAAACAGTGAGTGAATAGAAATGAACAGACTACTACTGAAGTCACAATGATGATGGATGAAGTAGGGGAAAGGAGAGAGAAGTTAGCTTTTGCTGCCATCTGCTGCTGTAAACCACGCCTCGCCTACAGAAATGTGATTGGATGGTTCCTAGAGTAAATATTCACTCATTCTTCATGTGTTAGTCAGGCTAAAAGAACAAAAAATTCAGTCAAAACGTGTACATACCGGTACGCACGCATTTTCCAAGTCTGTCAACGAAGTTTTAAAAGTTATCAGATACACAGCCCATTCTGTCGTTCTGTCGCTGCAGTTGAAGACACTGAACTGTAAGGCTTTTTTCCTCATCTCAGTCCGGACTCGGGGGATGGAGGAAGAAGAGGCAACGGCTGCACTGCAAAGAATTATAATATATGAGATCATAATTGCTTGAATCAAGTGTTTCTTTCAGGTTAATTTTAGTAGATTCTGAATGTCTGAAAACAAGATTTGCCAGTGGGACGTTGCCATTTCGTCTCATTTCATGTCATATCAGATAGTGAGATACTGCAGATAGATAATGTACGTTTCTGTAATCCTATACGTCTTCAACCTCTATATTAAGCTGGTAAATAAATCAAAATGTGGCAACTGTAATGAGAGCATGTTGTTTGGCTCATTAACAAGAGTGTACATTATTGAGAAGCACTTAGGTCTATTTCAGCTGTGGTGAATTCAACACAGGCTTAACTAAACCCAGAAGTCCCTGTGCACAATGTTTTGCAAACAACGGTCTAATGAGGCTTTTTAAATTAATAAGGCACAATCCCCCTGTTGGCTCGTGTCAACACATTTCATTTCTCTAATCTTTCACACAAGTGTTTTATAATTAGCCTGCGTTTCTTCTTGAGAATGACAAGAAATCCGGCCTGTTTATGTTATCATCAGACTTAACAATGAGTCGGGTTGGGGGTTAGGGTTAGAGTTGGTTATTTTAGTGTTGCTTTACAATTCAGTACGATGGTGTTGGGGATAGGAACTGTACTGTGGCGGAGAATCATTATAGCAGGTTTATTGGGTGCGCACTCTGCCCTCGAGAGCGTTTGCACATAGACTTTTTAGCCTTCTGCCCTCCGGTCGCCGCGACTGTTAGCCCCCGGGTCAGGACCCGTCGGCATAGAGACCGTTTTTATTACAGAGCAGTCACAATACAATACAATACAATACAATACAATTTATTCTTGTATAGCCCTAGGTCACAACAGAAGTCATCTCAGAGGACTTAACAAAACCATTGAAATCACCAACACAGGTCAGAGAATCAACAGTTAAAACACATGAAGAATATAAAGCACACACAGAAGAAAATGTCCATACATGTTGTAGAATGCTAAAGTGTCCTGATCATCACCAATCCTTTCTGTTGGACACTAACTGTCCAACAAGACCCTCCTGCATCGACAAGGAAAAACTCTTAAAAAACCCAGTGGGAAAAAGTGATAAACCTTGGAGGAGAACTAGGGAAACCCACAGGGAGGGAGACCCATATGAGAAAGGGATCCGCTCCTCCGGACGGACAGACTAATGATCCAGGACCTAAGCTAGCTACAGAACGTGGACCAGTGGACGCTGAACGTGGACAGGTCCGGTGCAGGACTGAAGCACTCCCAGGCGGGTCGGGCGGGGCAGTCCGCAGGTGTAGATGGAAGAGGCCAGGCTCAGAGATCCCGTCATCGTACCATGAAACAGACAATGGGACAACGGGTGAATAGCAATGAACAAACTACAGTCAGAATCCTAAAAATGCTAAACAGATAAAGTAGGAAGGAGGAGAGGATAGTGCTCAAGTTACCATACTTCTCCCAGCAAACTGACTCCCTATGCAGCTTGACTAACACTCTGAGGAGTTTAACCTTCTCCGAGTCTTACCTTCCTAGCCATATGCTAAACTAAAGAGGACTGTTTTAAACCTAGCCTTGAATAAAGAATAACATACAGCATAATATATAACATAATATACAACATAACACAATACATTATTGAATAATATATAACATAATATATAACATAATACAGCATATATATATAATATATACACTACATATTATATATTACCTAATTATATGCTAAATTAAAGTAAAGTGCTTTAAGCCTGGCCTTGAATGTGGAGACCGTATCTGCTTCCTTAACATAAATGGGAAGCTGATTCCACAGTAAAGGAGCTTGGTAGCTAAATGCTCTGCCACCAACAGTGACCTTTGAGACCTTAGGGACCACCAGACGTCTGGCGTTTTGTGAGCGCAACGCTCGACTTGGTTGATACGACACTAACGTGTCTTGGAGATAAGAAGGAGCCAAGCCATTTATGGCTTTATATGTTAAGAGTAGGATTTTAAACTTTATTCTGTACTCCACAGGGAGCCAGTGGAGTGATTTTAACACCGGAGTTATGTGCTCCCTCCTTTTGGTACCTGTTAAGATCCTAGCTGCTGTATTCTGAACGAGCTGGAAGCTCTTCAAAGAGGCTTTAGGGCACGCTGCCAGTAAAGCGTTACAGTAGTCGAGCCTTGAGGTGACAAACGCGTGAATGAGTTTTTCCGCGTCACTTTTAGGAAGGAAATTCCTAATTTTAGCGATGTTCCGTAAGTGGAAGTACGCCGTTTTAGTTGCTTGGCTTATATAAGCCTTGAAGGAGAGTTCTTGGTCAAAAATGACTCCAAGATTCCTCACAGTGTTACTGGGTATTATACTGACATTATCGAGAGTAACCATCTGGTTAGTGAGGGAGTCACGCAGGCGCTTCGGACCGAGTAGGATCACTTCTGTCTTCTCCGGGTTGAGAAGTAGGAAGTTAAGAGTCATCCACATTTTAAGGTCCTTTATGCAGGCACTGAGCTTTTCTAGCTGATCTGTCTGATTAGGCTTCATCGACAGATAAAGCTGTGTGTCATCTGCATAGCAGTGGAAATTAATTCCATGCTTTTTAATAATGTTTCCCAGTGGCAGCATGTAGAGAGTAAAAAGAATCGGTCCGAGTACCGAACCCTGCGGCACACCGAATTCCACTCCAGAATAAGGCGACGAGTCCTGATTCACATTGACGAAGTGATATCGATCTGATAAATAGGATTTAAACCAGCCAAGGGCTGTTCCTCTAAGACCTATATCACATTCTAGCCTCTGCAGTAGAATGCTGTGGTCTATTGTGTCAAATGCAGCACTAAGGTCAAGTAGGACCAGCACTGACACTTGTCCATTATCGGCAGCTAGTAGTAAGTCATTTGTGACTTTGACTAGTGCCGTTTCAGTGCTATGATGAGCTCTGAATCCTGATTGAAAGACTTCAAACATATCATTTTCCTGCAGGTGGCAGCGGAGCTGCTCAGCTATAAGTTTTTCCAGGATTTTAGATATAAAAGTGAGGTTCGAGATCGGTCTGTAGTTTGTAAGTATTTCTGGGTCCAGGTTTGTTTTCTTCAGAAGGGGTTTGATTACCGCGGTTTTAAAAGCTTGTGGGACATAGCCACATTGTATGGATGCGTTTATTATATTTACGATAGGCTCAATTATCAAAGGAAGTATGTCTTTGAAGAGCCATGTCGGGACTGCGTCTAACATGCAAGTTGAGGCTTTTGAGGATGTGACCACAGAGATCACCTCTGCTTGGCTCACAGCCATGAATTTATTAAGGCTCACTGAAGAGTCTAAGTGGGAAGTCACGTATGCCGCTTCAACCTGTCCACCACTAACAGCAGGAGCAACCTCCTCCAGCTTGTCACGGATGGATGTAATTTGATTATTAAAGAAGTGGAGAAAGTCGACACTGCTCAGTGAGCTTGGAATTTTAGGCTCGATTGCGCTATGGCAGTTTGTGAGTTTAGCGACGGTACCAAACAAAAATCTACTGTTGTTTTTATTCGCTTCTATTAAAGTTGAATAGTATTGAGTTCGAGCCCCGCGAAGGGCCTTCTTGTAGTTTCGGAGACCTGCTTTCCACTCCCTGTGGACAGGCTCCGAGTGGGAGTGGCGATATAGCCTCTCCAATTTTCTGACGTCCTGTTTTAAAGTGTGGAGTTGAACACTGTACCAGGGCGACGATGATCTAATCCTAATGGTTTTCTGTTTTAAAGGAGCTGCTGCATTTAATGCAGATTTTAAAGACTCCATAGTGTTGCCCACCGTTTGGTCAATGACTGAGGGACTGCAGCTGCTGTGAACAGGTTCACCTGCAGCAGTATTCAACATAGGCTGTATTAGTTCTTTGAACCTTGTGATAGATTTATCATTTAAGGTTCTTTTCATTATGGTTTTATCTTGCGGGACAGGAAAGTCCTCCAAAGCGAGATCAAACGTGATCAAGAAATGGTCAGACAGCAACGAGCTTTGACGCTGGATGTCAACATTGGAGACATCACAGCCGTAGGTCAGGACAAGGTCCAAGGTGTGGTTATGAATGTGAGTAGGTTCCTCGACATTCTGAGTAAAACCAACACCATCTAGTACGGCGCTGAAAGCTTTGTTTAAGCTGTCAGTGCTGTCGTCCACATGTATATTGAAGTCTCCAGCTATAACTATGTTTTCCCATTCCAAAACTAGGTTTGAAATGAAGTCAGAGAATTCTGTTAGGAACTCGCTGTAAGGACCAGGAGGTCGGTATAAAACTATAAATAGTACTGCTTTTTGTTTTCTCCACCCAGGACAGGTGATTGAAAGTGTTAAGTTTTCAAACGAGTGAAAAGCGTTGTTGGTTTTAGGACTAAGAACCAAGTTGGTGTGTGATATAATCGCAACACCACCGCCGCGACCTGTACTGTAGCTCTGGCTTTCTGGTAGTTAACATGCGTCGGAGGAGTGCACTCATTCAATCTAACGTACTCGTCCTGTTGGAGCCAAGTCTCCGAGAGCGCAAACAGATCCAAGCCCTTGTCTATAATAAGTTCGTTTATGAGAAGCGATTTAGACGAGATTGATCTGACGTTCATTAAACCACATTTAACAACCCTACCGCTAGAACTATTTCTGTCTGTCTGAACTTTTATTAAGTTACTGTGTCTGACACCTAGGTCAGATTTCCTCGCATATAGTGCTTTAGACTTCAAGCGGGGAACACACACAGTTTCAATCTGACTAGGTTCTGAGGCTAGTAACTGAGCACACAAAGGCACACACACACATGCACACACAGTTTCAATCTGACTAGCCTCTGAGGCTAGTAACTGAACAGATGGGGGCTCAGAGGTTGTGGCAGAGCAGCTCTGCACCCGGGCCTCAGTTCTGCATCGTCATTTGAGCCGAGCAGAACAGTTTAGAGCCAGGGCCAAATTCTTAGCCAAAAGGGATGTACCCGCCAACGTTGGGTGGATATCATCCGAGCGGATGAGACCGGGCTTTCCCCAAAAGGCACTCCAATTGTCAACATGAACAACACCACTTCGAGGGCACCAGCCAGACAGCCAGCGGTTGAAAGCCGAGTGTCTGCTGAATGCTTCTGCACTGCTAGTGCTAGGTAGGGGCCCAGAGAAGATGACAGTGTCGGCCATTGTGCTAGCCAGCTTGCACACGGCGGCGACTTGCAGCTTCAACACCTCGGACTGTTTCCGCCGAACGTCATTACCACCCGCGTGAATAACAATTCGACGGAAACGCTGCTTGTCACACTCCTATACTTGAGCTGTTGCATTACTGGTCCGATGCTAAACTGCATTTTGTTGCATTTGTCAAGAAATGAAGACAAGGCAGTAGCGATTGCGCGAAGTCCTTTTAGATCGAACACAGAGGAGACTTTTTATATGATTTGTAAAAATGTGCGTCAGGACAGAGACGTCATCACTACGTACATAAGACAAGACATAGATACCGTAGTAACAATGTGGATCAGAACAAAAGCATTCAGTTCTTCAGAAAATTATGTTTAGCAGTAACACAGATATAACAGGGATCCACAGTACAACATTTGCAGGTCAGATTGCACACATTGTTCTGACATTGTACTGAAAATACAGTTTAATCTAATCTAATCTGACTGCACATGTTAATGGTTCTCCCCAAGGTTTGTCTTCATCCCACTGTTTTGTGTTTTTTCTTGCAGAAGGAGAGTCTAGGGCTGTGGTTCCATGATCAAAACTACTACAAAATCCCTGTACAGTGGTCCCTCAATTATCACGGAGGTTACGCTCTGAAAATGATTTTCAATAAGAGAAATCCGTGACGTAGCAGATGTATGTTTTAAGGCTGTAAAACCTCTCACACACACTTTATACACTTTTCTAACCTCCTGAACTCACGACTGCTGAAGTGCGATCATTGGGATATGAAACCAAGGTCACACATATGTTCAGAGTTCAGGTATTTTTCCTTTCTCTCCACACAGTGATGGCGGAAGCGAGACAGCGAACATACTAGCCCACACCACTCACTCATTACATTGTACACGTTTTTAGTGGTATAGGGGAAACCAGAGCACCCGGAGGAATCCTGTACAGACACAGGGAGAACAACTATCATGTTATACCCGCAGTTAGATGTTTAAGTATACACAAAATATAATAGCACACAGAAAAACAGCGAAAGGTGAACCACAATAAAGTGAAGGTCTACTGCCCAGAGTCAGAACTAAACGTGGGGAGGCCGCATTTTAGATTTATGTAGCTAAAACTAGAACAATCTTCCTGAATCTGACAATGTTTAAATCCAGGTGAAAAAACCACTAAGAGATAAGATATGCTTTTTTAATGTACAGTGATTCATTCTATTTTCATTTGAATTCCTTGTGTGACTGTTTCTACCTTGTTTTGTTCAGCACTTTAAGTTGCCTTGTGTACGACTTGTGCTATACTAACAAACATGCCTTCAGACAAAGTATTATTTTGTTCTTCTCCATGTTGAGTTGAGTTGATTGTTCATTCATTTTGAGTTCAATGTACATCAAACATTATTATCAGAAGTTTCTAACATTGTACATTATCATGCAACATTGTTTTTTAGATCAAGCCAAACTAATATCAGGAGCTTGTAGCACAAACGTGTAACTCTGTCCTTTGGTCTTTGGCAGAGGACGTTGCAGGATTTAATGGATTCTGCCTCAGTCTCTGGCTTCATACTTAATACGATATATTTTTGTAAATGTGTTCCAGTTTGAGTTGTAGGGGCTTGTAAAAAGCTTTCTAATCCTCAACACCACACGCCTGTTCCTGAAAGCCTCGGGAAACAAAACCTCTGTCTAATGAAATGATCCTGTCCTGCTGTTTGCATCTCATTTCAATACGTTTTTAAATGCAGCCATTATAGCAAAGACGTTCACGCAGCTGTAGACCGTGGGAATTTATACACACTTGTCTATCGCTCATAACGTCATCGCCAGTACCTTGGTAAAAATAAAACCACAGTGATTCAGAGATTTCCAATATTCTCCACGGCGTTTCACTGGCGCCAAGATGCAAATGATTCACTTCAAATACGGGAAAACTTTTGGGGCCATCGACGAGCTACGTGAGCGCTCGATGAGAAGTCTAGTGAGTGTTCAGAATGCCTTATAACCTTGGACAATGAGAGCGCAGAGGAAATACAGTAGACGGGGCTTGTTAAAGTGACCTCTGTGGGGATATAAATAAGCCAGAGTGTGGATGAGGAGGGCTCTGGGGGATTTTGAGCCGTTCTCTTTAAACTGAGCCAGCTTTTACTATATTTATTCATTTATTTATTTAGGTTTCCTATGCATGGGCCGTTGTGAGGCTGTGTGTGTGTGTGTGTGTGTGTGTGTGTGTGTGTGTGTGTGTGTGTGTGTGTGTGTGTGTGTGTGTGTGTGTGTGTGTGTGTGTGTGTGTGTGTGGTTGGTCAAAAGCGAGAAAAAAGTTATAAAAGTTGTATCAAGGAGCACTGAGAAGCTGGGTTAGTTTGTATAATTGTTTAATCAGCTTCATTGCCTGCTCAACACTAGCATATAGAAAATACTCTGGTTAAATGTCTTAGGTCTCCTGCCACTGTTTTTTTCAATCTGCAAACCTTAATATTCATGCGTGCTCCCTAAATAAAATATTTTCAGTTTTTAACCCTTTCACAACCTTGTTCCTTTTCATGCAACTTTTATGTGTATGTTGAAGAAACGGTGCCCACTTTGACGTAATGTATTATTATTATGTTTTTTTCCCTCTCTCCTCTTCCAGTGGTGTGCTGTTCTGGTCAAGAGCTACAGAAGTCAAATTGTGGTGATGCAATGATAGGTTTGTTTGAATTTTTTTTTTTACCGCAAGCTACCTACATAATGGCAATGGCCTAGCTCGAAGCTGTTTTATAGTCAGTGCTAGCCATAGATCTATTATAATAACTGGGAAGCGTATTACTAGTTTGTGCCTACCAATGGGCACAGGGGGCGCCCGTGGTACTGCAGACTCAATTTACCCTACCCAGAAACCTGTCTCAATGTAAACTAAAACAGTTGGTCGCATTTTGTGGGGATTTTAGTGTCCCTTGCCAGCCTGAACATTTTTTTCTCGTTAAATCTTTCGGTTTTCTATAAATCCACAGTTAAATGCAAAAAACTCTGGTCGGCTCCCACTCTGATCAGCTGCCAGACACGCGTATTTGCCGCAGAGCATCATGGGAGCTCGTCCACCGTGCAGAACCGGGATGATCAGACGATTCCCAAATATAGGCGAGTTCCGGTAATCTTTTGGTCCCCGTGGCTGTCCAATGCACTGAGCACAAGCCACTGATTTGAATAGGACGCCATCTTGGATCACCTGGTTTTGGTGCTGTCTAACAAAAAGGCAGCACCTAAAAAAACAAGCTGGCAACAACCGATAAGTCTACTGTGTCTAAATAAACGGGTGAGAGGGAGAGAGACAGAGACAGAAAGTGAGTGTAAGAGAGAGAGAGAAAGAGAGTATCAGAGAAAGAGAGAGTGAATGAAAGTACTAGAGTGAGAGAGTGAGAGTCAGAGAAAGAGAGAGAGAGAGAGAGAGGGTCAAAGAGAGAGAGAATGAAAAAGAGAGTGAGAGTCTGAGAGAGAGAGAGAAAGTGCAAGAGAGATAGAGTGAGAGAGAGAAAGAGAGTATGAAAGAAAGTACAAGGGAGTGAGAGAGAGAGAGAAAGTCAGAGAGAAAGTGTGTGAGAGAGAATGAAAGAGAGAGTGAGAGTCAGAGAGATAAAGCATGTGAAAGAGAGACAGAGTGAGAGAGAGAAAGTACAAGAGAGAGAGAGTCAGAGAGAGAGAGAGGGGGGGTACAGGAGAGACCAGAGTGAGAGGGTGAGAGGGTGAGAGAGTTTTAACCATGCACTCTTTATGCAAGCCCTGCCCACAAGACCTTCACACACAAGCAGAAGAGAGAGGAGAAGCACAGGGGGGAAAATGCTTTAGTGTTTTAATTATATCAGAAGGATCCTCATGAACAAGTGATGGCGGATTATAGCTTCAATATTTGAGTTTTGCAGAAGACTGAAGTGTAAATTCTGCATTTTCTATAGTGAGGGTAGAATAGACCATGTTTTTTTCATTCATGTATTCACACCGTACCTGTGATAACGGGTGTCACCGAGCTGGAGCTGCTCCCTCAGGACCGGAGCCTGCGGCAGGGAGGATCCCCGAATCTCAGGCCATGTTTATGTAAATCTGATCTGTTTCTATAGCTCAGTGTAGCAAAGACTCTACAACAACAACACACTCACATCATTCATTTATGGAATTACCATAAACAGCTGGCTTCTGAGGCTACGTGCTTCTCAATGGTGGCTGAGTGGTTAGCAATTCAAATCCCAGTCGAACAGGGCCTCTCTGAGCGGTGTGGTCTGAAAGCGGGCAATGGTACATACTGGATGCCTTCCTTCTGTCAGTGTGCCCCAGGGCACTTGTGGCTACTGTATTTCTTTATCACCGCTGTGTGTGGAGTGGATGAATAATGACAAGTTAAGCATCTTTAAGTGTCAAAAAAGTGCTGCATAAAACCAAAGCATTGGTGGATATTATTGTGGAGAACCCACTGTAGATTTCCAACATGGTGAATAACTCATAATTCAGACGCCTCGATTGTCACAGCCCCATTTGATAATTTTGTCCATAAATCCACAGAGAGCCTGCAGCAGAGAAGATGCATTCAGCGGTTCAGAAAAGCTATGTTTAAGTGAACTCGTCTGAAACATGTTCCCAAGTCTGCGGAGGCCTGGGCTCATGTGTGAACGTGCTGTTTGCAGAACAATCAATAAGCTGCAATTGTTTGTCCTTCCCCAGAGTCTAATATTGAAAATGACTCCTGTCCATGATTCTCTAGATGAGCTGGAGGCAGAAGGAAATAGTCCCTGAATAATAAGCACAAAACTGAGGAGGAATGCACTGTATCATTGTGTGTCATTTAGGTTTAAGTAAGAATTATATAATACACTTCTTATTTATATGATGACAGACAAAGAGGAAAACAAAAGTGTATGTGCTAGGAACTTTTGATCAGACGATGCTATAATAATGTCATGCAGTACTACTGCATTCATTCTAACTTACTTTCACCATTTATGTATTGCATATATTTACTAAATGTAGCCTTTTATGCTATTGCAAGAGGTTGATAGAATTTTTGGTTTGGCACATAAAGTGCACTTTGCTGTTATGTTCCACTTCTTTGTTCCCAACAAACTGTGGAAAATGGGAGTATGTCCATCTTAAAAATGTATTATCGCCCGACCTAGTGCCGGCTTCTGCTTTTTGAATGCCTTACATTACCACGTTACAGCCAAAATCAACACATTAGTAATTTCATTACTTTAGTTACTCCCAACACTGAGGCTATCATTTGATATTTTTCTTTATAACCATTCGCTTTGTCGTAGATTAACCACACAGAGCCGCTGGAGTTTATTAGGTTTCCTTCAGGTTCTAGTTGTTGCTGTTTTTTCAGACAGAACATGGTTTATATAGTCATTGTAAAGTCACACATCGAAAGACATACGTGTCACATCCAGAGACAATCAGAGCATATCACTGTCATAACATGGATACACAATCAGAGTCCTTGTAGAGTCTTGTGTTTGTCCACCTGGCAGGCCATATAGCTATCAATCCACGATAGCTTCATTCAAACCCAAATCAAACCTGTTCATTTCTTTTGTAAAAATGTTGTGCAGGTTTAATCAGCTTGATTCATTGATCGATATTACAAACTAATACAGAAATATGTTGTTCTAACTCCTTTTAAAACAGCTGCAAATTCTTCTGCAAATTGTGTTGTCAAAAACTGTATATTCATAAAATTAGCGCAGCATCAAACCAATATAATTCCGAGGAGAACCATGTTGTTATTAAGGAGGCCGTCTTCTCCCCAATGCGTGGATGTGACACTTCCCCCTTAAGCAAAAACATTAGCATCCCTTATTTGCATCTTGGGCATATTGTCATTAACATATTTTACATTCACTATTCTGCAATATAAACACAATTAAACATGCATGAACAGATCACACAAACGCTATTTCTCGGTTGTCAAGTCTTTGTAGGAATTGTGTGCCCTGGGGGTCGGGTTAGAGTTTGATCTTGATCGTTTACACAGACTTTGTGTGGAGTCAGCGCCGTGTCACTGGTTTATTCACCACATCTGTAAGTTGGTACGTGCTCCGAGTCCACAGTCACAAGTTTTACGGCACAAGGGCTGCACAATTTGTTCAACATCGCATTGAGTCTTTCATCATCCTTTAAGTTTAAAATAATAATAATAATATTGCATCGGTTTTATATAGCGCTTTTTTGGACACTCAAAGACGCTTCACATGTGTCATTAGTCATTCACTCCATACACAGTGGTGATAAACTAGAACTGTAGCCACAGCTGCCCTGGGGCACACTGACAGAAGCGAGGCAACCAGTATGCGCCATCAGCCGCTCCGACCACCACCAACCATTCACACACACCAGACTCATTCTAGGCAATGGGGGTGAATGGGGGTGTCTTGCCTAAGGACACAACGGCAGTTTGGCACTTTACAGCCGCAGCCGCCCCACTGTGGCTGGTGTTCCCAGAGGTTAAGTGTCTTGCCAAGGACACAACGACAGTAGTCAGTGGGAGTCGATGGTGAAAGTCTTGAGCGGGGCTTGAACCCACGACCTTCTGGCTCAAAGGCCAACGCTCTACCAACTGAGCTACTTGTAGGTCAAATGATCTTAGTGGTTCTATTGACCTATGTTATTGGGTCATGTTATTGTTATTATTTATTGTGGTGCCACCATGGATCTATAATAATAACTGAATAATAGAGTATTACTAGATTATAGCTGTCCCACCCCGGAGCAAAGGGAGCAACCGTGGTACTGCAGACTAAATTCATTTGGGCTACCCAGAAAAATGTCCCATAGAACTCAATGTAAAATAAAACAGCTCGACCTCAGCTGACAGAGAACCTACAGCTTTAATAAAGGTTGGATCTTGTGGGGATGTGGGGAGTCCCTTGCCATCCTGAACTTTTTTTCTTCTTAAATCCTTCTGTTTTCTTTAAATCCACACTTTACTGCCACAAACTCTGCTCGTTTCCTTCCCGCTCTGACTCCGCTCTACCACTGCTCTGATCAGCAGCTCTGAATGGTCAGAGCGCGGCCGAGCCCCTCTGTGCACGTGCATGACAGCAACACATGCGTATTTGGCGCAAAGCATCATGGGAACTTGTACACTTGGCAGAACCAGAAGGATAAGACTATGCTCAAATATGGGCGAGTTCTGCCAATCTTTCATTCCACATGTATGCCCCATGCGCTACTGAGCACAAGCCATGGATTTGAATCTTGGATCGCCGGGGCTTGGGTGCCACCAGCATGTGAAAGCATGTCCTTAAAACTTTGGTTCAGACTCCACTTCTGCTTGATTATTCTATTTCAATTTGGAGAGACTACACAGAGAAAATGCATTGACTGATGTATTGATTTGTTTGGCATCCTAGACCCCGGCTGCGGCACTTGGTCTGTGAAGATTATTGCTTGAGTGACCCACGGAGCCCTGGTGCTGGTGGTGGCGCCAGTGCATAAGATTGTAGCGCTGCACGATGAAAGAGGCCGGCTTGGATGGGATGGGCTGCACTGGGTTGCCCACCAAACTGAATTTCCACAGGCTGCATGTCACAATTTACGGTAACTCTATCATTATTTGCTAATTACGACCTTGACAATTGTAACATTGTTTTGATTGTGATGTATTTGCTCCTGAAAAAGATCCTGGCTTGAGATTCAGAGAGTGGCCCATCTGAAAAGAGAGGATCTGAGAACTGAATGGCCGCAGTGGGCTTTGCTCCTGCTCTAATAGGGTTGAATTATCTTTGAAATATTGCACTCACTGGGAACATCATCACAGAAAAGTGACAATACAACAGCAGATTTCTACAATGACCCTGCATTTTCTGAAACTGAGTTGCACGTCCTAAAATGATAGCGCTCATCTCAAAAACACAAATTGAACATAATATTGCATCTTGTGCTAGAGCTGGAGTGTGAGGTGAAGATGACTATTTTAAGTTACTGTAATTTCCTCCTAATACACAGTTGGATTGTGTTTAACCAAATACAAAATAATATCAAAGTCACACACACGCCAATACTAAAAATTTGGAGCTAAAAGTGAGAGTTGCATATTGTATGATAGGCTCCTTGGTGAGGCTTCTGCTCCTCAGGCTGATTCAAAGAACACAGCGGATTTTGAGTCAAAGCCAAAACACGCTGCTGTAAGAACCACTGAGCATCAACCCATCTTTAGAAGACCTTTGTCTTGTGTGTGTGTGTGTGTGTGTGTGTGTGTGTGTGTGTGTGTGTGTGTTTGTGTGTTTGTGTGTTTGTGTGTTTGTGTGTTTGTGTGTGTGTCATAATGCTGTCATGTGTTTTGAAGATAATTGCAATGGATAATTTTGGATTAGCAAAGCAGAGGGCCACAGAATGACACTGCGGGCCGCGATTTGCCCCCAGACCCTAGTTTGGACACGCCTTATCTCGGTCCTGCTCAACATTTTCTATACAAGGCATGTTCAATTGTAGAGCACATTTCATACACAAGGCAACTCAAAGTGCTGAACAACACTTTCTATAGGGCCATAATAAAACATAATTTCTGTTGCTTATAATCTGTCTCAGATGAATCTTTAGATCAATATGAAATAACATTCATCCCAATGCAAAAGTGTGAGCAGAATTAGAAAACAATGTAACACGAAATGAAACTGCTGCTTTGGTATTTGATGCACTCGGGACACAAAGACACAGACAAGAGGACGATTGCAAAGTTTGCAGATTCTTCAGGATTTCAATCAGAAACAGGTCAAACAGCACAAACAGCATCACAAGCTACAACCACAATACATGACAGCCATTTATCAAACCAGCAGAACAGACTTACTATGCACTGAGACTTTAAAGAGAAAGCTGTTATCTCGTTCCCTAAAAAGGGTCCATAAAAGGTCCACGTCCATTGTGTTAAGCTCCATCTATAAAAATGGTATTTATCGGCCAGACTTTTTGGCGGGGTACTACTCATGCATTGGTGCAATTGGTCGTACAATGTTTTCTTTATTTCAATACCAGAAAATATACATTCATTCATTCATAAAATACTAATATACAATACTTAAAGAGACAATATGTAACTCCTGTAAAGTCAGTAAAATTACAATCTCACTTTCGTTGCCAGAATCTTCAAACCTGTGACAAATGTAGCGCAGAATTTTGATGCGTTCCACTTATGCGAGCCCAGACCAGATACCTTTCACAAACTGGCAACCGCAAATGAGAGCCTCACTCTGCTCTCTGATTGGATAAGAACAACATTGTGTTCTTTGTATTTAAAGTTAAGAATCGCTCAATTTGTATGTGTGACCTGGAGACACATAGAATACAATATGTAGATGTAACTGATACTAAGTAATCAAAACAAAAAATACGCACTGGCCCTTTCAGTAAATACGTGCCACTCTTGTAAACATATCTTTACCAGCATACTTATACAGAGCTGTCCTTCACACCACACACTAACCCAAGGCCAGGCCCATATGCAGTACATTGAGCAGGCATAAGCTTGACCAGCAGAACAGATTTAGACAGTCTGCGTTTTGTCCTGAAAAAATGAACATCTCCAGTCAGCGTTTTAACTTCCTCGTTATCATTTTCCCAGATGCTGCTGATGCATCTATTAGTCGCTCTAAAAGAACAGTGGATTTATATAGACTTTAAAAAAAACGTGTCATTTTACAGCAAGGTCCACAACCAATAGACTCTCACAACACACACATAGTGCAAAAACCCATGAAAACTGATGAGTTTTAAAACAAGATTTGCCAGTGGGACGAGAAAAATGATCTTATTCACTTGGAATGAGAAAATAAAGCAACAGTTATTGATATAAAACTAATTGGCTTGGTTCCATTGGCAAATCTTGTTCTAATCTTGTTTTAAGCTTCAAATGGTAAAAAAGAATAAGATTTAAAAAACACAGTTAAATCTTTTTTACCTCATATTTGGACATATTTTTTGCAGTGTAGAAAACATTTATGGTTTATTTATGTCTTTGTAAAAATGCATGAAATATTGAAGCAGACTGTGCCCACACCGCGCACAAGAGCGTGGTCTTTTGAAAGCAAGTGGGGATTGGTTATAGGCTTTTTTTTCTTTTTCTTTTTTCATTCTTTCTCAAAACATATTATAGTGTATTTCTACAATTGTGCAACATTGATTGAAGTGAAAGAATGTTCATCTTGTGTCCCTGGCCTTTACCGACCATTCACGCCACGTGTTTGGAATTGAAAGAATGCCATTGATCGCTCATGATTCTTGAAGTCGTTACTGTAGAACTGTATTGATTTGACAGCGGAGAAACTCATTGCAAAGCATCTCTTTGTACATTACAATACGCGGTAATGGTGAGGAAAGTTTGTATGCCTAATAAGAAAGGAAAGCAATTAACATTACTTTTGTATGTGCAGAATTCTCTATTTCAGAATCTATTCTACAACATAATCTAAGATGTGGCCCAGGCTTGTGTGGCTCTGTGCTTAATGGGGGGTATTGTTGTGAAGGAAAGGACAAGTCGGTTTGGCACACTATGTCTCCTTTAATGGAAAAATACATTGAAAAGCTTGGACACAAACATGAGAGGAGGGGGATAAATCTAGATGAAATGCACCAATCTATTAATAATGTAAGCTTTTTTTATTTGTAGACCAAAGAAACCAAAACATCTATCGAGGAAAAGTAGGAAAGGCAAGTCCACTCACCATAAAAATACCCTGCGAGAAACCCAATCCGTTGTCTTTCTTTTAATCTTTTAAATGTGTTTGTTTTTTTATGTGTTTCAAGTGTGGACAAGACAATACACCACATATTGCACTCCTTGAAACTTTTAAGAACGATAATTTGTTTTTGTACTGAGTCTAGTTTTAACAAGTGTGTAATAATAATAATGCATCAGTTGTATATAGTGCTTTTTTGGACACTCCAAGTCATTGTTCTTTCACTTTCACTCCCCTTAATCCATTTCTGGGTCGGGAGGGTGGCAGTCAGAGGTGCACCCAGTACACAGAGCACCAGCCCCTCACTGATCCTCCTGCAGGTAGTGAGTCCACAGGAGCTGAGATCTTTCAGCGGGGGCTTCAGGCAGAGTGGGGTTAAGTGTCTTGTGAAGTTGGGAGTTGTGAAGAAGGTCTTGTGGTGGGCTTGAACCCACGACCTTCAGGCTCAAAGGCCAGTGCTCTACCAATTGAGCAACTGTCGCCCCTAATACCTGATGGTGATAAACTATTAATGTAGCCACAGCTGCTTTGGAGCACACTTTTACTTTAAAAATATATAAGAAATGTTCATCTTTTATAGTAAGTTCGATTTTGGTTAAAGAATATATTTCTACCCAGAGCACCACATGATCTGCTTAAGTCCATTCATCCTGTTGTGCATAAAGCTCCAAAACTAAGGCCTCTTCATCAATCTGACTTGTAACTTTACCAATCTTTTTAATACAAGAAACTTACAGAGAAATAGTATGCAGGGGGCGCAAACTAGTTTCAAATAACTTTACAAAGAAAAAAATGCACACATGCAATTACTAAGAAAAACATCATTTTTGAGTTAACGTTTTAATAAAAGGCATTAACTTTATCAATGAAATTATTTTGAATGTCTGCCAAACAATCAATAAAAACACCCCACCCGCCCCGCTCCATCTGTCTACTTTTTTCTCTTCAAATTCCTTGTGCGTTGATGGACTAATTAAGATTTTTGTACATTTGAGTGTAATTCCTCGGATGTTTATAATTTCTGTCCTTTTCAAAACTATTGTAACATACTGTATGAGCCAAATGTAGCATGTGGCTATGCTAAATCAGTACAGGACATGTATTAATTCACCACACATACTATCGGGGTTTGGGCTAAATCTCAGAAGTCACAGTTCGGAGAGAGACACTGAAACACTGCTTTTTAAAGATGGCACCACCTCATGTATTTAAATTTGAAGAGACCATGACAAACAATGACATACAACAATGTGACATACAGTATATGGACCAGACAATGGGTTCTGTTTGGTTTCCAGAATTGTCACTTCAACGGTTACTCAAATGCCCGAGAGTTCACAAAGCGCAGCAAAAAAACAAATAAATAGTCCAAGTGCTTGTTCGGTGAGCAGTTGTGTTGTTGGGCTCAGATATTCCAGAGAGTGAGTTTTTAACGAGTGAATGAGAGTCAATATGAAGTGAGCTCCTCACGTCGAACACGAGGACAAATCAAAAGGGAAAAAGGGCGGCTACAGGAGCCTCCTACCCGACCGGAGCAGGAGGATGCTTTTGTTTGATTGGACTGAGTTCCTTTCTTGGAGCTCAACTCTGGTTTGGGACTAAGCTCACCTTCAATACAAAATACAGACATAAGAAGAATGTAATCCAACATCTGCTGAAAAGGTGATGTCTTTGTAAAGATGAAAATCCTTGAGTCTCTATATGCGCCAACGTTTTTCTAAACATATTTAAACATGTCTTTGCTTCACAAGAGCGCGGTACTCCCCTGCTCGGCCCTCACGCTTTTCAAATATAACCAGATTATGTTTGCGTGAAAAGGATTTACTCGTGTCATTAATCACAATAAATTCAAAGCAGAAAGTGTGTTTTCTTTTGATGCTGGGGGTCTGCTCTCGTCGCTCCAGAGCTCTGAAGCAGCGTGGGGTGTTAACAAAGGCCATATGATGTTTAGAGATCCCATTTCACTAAAACACATTCGGTGGTCCGTCGTTTATCAAGGGGGTTGTGTTCTAAAAATAACCTGCCATAAGTGAAATCCGTGGAGGAGCGGCTTTATGTTTTAACGCAGTAAAACCCATCACCCCCATAGACCGTAGATTAGGACTGGACTGACCGAGGGCTGAAGGTCACTCACAGTGTTAGCCTTAAAGGTCCCATATTTCACAGTCCAGCCTGAGCACATGTGTGATAACAGTTTGGGCGATTTGGGTGACACCATACAACACTCAAAACTTGTGAAATGTCTTGCATAGAACCAAATTGAGCATGAATTAATTGAAGAAAATGTTATTATTTGGGAATTTCTTCCGCAGCGTTTTTGTTATATTTGGGCACCTTTTTTCCCCTAGATTTGTGTCTAATCTTTTGTGTCTTGATATTTTTTGGTTTCATAATTTTTTGTAAGACTGTTTTTATAAGTATATTTTATGGGTTGTTTTTTCTTTATTTTTTATATAGAATATAAAAATCACGAGTTCATTTTCAGCAAACTTAAAACTAGAACAGATAAACTTTCTTGAACTCTCGACCTGTCTCTGTGTCCAAAATATGTTTAGTCCTTTGGGTCATAACAATCTTACTCAAAGAAGCCTTAAAGGTCCAGTAAATTATTGGGGTATAGGTGGAAAACGTGAAATTGGCACTTTGGGGGTTTTCTGTTCAGCCATTGTAGGTGTAATAACAACTCAGCTGCACGCTACGACAAAAAACATGAAGGGGGAATAAACGGATCCCATTGGTTTCGTTCTATCGGCCCGTTACAAAATATTTATAACTTATTTTTTGAGGCTACAAGCATCTGGTCATGTCCCTTCCTACTTGAAAACTCATGATAACTTGACTAATTCTAGGGTTTAGGGACGTTTCCCCACAGTATGTAAAAAAATGCGTCTGGATGGATCATTTATGCTAGGTTCCATCATTTTAAGCAAGGTTCCCACTGCCGCCACATCAACGCAGTGTTCTTGCATTTTGGACGTATTTTTATCCAAATTCATCCGCATGACTTCAGCAAAACCAACACACCGACCTCGAAACCGCATGGATCAAGGAAAACACAGTGGTGGGCGGGCTTTGATGCAGACAGGTTTGAGCAGCTTTTCATGAGATCATACTCAAAGTGGAGGAAAATATTTATATTGACGTAAGATTGACGACCGTGCGGCTTGCTCTGGTGGGATAGCAGCTTGAGTCTCAGTTTGACACAATTCTCTCGATCCCGCTCCTTTCTTACAATTGCTTTTCAACCTTCATTCTCCAAAACCTAGGGGGTCCGAATCGATTGGACAGGTCTCAAAGCCGTAGTCCCCACTGAGTCTCACCGCTCCAGACTGACTGTGTTCATTTTGGTTGCGTGGTTCAATTGAAATATTTCTATCTCTTGTATGCAAACCCCGAACCCAGTATTCAGGCCATATTTATAAATTAAACTTGGCATGACAAAGTTTAGTTACTGCCACTTGATAAAAACAAATGAGTCAATTATGCCCATGAAATTCTCTTTGTTATTTCCCGATGTACTTATGACTAAATAAATGCAGCTCTTTGCGTACCCTCTGAAATGACTGCTGTCCATTTATAGAACAGTAATAGGAGTGAGAATGAAGAAGAGTCGATTTGGTCTGAGGCAAATGGAGCGTGCTATTCCAGGCAGCCGCGTCTCAAACAGCCGTCTCTGTTCCACCATCTGTTCAACAACACATCCAGGTTTATTAGTTGAGGTCCTAAAATAATCCCAAATATCTAAATCCGGTATCTATGCGAAGGAGATCCAGGCAGCACTGACAAATGTTTTACAGCAATAGCAATTTACTTTTTACATATTTGAGTGTTTTTTATACTGATTTTTTCATCTTTTGTGCCTGTGAAGCACTTTGGGCTGTTGAGCACAATAACTCAACTACCTTAAAAAACGGTTACAGTGAAAATAATATATTGAGATTGAGGAAAATTGGTTCTATTTAAAATTACAATTACATAATGGAGAAATTTCGCACATGGTTTGGTTGTTTGTCCGGTCGGGTTTCGTCTGGTCTTGGAGTCTGCTTGTATGGGACCCGGTCCACTGCATATTCAACGCTACATTCTAGGCAAGGCTTAAAACAGTCCTCTTCAGTTTAGCATAAGGAAGGTAAGACTCAGGGAAGGCTAAAAATCTTAGACTGTCAGTCAAGCTGCATAGGGAGTCAGTTTGCAGGGAGAAGCATGGTAACTCATTATTAGGATTTTGGCTGTAGTCTGTTCATTGCTATTCACCCGTTTTCCCATTGTGTGTTTCTTGACGCAACGACGGGACCTCTGAACCTTGGCCTCCTCCATCTATAACTGTGGACTGCCCTGCCTGACCCGCCTGGGAGCTGTTTCAGTTCCGCACCGGACCTGACCACGTTCTACACCCGCTGCGTGGCCCTGGTCCACGTTCTGTAGCTTAGGTCCTGGATCTATAGCCCGTCCGTCCATGGGGGCGGATCCCTTTCTCAATATGGGTCTCCCTGACGTTTCTCACTCGTTCCCACTGGGTTTTTTTGAGTTTTTTCTCTCCTATGCAGACAGTTGGTGTCTAACAAAAAGGACTGTGGTTATGATTCAGGACACTCTACATTCTACAACACGTATGAACATTTATCAACATGTGTTCTATATTCTTTTGGTGTCTTAACTGTTGATTCTCTGATCTGTGTTGGTGATTTCAATGGTTTTGTTAAGTCCTCTAAGATGAGTAGTGTTGTGATTTAGGGCAATACAAGAATAAATTGTATTGTGTGTTGTAAATTGTATTGTAAATATTATGCAAAATATATGTTTTAATACCTTTAATCATGATTCAATATTGTTGAATTTAAACAGACTTGGGTTGTATTTAAGATCCATCCACGCTATTGTCATAAACTTCTATGCTCAGCAGAGCATTTCTCCATGTGCAAAAAGAAGTGCTAGAAGAAGCATTGGAGATAAATCATCTTTTTGCAAATCTCCAAAAAACAACTACAGAGGACAGTGTACAACAAACAGTGAAAAACGCAGTCCTGACTGGAAGGCCAGAAAATGTTAGTTATGTTCCTCCAGAAACAAGGAACTTTTGTTCATTCAGATATTCGCAAAGATTTCATCTATAACCATCCTCATCTCTACATGGGACTGTATGTTACAAATCTTAATCATTTCAGCGTTTCAAGTGAGGGACCACAGTATACAAAAATGTTTAGTCTTATCTGCCATGTATGACCAATAAGAGGAACTGTCAAGCATAAAAAAGTGGAACATTGATACTTCACATGCCCAGAAGCCTGACAGTTTTTTTAAATAAATGGTCTGACAACAAAAAAAGAATAAAATGACCCACGGATATGCGCTCAGAACTCTGGGGGATTCAACTGATCCAAACACAGAACTGATCATCTCTGAGTGTATCTTTACTGGAAGGCAACAGCGCAACACACTTCTTTAAAAATGTTATAAATGTTGAATTAAAGTCGGTGCTGTCAAATGATGCAAGCTCCCAAAAAACCATTGCACTTTTTGTCCTGGTTGGGCCAAGTCTGAATCTACAGAAGAGCGATAAATATAAGCATAACCCATCTGCAAAATGTGATATCGTCAGTAAAATCTGTGTCAATGGGAAAATCGTAAGTTCCCTCAATTTTACACCTCAAACTTTTAGCAAAGCAGCCTCACCCGTTTGCCAACAGGGATCAAAATCTCTCCACATGTGTAGCATCAGAAATTTGCAACAGAATTTTGATCAGTTAAATAGTTGCAATATTGTGCAAAGAAGCATTATCAGTAAAATTCATAGACTTTTTTGAGCTTTTAATCATGATACAACATTTTTCCTTGTCAAAACGGATATGGAGTTGTTTTTAGATCCAGCCGTGCAAATATCAGGAACTTCTGGAACAAACATGTGACTTGTAGCTTCAGAATTTTGATCAGTAAAATGGGGTGCGCACAGGTATGGAAGCCCGCTTCTGCCATGTAAAAAAAAAAAGCTTACAGTCATAATTTTGAGTTTTAAACACCAAATTACGAGATTAAAACTGTATATTTCTAAGTTTCTGTAGTTCATGTGTGGGATCCATGTTCACAGTTGCAGAGCTATCATTTGTAAAGGTAACGCTAGCTAACATACGTACGTTTATATCATAGACTGTATATATTAATGGACAGAGTCACGCCTATCTCCGCCGTTCTAACTAATGGGCCAAAAAATGTGCTCTACTGGAGCAAACCAAAATGGCCGCGAGTGGTCCCGCCCACAAGAAAATTGTGAAAAAACGCATCTGCGCATGCGTCAGCCGGCGCAGCTTCATTCATTTGAACGAGACACTTAAAAAATTCACAGCAACTAAACTAGAGTGGACCAAAAAAATCCACCCCCCTCAGCATTGACACACATGTGGAACGGAGCTTTGGGCCAAGAGCCAACTTTTGGTCCATCCTGTAAAGACGTTTTTGAGAGGTCTGCCAATGCTATATGTTAGCATTGGCTAATTCTACTTCTGGGTCCACCCCCATCGGCCCGGGGTGGTATTGCAAGCATGTCAGCGCACGTCATTTTGGCCACTTTTGAGCTGGGACCCGCCCCCACTGGTTTATATTCATTTTTTTAGCTACAGTTCATTTTAGAATAACAACAAGTTAACAGTTTGTTCGGAAACCGTGAGCTGTTTTACTTACTTTACTTTTGAGTTTACATCTCAAAATTATGACTTTCTCTCTGCTTTTTTTTTTTACCTGGCGGAAACAGGCTTCCATAGCACGGCAGACTCAAATTTGTGTCTATTTCTATAAAGATGCATGAAAGTTTCCATGTTATTCAATGGGGGAGGAAAAAAATTGTAAAAAAAAGTTGTAAATGTTGAATTCAAGCTTGTGGTGTCCAATGATGCAAGCTCAAACAAATTGAACTTTTTGTCCTGGGGGGGCTGTGTCTAAATCTGCAGAAGAGGAGTTTGTGTACGCATCCATCTACAGTAAAAAATGATGAAATATGAGGTCATATTTGCTTGAATTGAGTGTTTTGTTTGTTTTGTTCTAACTTAAATCAAGATTTGTCAATGGGACAAAGTCATTTTGTCTTATTTGAGGAAATATTGCGTTACGGGAGGCATTTTTTGTATCTTTTTAAAACAAGATAATTTTTTCTTTTTAAAGATGCAGTTAGCGATGTTGTTAGCTTAGCCGAAGCACCAACTCGAAACCACTCCCCCCTCCCGTCGCCTCTCCACCAAACCAAACATCCAGCATTTGGGTGGCAAGTGGGCGGCAAACGTGAAATTGGCCTTTTCTGTTCAGCCGTTTAAGGTTTTAGGAAATAATCCGATAACACACTGGCGAGAAACAGGAAGAGGGCGAAGAGGGTATTATTATCGGTCCGCTCCAAAATATTTTTAATTAACTTTTGGAGACTATAGGCATCTGGTCAATTCCAATACTATTTGAAAACACATGATTACTTGATACTTTTGGGGTTTAGGGACGTTTTCCCACAATATTAAAAAAATGCATCTGGAAAAAAATCACTGACTGCATCTTTAAGGCAGTCAAAATGTGCTCAAATTAAAAAAACATGTTGAGCAAATTTTGCATTTTTTGACTTAATAATCGTCAGTATATTAAAATAACCGTGGGAAGGCTTCAGAGAGCTCATCACCTTAGAATGAAAGAAGTGCGTACGACACCTGCACAATGCACATGCTGCTGTGACGGATCCAGAGTCGCTCGGAGGAGTTGCCTACATACAAACAAACTTCCATACAGGACGCACACATACACACAGTGAGGAGTGTGTGGAGAGAGGTGCGAGGTCCTCACAATGCACAGCTTAAAAACAACACGCGCTCATTGTGTGAAAGGGGATTAGGAGCGGACGAGTGGAGGCGCTCGAGGAGGCAAGAGAGAGGAGCTTACGGAGAAGTCAAAGTTAATTGGCAGCACTTTTGAAGGCTTTGTAGGCCTCAGCAGATATGCAGATAAACATGCTGATTATCTCTGCGTGGATTTTTGCGTTCGTGCTCAGCTGAAAGAATCGTGAGAGGGGCCTATAGGTCTATTTATAAGCGGAGGTGGGCAGAGAAGGTATAGTCGCTGAATTAGTATTACAGGAGCTACAGGAGTGAAACATCTCATCCTATAGGGCTGGAAAGCGGAAGTGCGAGATTTTCACCCACGGATTCAAACAAACCACACGTGCCACTTGTATGGTGCTGAGATCGCCGACTTCTTCCTCCTTAAAGGACTTTCCTGTGTTATTATGGACACATTTTGTCTCTGGGACAGAAAAACTGAGTGAGTGGTCGGAATTAGCTGTGAACTGACCATGTCCTGAAGTTTATATGACGGGGAGATGAGAAAGGTGCAGGGCCGTGTTCAAACTTATTGTTTTTTAATCCACTATCATGCATCAGAAAGACAATATAGAAACACTATTCCCATGCAAATACATTGATGTCCCTTACAGCTAGCTTTGCTGCGTTGGTTATGAGCCAATGTTTATGAATGATCAGTTTTCTATCTGTACATTAGCGTCATCTCCACTTCACATTCATTGCAGCTTCACATTGGGCCTTTTTTCTTTTTGCTGTGCTGTCAAAAATAACATGATGTAGTTGGGTTACCTATTCATTTAATACTAATATTATGATTGTCTGTTTTGCGTGCATATAGCCCATTGCTGTTTCCTGTTGGAATTCCCAAGCTGTGACGGAGGGGCCTTCCTTCCTGCTGGTGAGACTGTGCAATGAACACGGCCGCCTCTGCACATGTCATTCACCCGTTATATTTTCGGAATGTATTGCGTAATCAAATGTTAAAATAGTAACGTATAAAGTAATTTGTTACTATTTCAACAATAATGTATTAATAAATTAACCATCGTTTAAAACCTTCCAGTGACTTAAACATGCAGAGGGCAAAGTCAGTGTATTTGTGCACCACAGTTCATACACAAGTGCTTAACACAAGGCATTAGAAAAAAAACATAATTAATCACGTGTACATTAAGCAGAGTGAAGAAGCTAAACAGACCTGTTTTTAACCTGGATTTGAAAATTGTCAGTGAAAAACCCTGTCTCACATTTTCTCTCAGACTGTACCCGATTTTAGCGGCATGATTCTGAAATGCTTCCCATGTTTAGTTTGTATTACGTCAATTATTCTGGAATGGCGGCAGAAATAAATGTATTTGCCTTCAAAGTATTTTGAATCAAACAACCCAGTGTATGAAGCCGTCTCTTTGAAGATGTTCAAGGGCTTCCTGTAAGCTTTGAGTGTATCTAATACAGAAGAAAAATACCATAATCATGGATCTTAAGGATCTGAACGATTTATTTTTTAATCTAAAGACTTAATTACAGCCATAGCAGTAAGTAATTATTTCAAAATGTTAGCCCAAAAAAGAATGATACAAAAAGACTCACTCAGAAAAGACAGACTTAACTAATCATTTAGGCTAAAACTAAATATAAATGGGATTTTGCAGCGTCATTACTCAGGTGGGAAACAGTCCACAAAAAAAAAAATGCAGGGGCCCCTAGCAGTTTACTGGGCAATCTGAGGGAAGGGCACATGACGCCTGGACATCCCAAAGATCTCGCTTCAGTTCTGATCCAAGCCCTGTCAAGCTTAGCTAACGCTTACATGAAATATGGTGACATACAAATATGCTAACAGTTTAGGCCATGAGCTGAAATGGCAAACTCTTTTGAATTTCCACAATCAACACTGCCCCCTGGTGGCGGTTTGTGAAGCCTTACGTTGGCGGCATGAGACTGAACTTAAGATTTTAACGTTAACGCCTATGGCTAGTTCTCAAACTTGAGGCAAATCTACCCACAAATCCATCTATTCAACTAGTTCCTAGCTTAAAAAGTTACTTCCAGCATTAAAGACTAGATCTGTCTCAGATCTAAGTATTCAACTGGGGATTACAGGAACTAGCTCGATCAGCGAAACCAAAAACGGCTTTGAGTCTATATTATTCTGGCAGAATGATTTACTAAGAGCAAAAACTAATTCTTACCGTAAGTGAAGTCTTAAGTTGCCCAAGTTGAGTTACTGAGCTAAATTTCCCACTCGTTAGCCTTAGTATCCCCATTATACATTTTAGGCAAAGGTACAGAAAAAAGTTTGAGCCTTAAATCATTTATTCAGACATACAGTAAATGTCAATACTGCAAAGTGCAAACTGAAGAGAAAGTAGACCATAGACGTCTATAAACAAGTCTTTATTGGGCAGGAGCAGCCAGTTCATACAAGGACGCCGTATTGTTTGAGAACATCTGTGTATTTAGCGATCTTACTCGCCACATTTTTCTCCGCCAGCCTGGTCAGCTTGGTCACCGTCTTGGTCTTTGTGTAGCGGATCTTTGCCTTCTCCTTTCTTTTCTCTTCCAAAGTGGCTGTAATTGCCTGGTACTTCCAGCCAACCTCATGTGCCAGACGGCCCAAGAGCGCAAACTGAGGAGAGGGAAAGATCTTTAATACAAGTCCATCTAACAATCATGCTACAAGAGAAGGTGCACCTCCTCCAACTCAGTAGTCAGATCCGTAAAGGTTGTATCATCAGAAATGATCAGTTTCGGGATAAAGTGCTCATCACAGTGAAGGGCTACAGGCTTCAACTTCCACCCCATGAACTATGCTTACAAACTCACCTTACGAGTAGGCTTTAAACGCACGATTTTCAGGGCTGCAGGAACAACCATTCGCTTCCTCTGCAAAAACAAAACTCATTAGTCCAGGATCATGACTAAGCATTTGAACTACTTAAAATGCTTGTCTCAGCTCTGATTCATTTCATTAAGTTCAAACAAGGTAGATAGGTAGAGTTTAGACATCACTGACAAGGCATAGAATAATGTTTTTTTGCACTTAGTCTCACACCTTATCGTATGGTGGGGGGATACCATCGAACACCTTAAGCCTGTCCAGAGCAGCCTGGCCCCTCTTAGTTTTGTGGGGAAGCATACCTTTAGAGAAGAAAGGAGTTTTAACCAAAGGCAACAGAAAGCCAAATACACAGAAAACCTAGTTCTGGACTCATCTCAGTAGTCAGATCCGTAAAGGTTGTATCATCAGAAATGATCAGTTTCGGGATAAAGGGCTCATCACTGAGTAAGGACTTCGACAAACTATTCAATGTAATAGTTTTAAATGCCACAGACCTCTGACAGTCCTCCAGAAGATGCGGCTTGGTGCTCTGAAGTGGTACGGTCCACGGGAGGGATTGGTGTTCATCCTTTTCCGCAAGAAAGCAAGGTACTTCACTGTAAAGAAGTGCATTAATCAACCTATGCACAGTCATAGGATCGCAGACATTTCTGTGCATCTAGTCTCAGATGGTAGTGCATGTAAAATCTCCTCATGGTCAGTTAAACTCAAAACTTAACAGTGAGTAACATCACAGACTAGTTTAAAACACTGTAAGTGCGCAAGTCCTACTTACGTTTGTTGCGATAAAAGTTTCCAGAGATGTTAATGCCTTCACATCTCACCACCACTACCTTCTGTCCTGGAAAAATATTCAAAACTTAGAACCCAAATAGGTCAATGGAGAAATGTTAGTTCTAGGGTGTTGTCTCAGGTGAAAATCAATTTCGCATTGTCGTTAAACTCAAAAATTAAAACAAAGACATCACTGACCGTTTTAAGTTTATAAGAGCAAGTCATGTTATACATACCCAGGAGGACCTGTTTGGCCACGATGGCAGCAAGCCGCCCGAGCAGATGGCCTCTGCCATCTAGCAGCAGAACCTGAAAATTAACCACAATAAGTTATCCAAATTCAATTGAAAAAATACGTTATTTTTAAACATCTAGAAATCACACCAGGCCGAAAGCCACATGGGTCACCACTTAGCATCGGAGCTAGCCACTGCCTATCTTTAGTGCATGCAACGAGTATTTCGATACATCCTTAAAGTAGTGATATACAAACTTAATAAAGTTCATCTGGCTTTCAAGAGTGGATGAAACGAACAAATTACAATATCACATTGAACAGCTAGCGCTAAGCACTAAAGAAAGCTGCCATGTTGGCTGCATGTTCCCGGACTTCAAAAGATAAACCACCAACTAAATAACACAGCGCTTGGATTCCAACTCAAAATGAAAGGTTAAACTCTATCTGGAAGCTTGTTCGATCGTGAGGGCCATTATTGGGCCAGAATAATGAAGATAATGGTGAAATAGTGAGAGCGCGTGCACACACCTTATTGAAGCGGTCCGCCATGACGAGCCGAAAGACTGAAGCACGGGGCCGCCCGCCCCTAAGAGCAGGGACAGCCGGAAGTGACGACGGCACTTCTGCCTCGTGGCTTTAAGTGGTGCTCAAGATGGAGCTGCTGCCCCCGAGTGGGACAAGCGCTAACATAACGACACATTTTGGAATTATTTGTATGTGACAATTTCTGTGTCTATTCACTGCAGTTACTTATGTAAACCAGTAGTCAGACATGTTTACAGCCTAAAAAGAAGCTGAATACAATTTAGTCATGATCAATGGTTTTGTCTAACAGTTCTTTCTTTTTTCTTGAACACATTTTGCAAAATTTCGCTCATTCTCCCAAAACTCTACACACAAGAGAACCTGAGACAACACTGGGATATAAACCATTCACATCTGTCTCAAAATTAAACTTCTCTATCAAACCTCAAACTCTGCTCTCAAAACTAAACAATAATTTGTCAAAACGATACACTCTTGCATCATGTGAACACACTTTCAGATTGGAAGCAACACACTACAATTCTTTGTACAAAACACTGCAGTCATTTTCACTGGTTTTTTTCTGTTTATCAGTTAGTTTTCTGTGAAGCTCAATGGAACTGTTTTTGTTCTCAACAAAGGTTTACCAACAACCATGAAATACTGAAAAGTTACAAATAATATCAACTCAATACTGTAGATCACAGTACTAAAGTATACTTTACAGCATTTGTGTCAATGCAGTAAATAAAAACCTCTAATGTAAAACTAGGCAATTGTGCGGGTGTGGAATATGCATCATGATTCCTGCTCGGACTGTTTCCACAAAGGCAAGTTCCTGCTGTTGGTGAACGGCTGTGGAGCACCTTCAGAAGGACTTCTAGTCATTCTGTATAAATATGCAACCCCAAATTGTTACTGTAGGTTTAGATCTTTTTTACTGTACTGTATACTGTACACAGTACTGTGACATCTCACAGACTATGTACTTTACTGTATTGTATGTTTCACAGAACTACCATTTTTCAAAAGGAGCAATGGCCAACTTGCAATACTTTATATGTGATACGGTAAAGTATTGTAAGTACTGTAAATGTTGAAGACACGTTTCCATCTGAAGGTCCTGATGATGGAGGTGTGGCTGGACTCTCTGCTTCCCTCAGTGTGAGGCCATGGTTTATCACATGATCCACAAAAGATGCTCTAATGTCATCAGAAATATCTTCAACCACCTCCTCCTCTCTCCTTGTCTTCCTCTTCCTCTACCTCTACCTCCTGCTCTGCCTTGACACTTGCAAAGTTCTGAAAATGGCTAAACTGAGGCCATGTTCTTCCCCTTTATTAATCCATTTCTGGGTCGGGGGGCTGGCAATCAGAGCTGCCACCCAATTCTCAAAGCGCCAGTCCCTCACCGATCCTCTTGGTGGTGGGTCCAGAGTATGATGGCTTCTCAATCATCAAAGACAAGGCCTCGGTCTTTCGGCGAGGGGCTTCAGGTAAAGTGGGGGACATCAGAAGGAGCAGAAATGTCATAAAGACACTGCTACCTATGGGAATAGCATAGCCAATTATTGGGACGCTTTTGGCTGCAGGTCTTATGTGTTCTGGGTGAATGGTTTAGAACAAGTGTCTCCAACCTTTTTCAACTGGAGAGCTATATTCTCGGGACAATAAAGGCAGCTAGCTACTCCTTTAAGCGGCCTTGGGAAAAATGTGATATTAGTGTGAACGTGTTTGATATCGATTACATTTGTTATTTATCATAACATATTTGTTACTAGTGACAGAGTAAGTGCATTTACAATAATAGATAATGATAATACAATCTGAAATATTAAGTATATAATTTGATTTGTCGGGTTCTAAATCCTCTGGCAAGCTACCTGGAAGGGGGTGGAGAGCTACTGGCGGCTCCCGAGCTACAGGTTGGGAGACCCCTGGTTTAGGAAGACTGTACCACTCAGTCTTAGACTGTTTACTCGGAAATAGGATAAAATAATATCAATCGAGGAATTCTCCATCATGGTTAGGGTGACAGAAGCAGAGTTATTGACAAAGATTGGAAAACACCAAACATAATGGGCAAATAGGATTTCAAAAATGGCTGGCTAAAGAATAGGAGCAAGAATTAAATCAGTCATTCCAGTCAACAGGCTGACACATTTTATGATTCCAACCGCTTTACTCAATTCCAACGATTTTTATAACTTTTTCCGTTTTCTTGTGTAATGGTCCCCAGCCATGTTTCAAAATATGCCTTGAGTGTAAATTGTGCTGTAGAATATCCCAGGACACCAACAGCTGACTGAATGACTTTTACTGCAGCCCACTGACACATTGTTAGTAAAGCTATTGTTAGTTTTCCACAGCAAAACAAAACATATGCATGACAACCACTTATTCTGTGAATCCTCAGTCTCATCTATACACAAATGAAACTCCTTTCTAGTACTTTTCTCACTTTATTTACAGAACACAGTATTTTAAAACAGACAATCACATTACATTCAAGATATTTAAGCTTGGCATTCAATATGTGAAGCAATATTAATAGAATTACATTCACTTTATCTCCCTGTACATGCATTTGGACTGCCTCCATTTGGTTAAATCAGAAAAGGAGCACTTAGTCGTCATGTTTAAGCTTTCTGATTTTTCCCTTGTGGCGGTCGATCTCTCGCTGCAGGCGTTCTACTTCCTTTTTGTGGTGGTCTATTTCCTCCTGGTGATGCTGCTTCAGGGCATCTAGTTGTTCCTTTTCTTTGCGTCTAAAAAGAACAATCATTAGATTAGAATGGCAGTGCTTGCTGGACTGTTAAGCACACCTGAATATAAAATTCACCAGCCAGAATTTTTAAAGTAGAAATACATTGTCCACATTTGAATATAACCAACAGCTGATGGTGCAAAACTTTATACTTCTGTCATTGTATAATATCTCACCTCTGGACACTTTATTAGATTTTTGTATACATGCTTTTATTATCCATTTTTGTATCCAATTTAATTCCATTTTTGTCTATCTAGTGTGGCCTCTTTATATATTTAAAATTATGTGTGCACTGTGCAGGTAGCCAAATAAATAAGTTCCAGGAAGCACCTAAGGAGACATTGAAAGAATACAAACATATCCCCCTTTCATCCTTCTGCCCTTTCTTTAGCTTTTAAAAATTGACTTCTACAGAAACAGAGCAGCCGCAAGTTTAGTCAAATGAAATCTAATGCCTAAATACTCGTAAGGCCAAATTTATAGCCACCAATCCATAAACAGGAAAAGGAAGAAAGCGGCATGGTTTCAAAGAAATAAACAATTGCAATGTGTAGACTAGATGTTTTAGATTTGAGAGAAAAATCTAAAAGTAAAGTTCTCAATAAAAAGGAAAAAAATCCAAGTGTTAACATGGACTGGACTGTCACTAGCAGATAAATCATAAAAATGCACTGAAATCATTAATATATAAGTTTTATATTGCACTTTTTTTAGACAAGGCAACCAGTATGTGGCCTCAGCCCCTCCCCACCCTGTCACGCCCACATCTGACTCTGGCAATGTGGGTGAAGAGTCTTGCCTAAGGACACGCCCCACTGTTGCACCTGGTGTTCCCAGACGACTCCCACCACAGCACTAACCAGGTCCTGCCTTGCTTAGCATCAGAGGTCCCACAGGAATTGGCTGTTACATGCAGGTGGCACCAAACTACTTAAATCAAGATCTTATTGGTTTATGTATTAGCACTAGCAGTAATCCTTGTTCATCTCTGACATGCAACAAGATAAGTTGATGTTTGAAGAAAAATAATGTCAGCGAAATAATAGCGTTTTTTGAAATCTGCCACCAAACTTGTGATTGAAGTGTGAATGTTGCAACGTATCCATATTGCAAAAAGGCTGTAAAAAGGCACCCACTTGAAGTACATCTCCTCCTCAGCAGCCTGCTTCTTGCCCATAGCTCCACCTGCCTCTCTGATAGACCCTCCACCCCCTCCGCCTTTGCCAGCACCTTTGCCCAACTCTCCAAGCTGCAATGGAGAAAATGAGACAGGGTTAGGATTATATTACAAAGTTTTACATTCTCACATAGGACATGCAAACCAAGGGCACTGCATCAGTAATCCAGTTTCAATACAATAATAGCAAAACAAATCTACTCACATTAGTATATGTATGCGTTTGAGTATTATCCCAGTCTATTAATTTAGATAAAACTTTAGTGATCCACCAGGGAAACGGCTTAGGACACAATAGTTCAATCAAAAAACAAAATACCGCAGCTGAATTATCCGCTCACTCACATTGACTTCACATTATATTACCAAAGGGTCAATAATATACTTAATATAGTGAGAAACCGGCAAAGGCATCTCCTCAACTGGTTCTAATAAAATCATTTCATATAATCATTGAGATACACAAACTTTGAACGTGTCCTCTGCATGGATCTATAATAATTACGGTCATCTGACGCAAAATGGCAACTTGTTTTTCCACCAAAATTAAGCTAGGTCTTTCCCAATGCCCACATCTTTAAAATACAGACTGGAGTTACCTGATCAGACAATCTCAGCTGGGAAGTGACAAAGTTCCTGACATTTGGTCTGAAAAACCTTGCCATCGTGTGAGCAGAGAAGACCATGTGCAGACTGAGTGGACAGCAACAGAGTGGTAATGGTGCATGTGCTGGTGAAGTTTGTCCTTGCGGGTGCTAAATATACTGGACCAAACCATTTTAGCGGCGGCGGCGGGGGGAGGGGGGCAACCAGGAAGTTAAAGTGCGTATGAGACTAAAAACTATTTACACAAAACACATGATATTTTACAGATTTAGATTAATATTTTAGACATTTCATCCAGTTTTTTGTCGTTAAGTTAACGTATCACTTATCTTGTGCTGTGAGATCCTCATTCCTACTGTTCTGTAACCCACATAGACTGTATATAGTTAATATATACAGTCTATGATAGTAACCCATGAAACACCGTGGGGCGAATAAAAGATCTCAACGTTAATCTTATATATCAACAATCGATATTGCGTTACCTTATTTGACCAATTGAAATATGTGTTAAAATGAACAAAAACGATAAAACGAATGCAGCAGTTCGAATCAAATTGGCATGTTTCCATACTAGAAACCTGGTTTGAAAAATATATACAAATATGAAGAGTTATGCATTCTTGAAATGTCAAAGTTGTCATCCTCTTGTCATAATCTTCAACATGTTTTTTGTTGGCAGTAAATTTGAAAGGATTGGCACAATAAGGGGTGAAAATGTATTTGTATAGGGCTAAATTAGATGTAGATTGTCAAAAATATACTTGGTAAGGTTCTTTGTGAAGAAGTATATACCCTGGTTTGCATTACACATTATATTATTAATGTAATAGAAATATTATAAACAAATCTTTTCAAACTTTGAATTTTAAGCCCAATCAAAAAAAAACCACAAGAGGTCTGTAAGCCAAACAGACAGTATTCCATCATAATTATAACAAAAGGTTTGGCATGTCACTTTCAATCTATTGTTTTCACATTTAGCTGAAAACAAAAACAACAAATACAACTCTTGATTTTGAACGTAATTGTAATTTTTCAAGTTTCACCTGTGTATATTGACCAAATAATATATAAGTTACACTTAAAATTAAAATAGTTAGCCCAGTCTTATACCGTTGTACTCATTTCATCTCATACATGTAGGGAAATGAGAATTGACCGGAGTTTACAGATGGCTAAGGCCAGTCTAAAAATATAGTGGGATGTAAGAAGTTTTCAGGGATTCTGACATTCTCATATTGATAATCAGTTTATTAGGGCAAAAAGTCTCCTTATAATTAAAGCAAACAACATACAACTCAAATCCTTTAAAACGACTCCATAGCAACATTTATACAAGTAACTGGGCCCTTTTAAAGCACATAAAAACAGCTTCCAGTCGAAAAGGAAACATTTGAAAGTATAAAACAATGCCGATTTTAGAGGCACTTTCACGTTTTAGAAAGTGAGAATTATGAAAAATGTGTCAACTTGAAGGCAACAAAGAGTGCTAATTAAGGACAATAATTTCAGAAAAGGATTGGACAGAACTAAAAATATCCTTCATCAGTTGTACTTATATAGACATGGACCAGTTTGTTTGAAAGTAAAAGACCACAGTGCGTGTGGAGCTGAAAGAAACAATGAATGAAAAATGGAGGTAAAGGCGGTGCGTCAGACGTTGAGTGGTCTGCGGAGGCCTTTTGGAGGAGGCAGCCATCGCCGCTCTCCGCTGTCGACACTTCAGTCCTGTTTGACACTGCCCAAAGCTCGGAGTCGCTCCAGGAGAGGTGGGTGAGAGTAGTGCCACATGGAGTATAACCAGTCCGCCACGGGGAAGCCCAGGTTGTCCTTGTTCAGCTTGATGAGAGCCGAGTAGAGCTCAGTGGTTTTACCCATGTTCCGGGCAAAAGCGTCGGCCTGGAACTCGAATCGACGGCTCAGCACGGTCAAGCAGAAGGACAGGAGCTGCGTAGATATGTCAGTCAGATAGATGCGGGCAATAAAAAAGACATCAAAAATTCAAAACCTTAACTATAAGATTTGTATAGCCCTAAATCGCAACAGTAGTCGTCTTGGGAGGACTTTACAAAGTTGTTAATTCACCAGAGAACAGAGATCAGATCATCATAACAGTTCAAACACAGAAAAGGCAAGAATAAATGGTCTGTTGGGAGCAGGTTGACCAATGTCCATAAATGTGCTTCATCTGTAAATAGTAAGTAAGTTTTTATTCATATACCGCCTTTCAGATACCAGAGTAACAAAGTGCTTTAAATTGTTGTGGGCATCTGTCTCTCACTAAACACAGAGATGGGAGCGGGGTCGCCTGTACAGGAAGCACATGCCAGAACTATTGTACATATTTTTAGTGGTAGGGGAAACCAGAGCACCCGGAGGAAACCTACGCAGACGCAGGGAGAACATGCAAACTCCACTCAGACAGCAATCAAAGACACATAGCAGCTACTCATATCGTATATTTTGTGTGCTTCCTGAGTGCATGTATGTGGGCTGCAACATTTAAATTTCCCCACTGTGGGATGACTAAAGGTTCTCTTATCTATGTCTTGGATCATCTCACTCCTTAAACCCTCCTGTATCGACAAGGGACGACTCAATAAAACCCTTACCTCGTTGTACGGAGAAAAGATGAACTGGAAGATAATCATCAAGCCTATCAATGTGGGCTGAGAGTCAGTGAAGCCAAAAGCTACAAACAGTTCCTTTCTCCCAATCATGACCGCAAACAATGAAAAGCACAAGAAGGAATTAATCTGTTGGAGAGAAGGGAAAGCGTTGGTATTGTCCAATGCACCTCAATTGAAAAGATTCAAATTACGTTTAAGGAACACACTGACCTGACTGATAACTATATTTTTGACAGTGTGGCCCAGCTTCCAGTGACCAAGCTCATGGCCCAAAACAGCAAGGATCTCAGAGTTGTTGCAACCTTGTTTTTTGTTCTGATAAAAGAAAAAAATATAACATTCCCTGTTTTGGAGTAACATAACCTACGTTTGCATTTGATTAAAATTACCTTCGGCTTTGCTTTTGTGTCTTCTTCATTCGTTTCTGCGGGTTCAGTCTCAGATTCTTCAGATTTATTGAGGGGGGAGTAGTCTTCCAGCAACGTATCAAACAGCACAATACGTTTGTTCTTGAAAAAGCCATAGAAATAAGCGTTGCTATGGGACGACCGCTTAGAACCTACAGAGAAAGAGAGCGTGTTCTGTTAGTGGAATTCAACAGACATTCAAATTAGAATTATTTAAGATAATTTGATGGTCATTTGACTTTACCTTCAACAACATAGACCTTGGTGAGAGGGAAGCTGATACTTTTGGCCATAGATTCAATGTCATTCTTCAGCTCCCCTTCAGGTAGAGGAGTGAACTTGTCAAACAATGGAGCAATATAATCGGCATAAATGGTTACAAGGATCTGTTAAAGAGAAGGACCTCATTAGAAATGTCAAGACAAAAGAATATATCCTCCATTTATTAACAGAAACACTAACCAGGGAAACACCAAAGGTAAATAACCAGGCATAAATAAAAAAGTAGTCTCCACCAATCTTTATGATGTACAACAGAAGTGAGGTCACTGGAATCAGGATACACTGGGTAACAAAAAACTTCTTGACAGCATCCTTGAAAAAGAACGCCAACGTCTAGAAGAAACAAAACATGAGAATAAGACAATGATGCAAGAAATCAGCCGTTGAATCTAAAACAAGGGTGCTTTATTGATCTGTAAAAATAAAAGTTTTATTTATCACTTTCACATGTCATTAGTTCACTCCATACACAGCCACAATGACAAAACCGTGACAATCAGTATGTGCTATCCGCCCCTCTGACTACCACCACCAACTCTTAACGCACATACCAGACTGGTAATGTGGGTGAAGTGTGGCCTGCTGAACTTCACAGGTCTGATGGGATTCTATTGCATGCAGGTGGCGCCTCAATAATAGGCACACTTTGAAATTAGCACTAAATCCAATGGAATAGTACCTAAGCATTTCAGAATGGTGAAATTCATATTTATGTTCAACCAGGTCCAGAGAGAACTGTGGGTGGTCCTGGGCCGTAATATGCCTTAGAATTATATTATAAGGTTATGTAGTATGAGGCACTCTTTGAAAGCAAGTCCAATGGCGTTATGCAAGGCTTGATTTTAAAATGTTGTCCTCAGATGCTTATAATCCCCGGCCCAGAAAGAACAGTAGCCTTTTTACAGCGTTTTGAATGATCTCTAGTACAAGGCACCAATAGCAGTAGTACATTTCTTTTACATTTCTCCAAGATGGTTGAAATGTACCTGCTGGTTAAAGCCATGTTTCTCCTCAATGACAAATGTGCTATACAAGCTCCAGGGAAGTCCAGTAACAGCACTGAATATTGTAGCAAGAATCAGGAAAACAAGTGACTGGGTGATCTCGTACTCTGGTCCAAGTCCAAAGCGGGTGATGACAGATCCAGCCAGGGCCCACATAAAGGGGATTCCTCCCAAAAGCAGGATGAGCTGAGGAACATGACACCATGTTCAGTAATGTTATTGTATGCAATTGACAGCTTCAATAACAAGTAAAATATCAAAAGGTGGTCAACTCACCGTTCCCTCAGTCTCAGAATAGAGCCCAGACCAAAAGCCAAAGTTACTTTTATCCAGTTGGTAAAGACGAGATTTCTCAAACGTTTCAGAATCCATAATTTTCCCAAGTTCTTGTGGCACATGTGTGGTCAGTCTGTACATTTTTCTCTACAAAACGGAGTGTATCAAAGAACAAAGCATCCATACATTAAATAAGGTGTAACTTTAAGTTAGAATTGTTCATGATTATGGAAAGCAGGGCTGGGCGATATGGCAAATAAGTAAAATCTTCATTTAAAATGGAGATTTTATACATATACATATTATAAGTCTCGTACAGACTGTGCTGATATTGAAAGTATAATTCATGTGCTGCTGGAACTCTCACAATATCCTTCATTAGATTTCACGATTTTCCACAAATTCGATTTTCTCAAAAGCCGATTTATTGCCCAGCCCTGATGGAAAGGGCCCATCACTTATATTATTCTAAACCCTTGATATCCCCATGATGCAGGCTGGAGTATAACTCACCTGTCTGTAAGAAAGATATGCCTCCCATAGATACACCGTCCACGAAAACCCAAGGACAGCATAAAATATTTGCTTGTCTACCGGTAAATCATATACACTCTCCATTATTCTGTCTTGAATTGCTGCACTGCAACTTGTCAAATGTTAGCGTGTTAGGCTAGCGCTAGCGGATATAGCTTCCGTTTATCACCGCCACGAAATAGAGCTACCCACAATCAAACCGGGGAAAGTACTAAAGCATCAAATGAAATGAGGTCTCACAAACGGTGTCTGCTTAAGTTCTATAACTACCGAAAAAGACGAAAAACAAACGTCATTATTTGTTAACATGAAGCAGTCCATCAATGGACGTGTTTCATTCAATTCTGTCCTGAGGAAAGAAAGCAGATTATGTTCGTTCCGCAGTGACGTTATGAAAAATTTCAAATTAGTTAACCCGAGAGTAAATAACCATTAAATATTATATAGTATCAGCATTAATAGGAAAATACAGGTACCTTTTATAATTGATTATCACACTTTATTCGAAATAATTGCATACACATGATCTGACAATATTTGTCCACACCCCTCCAAACCGTATAAATAATCCAAATACTGGCAAGGTGAAAAACTAATGCTTAGTTTTTTATGCGGAAGTTGTATAAAGATATTTAATTACTTTACTGTGGCCACACCAAAAGTTCAGTTTGTACACTTTCTGACAGTATGCACTCCTTCAACACCATATAATGCTTTGATACATATGGTGTCAAAATGGTAAACAATACCAGTGTCATTATAATAATAATTTCCACATAATGGTTAAGTTGTAAGTGGAATTATAAGTACTTTGTCTAGAAACTGTTCAGAAAGACAACAGCATTTTCAAAAAGTGCATACATGTATTTTGGCTCTCAAGAAGATGTTTACTCTTGTTTTGTGTTCACAGAGTCTAACGGGAAGCAGGGCACACAGGTCTGCCCAGAACCACAACCGGTCTAAGGTGCTGCAGCTGCCTAATGGCTAGGTCCCCACACCCAGCCAGAGCTTTGTCCAAGATAGTCTTCAACTTTTTGTCCACAGAGAAAGCGTGGGGCTTCAGCAGTTGGCAATGAGTCCGCCTCCGGGTGTGAACTACCCCCAATCGATTGTTTTCCTTCACTGAACAACTGCGTCTAAAAGAGCTCTGCCGTTTATTGGACGTCAACAGTTTTTCAGTACACACAGCCTCTTGAACAAACTTCAGGAAGGAGACCTGGAAGTCTGACGCTTTGTGTGTCGTTTTCTCATATAGTCTGTGTGGTGGGTTGTGAGGGACCTCCATGACATTTGATGGCTGTTCAGATAAATCATTTTTCCTTTTTAAAGGCTCCCGGATACGAGGAATGGACACCAAAACAGTTCTGTTCTTAAGTTTTTCTTTTATCATTTCTTTTGCTTTGTGGTTTGATAGATCTACAAAGCCCTTATCTATAATAATACGTAATGAACTTGGTGGGGTTAGGTCTACAGTTACTGGACGCAAAAATGGTTTTATTTTCTCTAGACTTAGCCTCTCCTGGGTTTGACTATTATGAGAGACAGATGCTGTTTCCTTAGCGTGTTCATCAGTGCTGGGTTCTCCATAGAGCACGTCGTCTGCGCCCACTAGTATACTGTTCCTTTCGACAGATGGCTGCTCCTCCTGTACTTTGGGGAATCCCATTGAGTCTGGAGGGGTCTCGTCTGGCGTCCCTGTCCTGATACAATGTAAGCTCACGGGTGCAGGCTGCTCCCCTGGGTGGTCTGGCTCTGTCTGGTACTCCATTTTGCGAACTGCATTAGGACTAGGTGCTCTTGTGGGTCTTACAGACTTTCTCTGAATCGCCACCTCCAGCTCCTCTGCGTTTAAAAGAAGCTCCTTTTCTGCGTTTTCATATTTATCGATGCACAGTTCATGTACGAGTAGATAATGTCGGCGTAGGCTCGATCGGTAACCAACCACACGGTCACAGGCGTGAATCATGCAGGGAAAAGCCTCGGCATGGAAGAAGTCTTGGCACATTTGCAAGGCCTCTTCCTGTGACTTTAAGACAAAAGGAACTTTGCCCTTTTGTTTTGTATTTTCATTTTGTTCTTTTTGATTTATCTTCTGTGTTTGTTCTGTGTTGGAACTTGCCTGAGCACTTTGAACGTTTTGTGGATCTGGATCTTGCCTCTGAGGGCTACTATTGGCGACAGGTTTCCTCTGACATCTGGAGCTTCTGCGCATAGATTTGAAATATTGACAGTGGTCGTTACGCTGAGGTTTCTCGGTTACATCCTCATCAGGGGCTGTGGCTGTGCTGTTTTCGTTTTTGGGTGTCACTTCCGGTTGCGAGTGGCAGTCTCTTGTGTGACGAGCCAAGCTGCTTTTCAGGTGGTAGGACATGTGGCAGTTCGCAAAGTGACATTTGTACTGTGGCTGGGGCTCATCTGAATTTGGTGCGGGCCTCTTTTTGTCCTTCACCTCAGAACTTCCCTCGTCACATTCGCTTTCCAATATAAGCTGGGATTTGTTGTAATGATGGACCATTTGAAGGTGACGCACTAGCCCCCCTTGGGCAGAGAAAGCAGCCTCGCAGTTTTTTGCCACACAGTGAAAAGGCTTGCTGAATTTATCCAAAATATAGCAGAGGTTATCTTTTGCAAGCAAGCGTTTAGCTCTGCCGTTCTGAGTCTCCCCAGTGTCGCCTTTCTCTTCTGCGTTTTGCTCCATACTTTTTTGACTTGAACGGGTTGCCTTGGCTGGAGGGGGTTCCACCTCCTCAATGGAAACCGCATCAATGACATGGTCACTTTGATGCTGACCGTCGTAGTGACGGTCCAAGTTGCATTTTTTTGTGGCTCTGTAAGTACACAGGTTACATGCAAATGGTCTGGGTTTGCCTTTGTCCTGTGTGCGTTTAGCATCTCTTTCTTTGTCAACGTCAGGTTTCTTTTCAAAAACTGGCTTTAATTCAATTGGGGTTTCTGGAGTGAGCTCTGGGGGTTCACTCAGAGTGGAAGCGCAGTTTAGGTCAAGCTTACAAAGCCTATTTATGATTTCTTTCAAAGCAGAACTGGAATCAGTGGTTTTCTTTTCTTTCCTAATCTTGCTGGACAGGCAAAGCAATTTGGGTTCTTCCTGCCCTTTAATACCGCTGTCCCTTTTCTCATCTTTCACTTTCTTGGATGAGAAGCCTCGATCTCGATCCCTGCTGCGTTTATGCTCTTTGTTTTCCATTTTCAGGTGCTCTGGATGGGCGCATTTCAAATGTCTCTGCACATCACGGGCTCTGGAGAAAGTCATGCCGCATTTCTCGAATCCGCACGTGAATTTGCTCCCGTCGAAACACACAGCAACCAGAGTTGTTTTGGCCTCCACCTTTTTTGTGGGCTCCATTGGGGAGGTTCTGCCGGATGTGCCGAGGTCTCCTTCTTGGGGCGGACTGCAATCAGACTTAATGTGATGATTGTCCAACACATTAATTGTAGAGGCTTTAAACCGTACTCTTTTGGCTTTCCTCTGTTCTTCGAAGTCTCGCTCTGAGAAGTGGATGCCATGCGTAGCTAAATGTTGGCTGAACGCAGCCTTAGAGAAATAGAACTTTTTACATTTTGGGGCAGTACAAGTGAACGCCGCGTCTCGGAAGTGCTGTGCTTCATGATGGTATAGCTGCCCAAGATCCGAGAACGTGACGTAGCAGCCCTTGAGCTCGCACTGGTAGCTCAGCTGATAGCCGTGCGTCTGTTTGTGCAAGAGGAGCTCACCTGGAGTCGCGAACTGCCCTCCGCACCCCATAACCAGACACGTGTAGGGAAAGTCTCCGGTGTGAGTTTTGCTGTGTCTGCGATCGTAGTAGGAGGACATCAAATGTTTCCTGCAGAAGACACACTTTTCTCGCTTATCTTTCATCTTCTGGAAATACTTGACATTCTCGTCGCCCCTGTGTTCGGATTTCAGGTGGACATTCAGGTACTTTGCGTGTTTAAAAACCTTCGGGCACTTAGTTCCGGGGCATGGGTACTCGTCTCGGTTTTGCAGCGTGTAGTGTCTGAAAATGTAATCAAACGTTACGTGTTCGTCGCTGTCCGCAGGCTTCTTTGGGTTGTTCACTTGTTGTACTATGTGCTCCAACACGTCGGGGTCGTGTGTAGATTTGTAGTACATCATTAAAGAGGGGTCCACAGGGATCTCCCCAGGCTCGGTCTCCTCTTCTTCCTCACTCTGCCTCTCCTCCTCGTCCCCTTTCTGTGCTTTCAAACTGGGTTCATTCAAAGAAACCATAGGCGCGTTGACGTGGTCGCTCAAATGTGGGATCAGCTGCGTTCTGCTCCTGAACCTCTCCAGGCAGATGGGACAAGGATGCAAATGCTCTTGAGAGTGTCTTTTAGAATGGTGGGCGAGTTGGGCGTCAGTGATGGACCTCTTACAAACCTGGCATCGGAACTTTCCCCTTTTTGACTTTGAAGAAGGTTGTTTTTCTGATAAATCAAAGTTAATTTTCTTCTTGTCATTTGATTTAGGAACACCATTCAATCTGTTCTGACTTTCCAAATCTCCGGGGATATTTTCATTCTTTATTAATTTGCACTTTTCTTGTGATTCTGGTGCATCTTCTTCTTCGGATTCTGGTTTTAGACCAAGAAGAGAAATGCAATGATGCTTGAGAGTTTTCCAGTCCCAAAATTCTGGGTCAAAAGGCCAAAATGATTTAAGGGCCAACAACAGCTCGCAGCGCAGAGAGTTTGGAACGACCATGTTCTCCTGCTCATTTTTATGATCCGGTCGTAGGTGCAGTTCCTCCAGGCATCGGAAGACTTCTTGACTAGGGCTGATTAAGAATTCTGTGAGTTGACAGGCCCGGCAGACTTCCAAGTCCTCTGAGAGAAGGCAGGACACCGTTTTACAGACTGAGATCTGCATGTCGGAATCGTCCTGCTTTGGCAATTGGAGCGCTTTCACACACAGTTCAACGGATGGTGCTACACCCAGATCCTCCACCTGAAAATACAGGTATAATTGATTTCACATACAGTAACCTTTACTGGGTGGTTTAAAGAAACAATTCCTTTAAAACTTACCTCTGTTTGAATAACTCTGACCAGGTATAGTAAATGATGTACTGTTTTGGCAATGGCACCGAGTTGAAGGCATCTTTCCAGAAATGAGAGCAATGCAGGATCAAGCTTTCTTTGAAGCTTACTCCACATGAGAATCAACTCCCTTTAACCAATCACAGCAATAAACACACAATAAATAATGTTGCTCTTGCTTTTAACATAAAATAAATAAAAAAGAAGGCAAAGCACTGACCAGGAGCAGTAGAGACTCTGCTGCTGTAGCTGCTGTGTGAGAAAAGTTGTACACAATATGAATGCTGTGTTCTCATCTCCGTCCGTCTCCATGTTACACGTTATCTCCATTACGTCCTTGCAATCGAGCCTGGAGATCTGTGGCAAGAATTTCAGGGTTATGTTGATAAAAACAGCAAGCAGAATTACTCGTCCTCAGATCTGTGTATGTTTATAGAAAACAAACCTCTGATAAAGCTTCCTCGCTGGGCAGAAGGTGGCATAGTAGCGACACATATGTTTGACGAAAAGTACATTTGTTTGAAATAAAGTTGCATTCGGCACATGCTTTGGCAAGAACCACCGCTTTTGCCACTTCACCCATCTTCTCCAAGTGTTTGACTCGCATTTCCATAAAGTCTTCCCCTTCCAAGCAAATGTATGCTTCCACTAGGAATGAACAAAAGAAACAGACAATTGTGCGTTTGAGTGATTTGTCTAATGAAAACACAAAATAATGCACAAGTAAATGAAATAAAAACCTTCGTCGGGGCTGGTGGGCTGTCCTGTGAGCAGTGATGTAAGGACAGGGTTACTCCAGGCCCCTCCTTCTCCTGTGAGCTGCACCAGAGCCAGTAGATCTGTGCTGCCATAGTCCAACAGCATACTGTGAGCAAGCTGCAAGAGCACAGACACTGTTAACACATACTCGTGTGTTAAATTATGTTGTGAAAGTATTTGATTAACACAATTATAAACAACAGAAAGTTATTTTCCAGGATATTGTAGAATCATCCCTTCAATTTGTATGTTTAATTTCACTTAATGTTTGTAGATTTGTTTGCTTTTTGGTGAAATTATGTGTATTTCCCTAAATGTCTGCGGATATGTCAGCAGTGTGGCTCAACATAACACAATTTGTAAAAGACAATAAATATATAAAGTTGTGATATTTGTAGGACCGCACATGTACCTGAACGGACTGGTGGAACTGAAGCCACGCTTCATATGGGATCTCGTGTTCAGGGACTGACAGAAACAGTTCAAAGCAGCTCCTGAACATGAGAAGAAGAGCATAATAACTTTCAGATACATAAGAAAAGGTAGTGAACAAACAAATCATTGAATGCATGTCAAAGAACTACTTACAATGCCAATCTTTTCAAGATAAGGCCCACTTTCTCAGACTCTGCAGTGAGATAAGACCTGGCTGAGGCAAAGCAGTTGATGGAGAGACAGTACACCTCCAGAAGAGGCAGTCCATGGTCCATGGAGTTTCTGCTGCCAGCGTAGTGCATCAGTGCCTGCACACAGCACAGCCCAATAGATCAGTTTGTGAAAAGTTAGATTATGGGGGACCTACTTCCTCAGGGACAGCCTGGCCTGACACTGATACTATATTTTTGGTGATATAATATTATATAGTATAGAGTATAAGGCACATGTCACACAGTCCCTTAATACTCAATTGACAAAACTGACAGATGTTAAACTTTGACCAACCAAATCTTGACACTTTTAACTCACAGACCAAACATTTAACGACCTCAAAAAGGTCTCACTGACACGAATGATAACGCCACTTAATCTACTTTGCTGTTTTTGTCTCTTATAATTTCACATTTTACTATCAATCTCCCAGGAGCCTCGTTTTGTAGCTGAGGTTCAAAATGAAACCCCTCCACACCTCCTTTTTAGAGGTGATGAGAATAAGGTTTCAAACTCCAGGGACTTCATCCGTGTGCCAATTACTCCTGTGCCACTTTCACGGTTTCTGACTCCTACATGTTTAAAGAAGATAGAATGAGGAAATATCTCTCATACAATACTGCAAATGATTATCAGCTTTGCCAAAACTATTATTGTGACAGTACGGGGTACTGTATTTATGCCCGTCCTGGGAAAAGAAAGATGGATGTATTGATATTGAGATATTGACTACAACATTGAAAAAACATTATCATTAAACGTGATTATAAATAGCAGGATTGAGCAATAATCAGCCAAAAAGTGACTTCAACTCTAATTATATCACATTACTTATAAAATAGCTTACACGTTCTATTCATTGCAAAGAAAATGCACAGGAGAATAGATAATGAATCGTAAAATATGTTGCTATACTAGTACTACGACAATTTCTGAAGTGTCGTGTCCTACATATTTTGCAAATTAAGAGACACTATCATAATGGAGTTTAGAAGAGTGGACAGGGCATTAACTTATAAACAAATACATGCGGCACCAAATTGACTTGAATACCCAGTAGTCATTTGTAACAGTCCGGCCCTGCACGCTTTGTTGGAAACGCAAACACATTAATCTTTCAAAACCAATACATTTCTTCATTCGTCTTATCGCGCTTGCACATTTTACTTTCACTTTCTAAATCAAACCGGCCATTGCTAAACGGTTGAAACGAAGGCCGCGCAGTCTGTGGATAACTCAGACAGGTTTTATAATCCATAAACATATTTGACATCTTTGAACATACAACTTTGGTAAACAAACGAATACTACGACGCCCCGCCCCACTACAAACCCAACGCTGATCAGCAAAACATACATACAGAGCTAGACCAAACATAGAAGTTATCCTGGCTGAATATGACAAGAAATAAATGAATGAAACACGACATAAAGTTTTCCCGTCAATGAGCTGTCAATGTAGCCAGCTGATTTGTTTAGCCAGCACGATGAACCACTGCTGGAAACTGCAAATAAAACCAAATGCATAGGGATAAACAACAACACACGTGCTCTGGTGCCGCTTAAAACATTTAGAAATACAATAGTTGATGCAATTGCGTAAAACCAGTCATTGTGGGCAAATGGTTGCAGCGGTATCTGGAATGGCAGTGTGAGCAGCTAACGGTGTGCTAGCTTCAGGGGCTACTGTACACATTACCTGACAGAAGTTGTCACAATACTCCGCGGACGAGGCTATGGAGACGTCCTGCTGCCTGAGCACGTCCTCAAAGGCTCGTAGAGTGGCCAGCAGGTTTTCCATGGCCACCAAAGTGTCCTCCGTCGAGTCGAAGGCCCGCTCGATCCATCCGGACTCCGGGTCGACATTATTCTCCGCCATCTTCACACTGGAACACAGCGCGTATGCAGCGAGCAGAGGGAAGCCTGGCGCCGCATTCACGGGCCGTCGGAATAAACAGATACCATCCAAAACAAGCCATTTCTGCTGACCTAAATTAATGTTTCCGACCAATCCCATGTCAATGAATTAAAAGGCTTACAATTCCACAGACCGTCATGTAAAATTCTAAAACGGAACTTCCAGTAAACCTCAATCAACACATTACTCATTTTTCACACTATGCAGAAATGTTATCTATTTATTTATATAAATGTATTCAGTTGCTTTCTGTAAGACTTGTTCCGCCCACTTACTGAGTTATTCGTGTGAAACTGTTATCACTTCAAATTAGATGTTGTGTGTGTAGCGCTAATAGATCCATGGTGTAGCGTCCATAGACTGTAGCGTCCAGTTGAGTGTGCAGTTGAAGCCAGAACTGATGGTTAAAATGAAGTTTATTTTGTCCTTCCATATAGTCATATAACCAGCATAAGAGCTTGAACAGAAATAAAAAATCACCTTACAATTATGTCCATTTCCTATTTAGCAATAATTGTTAACCGTTATAATACAATTACTATGAATACACATTTAAACAAACTTTACAATTGTTACACATATCAAATAAATGCATACCTGGTTCCCTCTATCTCAACTGTAGCTAAACTTTATTGTTGTTTCTTTTATTCCATATTAGTGCTGTTTCCTATTTAGACCATTGAGTAGACCGTAGCTGTTTGTTTGTAACGTCCACAATTTCTATTGACATTATTGCATTAACTGATAAAACTTTACAGTGTGTTTGATGCTGAAAAAAATCTATAGCGGGATTCAATTAAAAAACTTTTTTAATGTCTTTTCTCTCCCCACGCGTCTCTCCCATAGACTGTATTGTCTCTCCGTCTGTGGTCTTGTGTTGCGCGAGCCACCTGACTTCCGATTGAGACAGGAAGCGTCAAAATAAAACAATTTCTATTGATATGATATTATTACATTAACTGATTAACCTTTACAGTGTGTTTGATGCTGAAAAAAATGTATAGCAGGATTCAACTAAAAACTTTTTTAATGTCTTTTCTCTTACTTTCTCTCTGTCTCCTGTTTACCTCTCATTCTCTCTCTCGTTCCTCTCTTGATCTCTTCTTCCTTCTCTCCTTCTCTTTCTTTCTTTCTCTCATTTCTTCTCTCGCTTCTCTTGTTTCTCTTTCCTAATAAATTATATATACATTTTTTTTTTACTTTTTAACATGTTTCCTCATTTCCTGTGATTTGCACATTTCCTGTCTATTAGCAAACTCTTACTAAAGCCAAATGCAACCGAATGCAACATGTACATTTCCCCATTGTGAGATCAATAAAGTTTGTATCTATCTTCTCCCTCTCCTCTCCCTCTCTTCTTCTTTCTACCCTCTTCTTCCCTCCCTCTCTCCTACCCCTCTATTCTCTCGAGGATTCCTTGAATTAAAAGAGACAAAAAAATGGATATTACAATAACCAAACCTGGTGCTCTCCTTCCCAAAGTTAATGACAAGGAAGGATGTGGGAGGAGGTGTATTTGTGCGAAATTCGGATTTAATCAGCTCAGTTTGTGATGGTAATGACCTGGTAATACCCCGGATGATGACCCGGAAACGCTCTCGTTGGATACACGTGCGGAAGGTAAGAGAGTCTGTAAACAAACCAACCCGATTTACTTATAAAATGCACTTCACATGATTAATGACTGAAGTATCTGATGATTATTGCATTGGTATAGTCCTCATACAGAGGCTGCTGTGTTTAATCTAGTATATAGTGCGTATCTTTGTTGCTCTTGGAAAGCATCTGGTCTTAAACTACCGAGGTAGCCAAGGTATGGCAAGTTTGTTTGTATAAAGGCAACCCAAAGTGTTTAAGAACACTAAAGAGTGAAAACAGAACTGTTTTTTAAAACCTGGATTTGAGCATTGTCAGAGTAGAAGCATGTCTCACATTCACAGGAAGACTGTTCCGGATTTTAGCTGCATACATCTGAATGCTGCTTCCCCATACATAGTACATAGAGGTACACTATTATGATGTGAATAAAATCTTTATATATGTACACCCAATGTCTATACACCCATTTCTAATATAACTACAGTGAGGATGTATGTGAATTTTGGGGTTGTGTCTCCAGACTCCTCGAACCACCTGTAGGTCTCAAAGGTCACACTGTGGTGATGTAAACCACCTGGACACACTTTCTCGCATCCAGGTCTCTGTCTGATGCTGGAAGTTTATTTTGGTTTCTCTCAAGTTCCAGAGGTTTACTGATGTTTCTTTCTCTCAGACAGAATAAAGGCAGTAAAGTGTATATAGTCATTGTTACGTCACACATCGAAAGACATACGTGTCACACAGAGACAGAGCATTGCAAATCATAGTCATAACATAGATGCACCATCAGAGTCCTTGTAGAGTCTTACAATTGTCCTGCACGTTGGCCAAATAGCTATCTAATCCTCACACTACTATATTGCAGGTCCTAAGTGTACACAAAATATTAAGGAAAACGTATGAATATAACTACTTTAAAGGGGTAGCTTGATAAACAAATAAAGTATTTTGTTATGATGACCTACTGATTTGTGTTTATTCTAGAATGGTAAAATCCAGGCAAATTGGAAATCACAAGAGTGATAGAAAGAAGCACATTGCTAAGACATGGAAGACAAAGAGACGGACCAAAGACCTGGATCAAATCCACAATGACATGAAGCCGGAGGTAGCAGCCAAAATGCTTAACCAAGAAGTGGACTACGATGTTACTGGAAATGCCCAACACTATTGCCTGCACTGCGCGTAAGGACGGGTTAACATCCATAATGAAACACATATTGGTTTTGTTTGTGCTCAGCCCTTGTCTTTGTTTTTTAGGAGGTATTTTGTTGACTTAAGATCCATGAAAGAGCACTTCAAAACCAAAATCCATAAAAGAAGGTGAGTTGTCAACAGTGTTTGCAATCAACCAGTATGGCCTTTTGCAGTCACGTGAACAACGTGCATCTGTGCGCCATACTGAGGGGGTAGCAGATGTCAATCAAGCTGACAGTGCAGTCAGCGTGATTTATTTTTTGAGCAAATTGGACATTTCAAAATAAGAACGACACTACATTTTTCAGGGAAGAACTCAACAAGGATACCAAAGACCTGTATCTACATAGCTTACCTCTATCAGCAATGTAGTTTTAGATCTATATGTGTTAGCTGCCAAAGCAGGGTCAAATGACCCAGCACTATTTCCATCAATAACAAATATGTACATTGTTTGTTATCTTGTGAATGGAGTCGGTGCATAAGGGTACAAAATATATGTTCATTTCAACCAGAAGGATCTGCTAACACCATTATCACAACAACGGTAAGATACCAGTAATATAAACAAATTAATCAAACATGTACAACTTAAAGACGAATTAAAATGGAGAAAGAAATAGCACTTATGTTGAAGGTTAATGGGCAGGACGTTTGTTTGGCAATTAAACGCGATTGTTGTCATCCCCTTAATATGGTGCTTGAGCTCATGTGTGACATCATTTGCAAGAAAGTCATTGCACTTTTTGGCTTTTACTTTCCAGTGTTGATAGTAGTTAGATTTCACATTGAATTTAATGTTAGTAACTACCCCTTTTCTCCTTGTTTTCAAGATTGAAACAGCTAAGCGAAGAGCCGTACACCCAGGCAGAAGCAGAGAGAGCCGCAGGAATGGGGTCTTACATTGCTGCTAAAAAAGTTGAAGTGAAGACCCAGCCGGTTGAAGAAAACATGGAGTGATTTATAAACCATGGACTGAAATCAAAATCAAATTGCAAAAAGCAATGTAATAAATGGAGTTTAAGATGAAATGTTTTACTATGATTATACGTTGTCCATTGACAATACACAGTGCTAGACCCGTTGGAAGTATAATGTAAAGAGAAGTGATAATTTTCCTTCATTCTGCTGTCTAAGATTTTGAAAAGTATTTCCTTTTCGGACCGGACCTTCTACATAGATATATCTGTTGAAATGCAGAACTTGTATTTTTAAATCATTAGTAATCATTGTAAGATTTTGTGGTTCTGGATTTTAGGAGATAAAAATGAAAATTAATGATGTGTATGTATGTATGTATATATATATATATATAACCATTTAATTTTCATCCAGGGGTCAATCAAATTCAGTATATTCTTGTATAGCCTGGAATCACAACAGTAGTTATATTGGAGGACTTTACTAACTGAAAATGCAATGATATAAACACATAGTTATTGGTCCATAAGGGGCAGATGACCAATGTCAATAAATGTTGTGAGTGTTGAGTATTTGTATGAGTTCTGGCATATTTTATTTTGGTTTTTTTTGCCTTTGCTTCAAGGGACTACCACAAATATATAATTTGGGAACATCCCGATCTTATTTTCTTTTCAATGATTTATCAATAACATTGACCATAAATAGTTATGTTGGCCTAATAATTTATTATATTTGTTTTAGTGAAATTGATCTCACTTTAACATACTACACTTCTCGCTCTATTTACCCCCCGTTTCTAGAAAGGAATTTGCAGATGTTTTTTGGCAAGAGTCAAACAGACGCTGGTTTTCAGTAATTGCCTTGTTTACTAGTTTGCCGTGCAGCGTATTCAACATCCTGCTGAAACCTTCAAAATAAAGCTGATTCAATCACCGCTAACTGACAGTCTATGGTCTCGACATTGGCTCGTGCTTTTATTTTGGAATAATACCCGGTTTGTTCGGACGGTCGCATAATCAGCTTTACCGAGTCTGGTAAATGTAACCCTAGATGTGGTGCAGCTAGCCTCACTGTACAGCTGTTGCCTTCACTGAGAGCAGATGCTTTCACACTACCCCAAATTGTCCGTTTCTGACTCAGAGACACTGGGGCCCATGTTTGACGACACGCTCCTATTTAATTAGCCGCTGTGGAGTCGGCGGGAATGGCCGCGGACGTAGATAAAAGCCAACCCGGGGATGGGAGCTGCAACCCGGTGCAGAACGAAGCAACCCGCCCTGGGATGACTTCTGTGCGGTGGCTCTGGAGAGGAGTTTGGGTCCTGATCCTTACTGCTGCGGTGCCTCTCCTGGCGTTTGGAATCAAGTACCATCAAGATGCCCAGCTTGTCAAACGTCACGTAAGATGCGCAATTAAGTACAACTTTTAGCAGGTCTTAATATGATTTAGGGTTTTGCCTTTTTAGGGTTCCTATTTGGTGTACATAATACAGTCTGGACTATCATAAAGGCTTCACTGTTCTCCCAGCTGGCAGAACTCAAGTCTATTTACTGAGTTTACCTTACTTTCAGATCTCCACCCCCCTCCCACCATTGTAAGAGCAGTGGTAGGCACCCATCTGTCTGCTGTCTGCACCACAAGCCTCAGGGTGGTTGAGATATATTTGAGATTTTCTGTTTTTTCTGTTGTTGTCGTCTCCTTGTATGGATTCATGTCCTAGTTTTGTCTTTACACATGGCATAACTCCCTGAAGCGTGCCACATGACAATAGGATCAGTCTTACATACTTGATGTGTGTGTGTGTGTGTGTGCAGGAGGAGAGCTTGCATACTCTAGGAGCAGAAGGACTCTTTCTATTCTCCTCCTTGGACACTGACCGGGACTTCTATCTCAGTCCAGAGGAGTTCAAGCCTATTGTGGAGAAACTCACTGGTACCACATGCAGAGACTACCTGTAATTCGTCTCTTTAAAGTGACGCCACAGTGACTAATTATACATTTATTCCATAGGAGTTACACCTCCCTTGGAAGCCGAAGAAGAAGCCATACACGACCCCAATGGAGAGACTTTGGTATTGGTGGCAAAAATGCAGCCTCTTCAGCTGGAGTCTATGACAAAGAGCAAGGATGGGTTTCTTGGGGTACGTTTTATTTTAAAGTCCTTACATTAGGCTACAATGTACTATTCTAGTAGCTTTAGTAGTAAGAATTGTATTTCAAACGTGAATGAAACAATGCAATCAATCAACGTTGCACAAAATACAAACAAGAAGATACAAACTAACCACAATAAAACGAGACACAAAATAAACAGAAGTAAACCGTGAGGTCTACTGGTAACCAAAATGCAAATATTAGTGTTCTTGTGGGTCCAGGTTTCTCACAGTTCTTTGAGTGGTCTTCGCTCATGGACGTCTCCCGCAATCCCCTCCTCCACGTTCTCGGCCAGCCAGTTCAGAGTCTTCCTGCCTCCAAAGAATAAAGTAGATGTGGGAGACACATGGTGGGTCATCGCAAGTGATCTCAATATTTTTACTGGTTACCTGCCCAACAATCGCTATCATCCTCCGACTCCAAGAGGCAAAGAGGTATACAAGATTGGCTGAAAAAAAACTAAAACTTTTGGGAAGTCTTTGTGAATAACTATATGCTTGTTCCAGGTTTTCATTCACTCTCTGCTGAGTATGTTTCACCCTCGGCCTTTCATCAAATCGCGGTTCGCTCCCCAGGGCGCTGTGGCTTGTATCCGTGCAAGCAACGACTTCTATTTTGATATTCACTTTCGGTAAGCTCGGCAATAACAATCCAACCGCTGCATTTAGGTTAAAATTGGTAATAAATGTAGGTTATTACTACGTTTTTACATAATTCCATTTATCTGATAAATCTGTTCTGATAATTCACTAGTCACTTTACCTGCTGCTATTATTACTATTGTTTATTCTGGTCATAATCTCTGCTGCTAAAGTATAATATAGACATCTGTAAATTACTCATGATGTCTGCAGTGTATACTCCACTGGTGTACTTCTCCTTGAATCTCATAGCTCCAGAGTTTTATTTTATCTTAAATAATGGATCCTTTTTGATGAGTGCAACCTGAGTGCTCTTATTTCCTTCTTTCATTCTGCTGTGATTCAACAATGACATTGAAATTTCCCCACTGTGGGATGACTAAAGGTTTATCTTATCTATAATAGACTCCTATTGGCTTGACCCTTTTGTCTCCAGAATTCATGCGGAGTTCCAGCTAAACGAAGTGCCAAACTTTCCCTTTTGGTTCACCCCGGGTCAGTTCGCCGGTAACATTGTGCTCTCAAAAGACGGTTCTCACGTTCGCCACTTCCACCTTTACGTCCCCAATAACAGGTACATCAGATCAAACGCACCATCTACAGCACTTATTGCACAAATGTTAAGCTCGCCAGAAACTTTCAGGTGCTAGAAGTATAAATATAGGGTTATACATTATTATAGTATATTTTACATATCTTCTCCATGTGTGTTCTATCTTCTCATAATTATAACGTATATTTTTATTACGACTGCTAAAAGTAGTAGCTCTCTGACTCTTCTGTTGTAAAAAAGTAGCTCTCTGATTGAAAAAGGTTGAGGACCCCTGGTGTAAATGTTTTTTTCTTTCATTCATTGGGCTCAGGTCTCTAAACGTGGACATGGAGTGGTTGTATGGCTCCAGTGAAAGTAGTAACATGGAGGTGGACATAGGATACTTACCACAGGTTTGTATTTGTTTGCTCTTTCTTAGTTGTCGCAGATATGAAATAAAATTGTCGTTGTTTGCAGATGGAGCTGCTGTCTTCTGGCCCATCCACTCCCTCCGTTATTTTTGACGAGGAGGGTAATATACTGGACAGTAAGGAAAGCAGTCAAGAGCCAATCCAGTTTGTTTTTGAGGACATCGTCTGGAGCTCAGAGATCAGTCATGAGGATACAGTTCGCCGCATGGAGGTCACTTACTATCCATTCAAGAAGGTGTGCATCTCTGATCCTTGGTCGCACGCTGACATGTAAATATGACTACCTTTGACGCGCTGCCTATTCTGTCACAGGTCGATTATCTTCCCTTTTCAGAGGCTTTCACAAGAGCGGAAGCAGAAAACAAACTTGTACATTCAATTTTACTGTGGGGTGCGCTCGATGACCAGTCTTGCTGAGGTGAGTTTGCATCATCTTTAAAGCCCTGTTTCCACCAGCCCTCTTTGGCCCTACTCTGCTCTTCTCTCCCCCAATTGGGAGCGTTTCCACTGGCACTGTTTAACTCAGGTGTGTCAAACCAGTCTCAAAGGGCCAGTGTGCAGATTTTAGTTCCGACCTAAGTCAGAGCACCTAAGACTCCGCCCATTTCCTGAGGTGAGTCCAGTTTTAACCTGAATATTTGAGGAAAAGGGAGGCGTCTGGTGTCTTCCTGCAGCCACACTGGCCCTTTCTGGAACCGGTCTGACACCCCTGGTTTAACTGGTACCTGGTACGTTTTAAACCAGGCCGAACATTGTTCAAACTCCCAGTGATTTGCCAAAGTGCTGCTGGAAGCCGTGGTTACCAAGCCAAGTATATTGATTTGTTTTGAGTAGGTTGCTATGATAAAGTCTAAGAAACTAAAGCGCAATTACTGAACTAATGTCAGAATGTAAAATATAGAACCACATGTGTTACTGTCACTTTACTGAGTCACTTTGGCGAAGTTGAGCCAAATAAAGCAGAGCCAAGTAGGGCTGGTGGAAACAGGGCTTCACTATGATAAGAAGTTATACTGGTTTAACTAACAATGGAAACTAGTGAAATAACCAATTACTAATTACATAGATTTAAGATAAAAGTACGTTGTTCACACCGGCAGTTCATTTTTTTGTATTTTCAATAAATCTGTATTTTTGGCTCTGTGTGCAGGTTCTGGGCGAACTCTCCGGGAAACTGTCCTGGAAAGTTCGCCCGTTCTGGCGCTCCTCAACCAGAGCTTCATCAGCAGCTGGTCTCTGGTCAAAGAACTGGAGGACCTGCAGGTTTGTGTCAGTCCTACTGTACACTATATTCTTCATTTAGGCTACACCCACACAAGATCAAACCGCTTTCTGTAAACGAGTCTGCTCAGTAAATGTTTGTTCACACGAATGAAGTTGATGCACCTGAATACGCTGTATTTTTTGACTTTGTGTGGACTGTGTTTTCAACAGGCTGCGGAGAAGAACCTTGTGAGTGAGAAAGCCCGTCTACACCTGGAGAACTACAACTTTCCTGTAGAGATGATGGTGGCGCTGCCTAATGGGACCATTGTAAATATTTACTTTCAACACAAAGCATCAATCCACTGCTCCTGATGCTAATGAGGCCAATTGTATTTCTATCTTTTTTTTTAGGTCCACCACATCAATGCTAACTATTTCCTGGATCAGACTGCCATGAAACCAGAAGAGGAAGGAGCCACTTTCAGCTTCTCTGGGGGCTTTGAAGACCCCTCAACGTCCACTTACCTGAGCTTCCTGAAGGAGGGCTTAGAGAGGGCCAAGCCGTACCTGACAGAATAATGTGACTGAGACTGTTTGAATATCCACATTCGCTGCAAAAAGTGACTGGAAAAAAAGTAGTCAAAACTGCTTAAATTTGGCATAATGTATCTTGATTTGAGCAGTCTGAAACCCTTAAAACAGGATTTGCCAAAGGGACAAACACAATTATCTTGTTTTAAAAAGATAGACCAAATTCCTCCCTTGGAATGAGAAAATAAAGCCAGAAGAACTTCAATTAAGATAAGAGCTTCTAGATTCAAGCAAACATTACCAAATATTCTATCCTTTTTTCGCAGTGTTCTTTTATCATATTTTGACACTATTTATTTTGGCTAATTTAATGGTTACTAAGTGTACTCTCTGTTTAAGCTGTGGTCTTCAGTGCTTTGTTGCCAGAGACATGGGAGGTGTCTATAGCTCAGTATTTGTGAAGGTTTTGCCTCAAAGCTCCCTGTAGGCTGGGCAAGGCCTGATGGTTTTACTGATGTCGATGTAGACAACGCCCATTCTCGTCTGTAAACACTGGCCACACCTCACTGTTGCAAATGAGATCATCATGTTTTTGTACTTTGTATTGTAAAACGTTTGCATAATTATAAATATATAAATCATTGAACATATTCCAAGTATGTTTGTCACTGAATCATTTGCCCTTCTCACAAAACGTCACCAGACAATACACTTTCTTCAGTAAGTGGTACAATGATTTTATTTTCTATTCTAAAATATTTTTACAATATATTTACATCCTTGATTATTAATTCTACAGTGTGTAGAATGGAATATGGTTTGATCAAAATGTCAGTGCGCGATTTTGAAAGTGAAAGCCTACCCGATGACTTCCAGAGGCATTAAAGAAGAAATCAATTCTGTGTGTTATTTTTACTTTTTATATTTTTATTTAACTACTTTTGCCAGTAGAGGGCAGAACTTCTCCCTTCTCACCTGGCTTCTCATGTGCTGTATGGTCTTCTTCTGACTTCACTGTTGTGTATGTACATAGTGTCATGTGAACGCACAACGGCTAAGTCGGGCAATCTATTTACAAAGTTAGACTAATGATTGCAGAGGGAATGGTCCGACAAAATGACAGCATAAATATGAGTAGTGAAGAATGTGGCAGTTAGAGTTAAAAGAACAAAGATTTACAGAGAGATTCTGAGAGAGTTCTTGGAGACCAGAGGCTCCAGAAAGATGCAGGGGCCTCAGCCTGACCACAGAGTCCTTGCCAAACCCACAGGAATGATCGTGTGTCCAGAAGCTGCTTACTGCTCAGGATCCACAATATCAGCTTCCTGTTCATGACAAGCAGATCCTACACAGACGCGACGGACAGTGGTGACCGCTGCTGATTGGTGTATTTCTCATCAAAAAGTCCACACCTCCAGCTCAATGATCCGAAAGTCATCTGTTTCCGAGAGGCAGCAGTTATTGAAGGTGAAACAGGGGCTGCTGCGGCCCAAGAGCAGATTCTCGTCCACCCACAGCCCGAAGTGACCGCTGTGGAAGCAACACACAAAACCACAGTTACACGAGAAATACAGAGTCCAGCACTGGAGCTATAACCACACATTGTTGGCTTTGTCCTCGTTATTACTACAACCCAGAGGGAAGTAATGTTCTACTAAAAGTGATCATCAGCTTTGTTTGTTTGTGTGTTTGTGAGTAACATACTGTAAAAGTTATGGCAGGATTTGGACGTGTGCAATGGCCCAGTATAACCATCTGTAAAGGGGTTTTTTTATCTAAAGGAATGGATCTGGGCCTTCAGGCAGAGGTCTGGGCTCAACAAGTGATTACTCGGTACTTCCTTTATTTGTTAAGAAAAAAAAACAAAGAACAACTCTATTACCTTCCTCCTCCAATTGCGAAGGAATCCAAGTCTCCTTTTATAAAAAAGGAGTTCTCCCCAGTCCATCGGAAGCACTGCAGACAGAAATCTCACAACTTAGAAAACAGTCATCCTATCACTGCCTTTGTATTTTGAGTTGAAAAGATTCAAATGCAGTTATGTGAACCTTCTGTGAATATCAAACTATTGTCCTACCTTCATCCGTGGATGCAACATGAAGAGGAATGTTTCTCCTGTGCCATAGAAGGCTTCACTGGGTCTCAGGGGATGGGACAGAAAGGCACCAAACACCTACACATCATATACATGTTTATTCATTTATTTATTAAACTTGACACAATACTTTTTATTTATTTGTATCTCAATAAAGCATCCATGAGTGGTCGCTTGTCACTGGGTCTGTTCTGCATAAAATCACTTCACATTACAACACTCATTACAACACACATTACAACACTCAACACTCAAGTTCATTCAAACAGTGTTGTTTTACTATTTTCTTTAGAATTCATCAATTACTTTTTTGCCATGCAGCTGAGGATCTAAGGCATGTTCAAATATGATTCAGTTAAAAAGTCTATTAAAATGTTTTAGTACTGAAGAGCAGGTGTGTGTGTGTGTGTGTGTGTGTGTTTGCATGCATGTTGTGTTGACATGAATGACAGAGTTTGGAGTGCAATAAGCACCTGCTTTGTCCAAACCATTTTCAAACTGTAATACTGTCTTTGTATCCTGTTTATTGTTTTGGAAAGAAATACACATTTGAAAAAAATTAAAAATACTCTTAAAAAAGAAAACTGTTCTCCTCATAAAGCTTGAGCGGAAAAGAGCACCCTCCCGAGTTCCCTGTTTCTGTTGTTTTGCTTTTATTCGGTCAGTCTCATTCAAGGTTTTGTTTTTGTGACAGTTCACTTTTGTTGAGACAGAAGAAGGATTAGTGTTTAGTTTCTGTGTTTGTTCAAGTCTGTCCTTGTATATTTTTCCGGTTTATATTTTTCACTTCCTGTAACTCAAGTGCATGTTTTTGTAAATGGGATAGGACCAGATCCATGAGTAGGACGAAGCACCTTGACTACATGCCTCTCAACCCCCCCTCCCACTCTCTCACACCCCCCTCTCTCCCTCTCACCTCTTCAAACACAACCTAAAAAGGTGCTGTTTAAATATCCAGACCCACAGAAGCCGGTGTACCTCATCCAGAGCGTCCTTTATGACCACGAGCGCCGGAGAATCGGACGCACTGACTTTCCGGTACAGACACTTGAGACTGGATCCGTGGAGAGAAGTGCTGTAGATTAGCTTCCAGTTATGGCCTACGGTCCTGGCCGGCAGCTCCTTACAAAGCTGAGAAAGATCAAAGGAGAGAATGCAATAAAAGTCCAAATGAACGGAAGTGCAGGCTGAGCAGCTGCAGGAGGGGCAGGGGGTCGGCTGTAGGGCTCAAGATAAGGCCATTGTTGAAAGTGTATGGGGAAGAGTGATCTATCCAATGCTAACGTTTAAAAGGGACATAAATACATTTTAGAAAGAGTTTTGTTTAAGTAACCATTTTGTGAAGCGATCAGATCACAACATGCAATCTTTATCCCATTATAAAACAGTTTATGTTTCTCACACTGGCTGAGCTGGCTGAGTGAAGGCTGGGTTCTCTCATTTGCACCAGAGGGGGGTGTCCCTGAATTATCCAATGGATTCTTAGGACGCCTTCTAAAAAACAACTTTACAGCCCGGTCCAAAAGTCAGCTCTTGGTTCAACGCTATGTTTCAGATAATGTCAATGCTGTGGAGAGTTTTTTTGGACTAGTCGAGTTTAGCGTAGTGGACCTTTGAATGCAATCGTTCTATGAATGGGGTTTGAGCTAACGCATGCGCAAATGTGTTTTTTCAACAAGAGGGAAAAGTGATGACAAATAAGTTTCAAAAGCGGAGATAGGCATCACTACATACCGTTCATTTTTACACTCTGTAGTTTGCACTGAAAAAGATGATCTAAAGATGTAAAAAATACAAGCAGGTGAAAACTATTGTTAGTAACTGTTAGAATTATGTAATTGTTTATATTTGTACGGATGATGCAGGTGGATTGCACCAGTAATTCGTGCATAGAAGTTAAATGAGTCACAGACAGGAAGATTCTGGAAACTAAAGTTACTGGTTAGGGTTAGGGTTAGCTGTATTGACTTTATTAGACTTTATTAGCAGTACAGCCATACCAGTGTCTACAAGGTTATCTAATTTAAGATAGGAATTGATAATCTCACAGCTTCAATTCCAATAAAACCAAACATTTCTCACCTCTTTCACATGAGAAGCCTCTAAAATGTGGCTGCGCTCCACGATACCCTGAAGTCCTTCTGGTTCCCGGTCCAGAACTTGGGTGAACCTTTCTTTGCTGTCGTCCATTAATATCATCTAAACACACACAAAAATGCAACAGTCACAAAAGCAGTTTGGATTTGCATAAAACATCACATTGACAAGAGAAGCATCTTTGAGTGTCCGAAAAAGTGTTATATAAAACAGATGCCTTATCATTATCATTAACTTTTTCCTGAGACTGAGGTCCTTTGATGTGAGCAGTCAGATGTTGCACAGTCTGTTGTAGCTAGTGCCATGTTCTTTGGGTTCGCATGTTGGGGCAGCAGTCTGACCTCGAGAGACAGTAACCGGCTCGACAGGCTGAAATGTGTCTCTGTGATGGGGTGCCTCTGCATGACACTACGGCCGCTCAGAGGAGTCATCGTAGCAACAGGCTCCTATCACTGCGCTGCCGAACGGAACGTTTTAAGAGATCCTTTGTTCCTTCGGCTGTCAGACGGTACAACAAACCTGGATGAGTCTTCTTCTGCTGGACACGTGAATTTCTCCTACAGGGATCAATGAAGTATCTATCTATCTATCTATCTTATCCTTGAGTGGTGTGCTGAGAAACTTTGTTTTAGATAAATAGTAATACAGGGGTCCCTCGCTATAACGCAGCTCACGTTTTGCTCCCTCGCTGTTTTGCAGATTTTTTGAGTGAGCTTTTTTACAGCGTGTTCGTAATGTGCAGTGTGTATACTGCAACAAATCACAATCAACAATCTTAAATCTAAAAACTCCAGGCAAAATCATAACCGTATCATAGCAAAAAATCTCGTATTGAATGAAAAGTCCCCTGTCTAGATTCATGTATCGAATCGGCAGGCTCTGAAAGATACTGAAAGTGTGTGTGTGTGTGTGTGTGTGTGTGTGCGTGTGTGAGCGCGTGTGTGTGAGTGTGTTTGTGTATTTAGTCTTGTCTTATACCATTGGTAGATACTGTACAGTTGTATGATTTTGAACTACTGAACCTTTTCTACTGCATGACATTACTATAGCAGTGTATTATGTGGTGTGTATATTGCAGAGTATTGTGTGTGTGTGTGTATGTGTGTGTGTGTGCCTCATATATTTGCTATGTGTCTGATATATTGATATGTGTGTTGAATTCTACTGCATGATATTACTATAGCAGTGTTCGGTGTGGCGTGGTGTGTGCGTGTGTGTGTGCATTACAGTGTATTGTGTGTGCGTGCTTCATATACTTATTATGTCTGTTATATTGATATAGATGTTGCGCAGTTTCAAAATTAATCAAAAAAAACATACCCAGCCCTAATATTGACTCTTGTCTTACCTCCCAGTCTTCTCCAGAGCTGAGTTTTCTCTGGTCATTTTCCTCCATCTCACTCTCTCGCTCCTTGTCCTCGATTAGAACAAACTCGTCGTCGTCCTCCTCCTCCTCCTGCGCTCCTTCCAGTAAGCACAGGTCCGGTCGACACTGCGAGAGGTACGCATACAACTCATCTGAGCTGCAGGACAAAACAAAGCGTTACTGGGACCTGATACCGACGTCTTGTGAGAACTCATTTGGTTAAGAAATCCAAGTATTTTTCCCTTGCAAAACCATTCAAAGGGAATTGGTGCAGCTCAAAAGGACGTGTAATCAATGAGTCACTTTCAGGATTTACCATTAAACGGACAGAATGTCAAAGATTAAATGTTTTGCGGTTACCTTTGTACTTGTGCTAGTGTTTGGACAAGGGTTAGTGTGTGTGTTTTTGTTGCATCGTTTAGCAAACATGAGGACGTAAAATAGGAACAAAAGACGTACATATAGTTGGGCTTTACAGTTTACACACAAATTTAGATGTTTTGGAGATTTAGGATACTTTTTTGTGTGATGCCACATAATTGCCATATCAGAAGTCTCCCTCCACATTCTAAAAAGTGTGTATAGTGTTGCAGATGTCTATCTCTGTATCAAATTCTGAGTCACGTCCATCCTTTTTTTGACAATATTAGCCTTTCGCATCTAGGACGGCTTGGAGTCTTTTGTGCTAGATGTGGATGAGATCCTTTAGTAAGTAAACAATAATTATTTATATAGCACATTTCACAGACCAAGATCACACAAAAGACTGTACAATGTTTAAATACAATCACAGTTCCATTCTCTCCACACACAGTGATGACAGAAGCGAGACGCCGAACACACTGGTACATCGAAGCCTCCGATGTCCCTCTCACTCAAAACACACAGATCTATTGTACAAGTTTTTAGTGTCAGAGGAAACCGCAGCACATGGAGGAAACTTACATAGGGAGAACATAACTCTAAAAAGATTGGCCCCAAATGTGCATCTACAACACATTTAGGGCTTCTCTATAGAGCGGCTCAATTATGTCAAAAATTTAAAATATAAAAAACATTATTTTTGACAACCATCAACTACGGGTGAGATAAAGGTTTGTGTGTTACCATTAGGTACGCACTGTCAGTCTGAACTGTGGCGTCACTGGTAAAGTCTGCTGTAAACATGTATGTTTACCTTTTTATTTTTTGTGACGTCTTTTTATCTGGACCCCATGTCTGTAATAAAGTTTAATAAGTAAGGATGTCTGATGTCCGAACTATGACCAAAACAAAGAAATTTCTGTCAGGGATGTGAACTTTCAAACACAGGTGTATATCATTATGTTAAAATAGTCAAATTCATTTGAGTGTGTGACATGTGAGTCTTGTACCTCTCCTGGGACAGGGTGAGCCACACGTCCCTCCTGGGCAGACCCCTCCTCCCCCCTGAGGGCAGCTGAGTCCGCAGTCTCACAAACATCAGGCCTCCAGGACGGCACTGCGACGGTCCTCTGTGAACTGAGGTCAAAGAGGATTGTTATGGAGTCAGGTGAAGAGAGGAATAATAACAAGTTTGCCTGTTTACTGAAAAAAAACACGGAAAATGACAAGGAATGCTATGAAAAAACTGCTTGTGATCACATTACTTACCAATACTTATTATTTACCAATGGACTCAAGCTAGAAAAAAATAGCTCAATGACACCTGTTCCTATGCTACCACCAGAGGTAGTAGAGGTTTGCATTTTTGCAAATTTGAAATGTATTGGCTGCAACAAAAGCAGCCAATGCAAGTGTCATCACAGTGGGCGAAAAGGGTAGAGTCAGGCCTGTGTCTAGTCTGAGATTATGTGTTGTCTTTACCTATTACTACTAGATTACTTACTATTGCACTGATCTTGGGCAGTCATTCAAGATTCTTAGAACTGTAGTTACACTGTATTTACACCGTAGTTACAACTAACCATTGCTTCGTCCAATCCCTTTACCAAACCAAGATCGGTCAATATGAGATCTTCCCTCATCCCTGTCTTTTCTTGAAGATAATATTTACCGTGATTCTGCTCCTTCTCGTCCTCCCTCCTCAGGTCAGCTCCTGGTCCAGCACAACAGAATGTAGCAGCACTGCTCTCCAACACTCCACTGAGTAGATCTGTGTCCAGCTCCCTCTCCACCTGAGCCATGTCCCTGCTGTCGGCGCCCTCGTCCTCCTCCTCTTCCTCCTCTGTGGCAGCATCACCGCACACGTCTCGCTCAGTCGGAGCAGAATTCAAAGAGGCCACAATGTCTGTGCAGCCTGTTTGCTCATTTCTTTGGCTTTTATGTGGTATTAACCTTTGGAATAGGTTTCTCCCTTTTCTCCTAAAACAACACAACAACATTGTACACATTGTTTGACTCCGAAGCATAACTTTACTAGAACTACACTATACTAATTGATCCTACATGCATACAGTACATTAAGTGTGTTTAAGAAGAAAAGGTCAAGCCTGGTTTGAAAAATTAAACCATGTGAGCTCAAAACCAGAAATACTATCTGACATCACAAATTGACTAAATGTTCTAAATGTCTCCCTTTCCTTCATAGGCCGAGAACTGAGCAATGTGGTCAGAAATGAGCAAGATGGACTGAAGTCAGAGGAATCCAAATTCCTAATTAGTCCAAATACAGCCACAAGCACTATCTTCCATCTTCTATAGGTTGTGTTCATGTTTTACAATTGTATTTCTACAGCAAGAAGGTCCTCGGTTCGAGTCCCATGTGCAATAGGGTGGAGTTTGCATGTGGAACTGTGACAGTTTTAGTTTTATGACAGTCACCGTAGTTACCAGGAAAGCATGATTCAGCTGCCCTCCCCCACAATGCTATAGGCTCTTTGAAATGTTGGACATGAACACAACCTATTCAAACTTTCCGGTGTGACAGAATAATCAATTTCTGCAGTCATCTGTCATTACTTATTTATATCTAAACTATTCACTACATGCTTTCTTTCGTCAGCGCCTGCGAGCCTTGACTAATTATAGAGTTTGCATTAAGTATCATAACTAACCTCTGCTGGAAAGTGTTGAAATGAACGTGAGTGATATCGGAATAGAAGGAAACCGAGGCCAGACTGTCCACTGAGCAGGACAAGACGTACTCCTCACAGCCGTGCTCCTTCACCAGGGGATGGGTCTTACACGGGTCGAAAAAGATCTTGTTGGAAGTCACCAGAAGAATCCCGGACACCACCCCCTGGAAGAGAGAGAGTGAGCCAGTAAAAAACTTACATTTGTTCAAGGGGATTTTCCTGAGCCGTTTTGAGCCCTCACCTGGCAGTAGGTGATGTAGCGGCAGAACAGCTTCAGGTACGGAGTGGTGTCTGCTCCTTCACAGCACTCTGGAGGGAGAGCCAGCAAACAGAGCTGTCCGTCTGGCATGGGCACGGCCTCCACATCCTGTCAGAATCCAAACGTATAGGTGTGATGGATCAATTCAACTCAATATATTCATGTATGGTCCTAAATCACAACCGCAGTGATAAAGGAGGACTTTACAAAACAATTGAATTCACTAACAATAGATCAGAGATTCCAACAGTTCAAGCCAGTGGGGGCGGGTCCTAGCTCAAAAGTGGCCAAAATGACGTGCTTGCAATACCAACCCGGGCCGATGGGGGTGGACCCGGAATAAGAATTATTAGCCAATGCTAACATATAGCATTGGCAGACCTCTCGAAAACGTCTTTACAGGATGGTCCAAGTTGGCTCTTGGCCCAAAGCTCCGTTCCACATGTGTGTCAATGCTGACGGGAGTGAATTTTTTTGGACCAGTCTAGTTTACTTGCTGTGAATTTTTGAAGGCACTCGTTCAAATGACTGGAGCTTGCGCCGGCTGACGCATGCGCAGATGCGTTTTTCTCACAATTTTTTTGTGGGCGGGACCACTCGCGGCCATTTTGGATTGCTCCAGTAGAGCACATTTTTTGACCCATTAGTTTGAACAGCGGAGATAGGCGTGACTCTGTCCGTTAATATATACAGTTTATGGTTCAAAGACATGAAATGCAATAATAGAAAACACATTGGTATTGGTCCATAAGGGGCAGATGGCAAATGTTCATAAACGTTTTTGAATATTGAGTGTCCTGGATTATCACCACTGTCCTTGTATTAGACCCTCCTGCATCGGCAAGGAATATCTCTAAAACTCAGTGGGAAAAGATGAAAATGGATGGATGGGCTTTAGAGCTAGGACTCTGTAGCCTGTAGAACGAGGACAGACGCCGAGGAGGACATTACACACCCAGTCTGAGAAGTCTTTGTTTGGACCACAGAAGTACGTGAAGGAAAGAGAGTGATGCTTTCAGCAGGATGGGAGAGGAGTGTAGGGTCAGAGAGTGCTTGGGTCTGCGTCTTGTCTGTTTGTGTGTATGTTTATGTGTCCGTTTTGTGAGTGACAGACATTGGAATCAAAAAAATGTCCAATAAGCTTCCTCCAACCTTTCTTCAAACAGTTTATCTGTTTGAAAAGGGATTGGACAAACCTGACATAATTTGTCTATTGTTTTAATTGTAATAGCTTTGTAATCAATTACCACGATTACTACTAAACCTTAAAACAAAACTCTATCTAGAATACTTTCACATAAAAAGAAAATGTAATTCAAACAGTTCAGGATGAAACATTGAACTCACCAGGAGCTTGTCATACTCTGCTTCTGGTGATGGAGACTGCTCGCTCTTGGCTCTCACATCCAGGCTGGACTTGGTCATTGCTGATTGCTGTGGCTCCTCTTGCGTTACACATGTATTTTTGTCTCTTTTCTCCTTCGGGACGACGAGCAGCTGCTTGAGTAAAGACGCCATAATTACAGAAAGACCTACTTCCCCTTTCTACTGCCCTCATCGGCTGCTGTGTCTGTTTGGACCAACATCATCCAGTCCCTTCGCATGAGCTGTTCATGACGTGGATCTGCCAACCGGGCCGGTATTTAGGGCAAACAACATGTCAGAGTGGCATTTTAGTGAACTCAAGAAACAAAAGATACAGAGTCCCTTTGTGTCATGAAGTACGTTTCGTGAAGTAATGGTCACATGATTGGGAAGAAAACATGACAAGCACACTTCCTGTCTCCCGTAAATAACCAGCTGCAGAACAATGATTGAGAGTAAGAGTGGAGAGTGGTTACAAACAAACACAGATGAAACTCTGGAAATAAGAATATTGTTAAAAACGTATTTACTATTTTTTAAATTTGGGTTATTTCTGTTTTATTTATTTTAATTTATTTTACACCTGTGAGACAATTATCAACATTATAACTAATAAAGGCTTGATGCGACTAACTTACGTGTAATGAGTTTGTAGTATATAAGTTTCACATTGTAAGGAAATGGACTTTTGAACAATACTCAAATTGTATGAGTTTTAACTGTAGTAATAATAATATTAATGCACTGGTTTCATATAGCGCTTATTTGAACACGTCACTATTCATTCACTCCATACACATTTGGGGGTAATACTGGACTCAGACCTAAATTTCAATAGCCACATAAAATCAATAACATCAACAGCTTTTTACCATCTGAAGAACATTGCCAAAGTTAGAAATATAGTGTCCAGGGCAGACTTGGAGATTCTTGTCCATGCATTTGTCTCCAGCAGGCTAGACTACTGCAATGGCCTGCTTACAGGTCTGTCCAAACAGACCTGTAAGCAGCTGCAGTACATCCAAAATGCAGCAGCTAGAGTCCTGACAGGAACCAGGAAGTATGACCATATTAGTCCGGTCCTCAGGTCTCTGCACTGGCTTCCTGTGGCTCAAAGAATAGATTTAAAAACGGCTCTGCTTGTGTACAAGTCTCTCCATGGCCTTGCACCAGAATACATTAGTGACATGTTGGTGTCATATGAACCGGCCCGGACTCTGAGGAGCACAGGGACTGGCCTCCTGCTGGTGCCCAGAGTGAGAACCAAACATGGGGAGGCTGCGTTTCAGATCCATGCAGCTAAGATCTGGAACAATCTCCCTGAAAATGTGAGGGAGGCGTCTACTCTGTCAATGTTCAAATCCAGGTTAAAGACTGTTCTGTTTGCCTGTGCATACAACTGAAGGATTTTATCTCCATTTCTAATGCACTGCTGTCATTTTTTTTTTTTTTTAAATTTCTTGTGTAATTTTGAAAGTTTTAATGGTTTTATTCTTTTGTGTGATTTTAATGTTTTAATTGTGTTTTAATCTTTTGTGTGATTTTAATGTTTTAATTGTGATTCTGGTGTTTGTTTTATGTGATGATTTGTGATGTGGACTGTGAAGCGCTTTGTGTTGCCCTGTGTATGAAAGGCGCTCTACAAATAAACTTTGATTGATTGATTGACAGTGACGATAGACTGCTACTGTAGCCGCAGCTGCCCTGGTGCACATTGACAGAAGTGAGGCAACCAGTACGTGCCATCGCCCCCCTTAGACCACCACCAACCCTTCACACACCCCAGATTGATTCATTCGAGACCATGGTGAAGTGTGGCATTGTGGATATTTCTAGAATCACATAAGAATTAAATGAAATTATGTTTAGAATTTTTTTTTAATCTAACAACCGATTGTGAAAGTTAATTACATAGTTAATTACTCTCTTATTACTGTAACACTTTGTAGTAGTATGTTTGCATTTACGTGTTATTATAAGTTTATGTGTGTGTGTGTATGTGTGCATGAGTGTGTGTGCGTGTGTGTGTGAGAGGGGTAGGAGCCAAATATTGCCAAAATTGGCTTTTTCTTCGTCAAACCTCTTTTTAAACTATATATTTCTTTATATTTTGTATCTGGATGAAGTATAAATATATTTGTTATAATAACTTTGGCCCAATCAGTTCATTATGGCCCAAGTAAATTAAGATAACATTAAAAAATTGTGAAAAGAAAAGGGAGCAAAACATATTATGTGGAGGAGTATAAGTGAGTTTTATTTATACAGTTTATACATTTTATTTATATTGTCCCTTACGTTTCCAGGACACCTCAAAGTACTTGGATTACATAACATCACATTGCATTCACGCCAAGACTAGGATCATATTTAAACAAACTTGTACGTCTTACCTCACGTGGGATGAGTATTTCAGAGGGAGATGTCTGAGGCGAGTGGTGGAACTGGGATGAAACAGTAAAGACGGTGTCCCCGGAGTGATGCTGCGTGACAGAAAAGGCACAAATCAATTATCTGCTTGTGGTCGTCTTCTACTCCAGTACATTTCAGGGTAAAAACTATTACATGATGAGGATTTTAAGAATTGAAGTAAAATACAGCACCAACCTTAGAGAGAGGTTCAGTTCTAGCATTGGTATTGTTTTTGTGGAAAAAGTAATTGAACAGAAACTGCTTTCCCATAGTGCCGGCTTTAAACGAACAACTCACAAACCTCCAGTGAACATTGAGCCTTTTTATGAGCCTAGATAACTCAGATTAGAATCCTGCAGGTATCTATGCAGCTGTTGTCATGTCCGTCTGGTGCTGCCCCCTATAGTTTGTTTTGGGTATTACTATCTGGGCTTGGGTCATGGACGAGGGGCAGAAAATGTCTTGAATATATCTCACAGTTCTAACCTTGTAGTTTGTCACATCTGTGCAGTTTTCTTCCCACGGAGTTCCTGAAAGAAAGAAAGAAACATGTAAATCTTTTCCAATTTAAAGATGGGGTGATTTACTTTTTTCTAAAATAATCCCAATAATCCAATCTAAGTAATGACTCAACAAATCAGACCATAACTTGCTGTTTTAATCTGATTAGAAAACATATCTTGCATATTTGTAAAATAGAGCCAAGTGAGTCACTATTTTGAGTCTTTGTCATTTTTCTGTCTAAGAGAAGATAATCTAAAGATGTGGCAGATGCCAATAACACATGCATGAGGAAAGTAGTGATAGAACCATTTATTGTGTAACGTCTTCTGTTAGATGTGGAAAGATGCTTTATACAGTTTGGATGATAATTTATATAATAAAATACTGCCATGTGACCCCCTTTGATTTTACGAAACAGAAAAAGGAGTTGTCAATAATCAATAAATAACAAAACACAATCACTTAGTATTCTTGCACATTAGAACAGGTAATCTTGACACATTCTTGATACATACATTTAGTTACGTCCTATTACTGTAAAAACTATTTTGACTGCAACATAATTTCTGGTCAAAATTATATTGAGAGTTTTAGAATATGAAATTATATCTTCAATAGAAAATATATGGTCATGTATGGAGGGTCAAAAAGGCTGTAACTCCCTATGCTACCACCAGAGGGGATAGAATCTGTTTAGTTTTACTGAATGAAAACATTTCACACGGGGCGACAGTAGCTCAGTTGGTAGAGCATTGGCCTTAAGGCCAGAAGGTCGTGGGTTCAATTCCCACCTCTGCACCTTCCCCACCAACTCCCACTGATGACTGCTGTCGTTGTGTCCTTGGGCAAGACACTTAACCCCACTTTGCCCAAAGCCCCCACTGAAAGATCAAGGCTATGCTCACACTCAGAGAGCAGCCGTCCTCCTGTGGACTCACCACCTGCAGAGGGTCAGTGAGGGGCTGGTGCTATGAGACTTGGGTGGCATCTCTGACTGCCACCCCCCTGACCCAGAAATGGATTAAAGGGTAGAAAATGGATGGATGGATGGAAAACATTTCACCTGAGAAATAGACTTAATTTATGATCAGTTAGTCAAATGATCAATTGGTGCTATTGAAGAAGATGACATGTCTAGGATCGTGTCTTTAATTCAGACAGAAGACATGTTTTATTGTCGATGGTAGAGACAGCACGAACACAGAAAGTGTATTATACAGAGCGGAGGCAAGGAGACCTCCAATCAGCAGCTTCCACGGTGCCATGTAGCTTGGCCTTCAGATAGACAAAACAAGGGAAAAGTACTGGCTTCTGCACATTGATAGAATGATGAGTTTAACTTTAACAAAAGTTGCTTAAAAGTGTTATGAAATCTCACATTCCCCCCTCTGGTCATACATTCACGTGTGACCATCAGGATCGATAAACAGCAACATAACATAACTCAATACTTAAACTCATAAACTCTGTACTTCACTCGGTACTTCAAAAAACTCAGAACTCGGAATACTTCAAAAACTCATAAAACATGTTCAGATCTTTCATAAAACTTGTCAACAATCTTCAGTAAAATACCAAACTTCATCAGTCGATGGTGGTTCCAGATATTGCTTTGAAAACAGTCTCTCCCACTTCTCCGTGTTGGTTTCTTCAGGCTGCATTTGTTGTGTTGAGCCATGAATTCTTCTGTGACGTGTCTTTCAATCACACGTTTCAGCTTCAGTGTCCAGATTCAGAAATCCAATTCAGTCCAAATTATGTCCAAATTCAGATATCCAGATTGTTCCAAATCATGTCCATGCAAAAGAGGACGATGGTATTGTCCATGTCTCAGCAGCTCACAGCCTGACTGGAATCAGGGGCTGTGCAGATTGTCCATGTGCTGATCCAGATGCATGGTTTCTCTTGAGGTTTCTCAGTTTTGGCTTAAAAAAAAAGACATTTTTGTGTAAAAAAAAAGTCTTCTGTTTTCTAGATGTTACAGACAAGGCCCGCATCCTTCCACCACCTGAAGAAGATGACATAGTCTGGGATCGCGTCTTTCATTCAGACAGAAGACATGTTTTATTGTCGATGGTAGAGACAGCACGAACAACACGAACAACAGAATGCAAGTGCATTATACAGAGCGGAGGCAAGGAGACCTCCAATCAGCAGCTTCCACAGTGCCATGTAGCTTGGCCTTCAGATAGACAAAACAAGGGAAAAGTACTGGCTTCTGCACATTGATAGAATGATGAGTTTTACTTTAACAAAATTTGCTTAAAAGTGTTATGAAATCTCACACTATCTCTCAGTGATACAACGACATCATACTATTACAGGACTGAGACAGGAGCTTTTAGACAGAAGGGGCGGAGTTACATTTTGAGCTGCAATCATTTTGACGCAGATCACTACAGTTGCAAGATAATAATAATTACATGCAAACACTACCTTGTAAGTAGTACTGGCGGAGCTTGGGGTTTCGAATGAGGGGCATGTGGTTCAGTGGTCTGGCTGACATGGACCTCTTCTCACTGGGCTGATGCAGAGCTGGGGCCAGGGGCTGGACTTCCCACATTCTTGTCGTAAACTGTGGAGGCTGAGAGACACCTGTGGGAAGCTTGGGCCCCAACCTAAGATCATGCACAAGAAAACATTTTATTTTACCTAGTTTATTTCTAAGCAGGAAATTACAGATACATAATAGTTACACTTGTACATAGACCACAACTAGCCAGCTACCTCAATACAGCTCAATAGGGAAGTGCTCATGGACAAAGTTTTGCTGCTACTCACTCTGGCCTTTATTGAGTTACATTGAAAAGTAAACTTGTGTCACAATAACCCTTTTGGGCTTTGAGCTAAAACGCTCTCTATAATCCTAACGGCGTCATAACAAATGCCCATATGAGGAAATTGGCACCAGCTATCCTATATTCCAAACGTTTTCTTCCACATGTGGCAAACTCTATAGTGACGTCAGCGCTCGGTTAGTCCACTCCTACTATACAGTCTATGCACTTGTAATAGTCCATTAAGTGATCTAGTCATCTACTAATCTGCTTTTTGTCAGCAAGTCACCCAAACTATAGCAAAGTTTCTACATTTTAAACCTTAAATGTATGTCTGGCCTCTGTCACATCTTTGGATCAGCTTTTTCAGTGATAAAGAGAGGACCATATGAAAGTAAGTAAGTACAGACAATATTTATGATAGAAAACAGTTAGGCACTACAGCTTTAACTGAGCATGTGTTTGTGATTATCATGCAGTGAGTGAGATCAAAAGCAATCATGCATGAATTTAATTGAATTAGTCTTTGTGATCTCAGTTATGGTATTTGTGATCTCAGTTATTACCTGATGTAAGAGCTTTTAATTTACATAATGACGATAAACTTCCTCATGCAGCACGTTAAAAAAATGTGTAGAGAAATGCAACACCTGTTCTTGACGTTGCCAAAGTAGCTCGTTCTACTCTGGATCTTTGGTGGTCTGTAATCCATGGCTTTAAAGCATGCGTTTCATTTCAAATGGAGGCATTTTCTGATTTTACTCTTGGCGCTGCAGAGAGGGGGAGAAGATCAGGGGACCAGCTGGCAGCCTTCTTCTTCCTTTTATTTCCCATGTCTGTCGTCTGCTCGAGTTACAGCATCTGCAACACAAGGCAAAGAGTCAGACCTGTTTTGAGTATAGGAGTCAGTGGCATGATAACACAAGGAAGTGAGCAAAGCCTAATAGCCCTTGTAGTGAAAGGGGTCAGGTTTCCAGTGGTCTGTCAATAGATTTGTGACCCACTGCTGAGCAATCACTATCACTGTAGATTGTGATAGTATTAAATCTAGTTAGTCTTGTATAATATCATAAAAATGTGACAGTACAAATGCACATATATGCTACAGTAATGTGTTTTCTAGACTCTATGCTCACCAAATCCTATTAACAGAAGACAAAACAATAACTGTTATTAACGAATGTATTTCCTAATGTTATCATAATCTGTCGTGTGATGAATGATTCAAGAAGCCGACTGACTACGCCCCAGCAAGGGACTAGCTAAGCATCCACAAAAGAATAACACAAAAGAAGAGCAAAGGATTAGGGAGATGGACATGTGGGTGGTACAAACCTACGTGGATGGGTATCTGTGTCAACATCCAGCTGCAGCCTTGAGCAGTCGATGCAGTGTTTTGGCCCCACCACAGCAGATAGCGCCACCACCACCGCCCGCACGTCACGGGAGGATTAGGTCAAGAGAGCTATGGTCACAGAACCAGGAAGCAGGCTGACGAGAAACGATAGCGGAAGTGAGGCGCAACAAACTGTCTGTATACTTTTTATTATCATTTTAATTCATTCACTTTTAGATATTTTTATGGTAACGATACAAAATACCATGATAATTAAAGAATGAAGAATCGATATTAATTCTTAAAAATATAGATATAAATTAACTATAAATGTGAAGGACATACTCAAGTGCTTTTTAGTTTTGGTCCTCCATATTAAGTGTATAGTTGTGCTACTGAAGGCTTGACTAATTATCATTATTATTGTTAAGGTTTACCTTGCTTTTCTTTGTTGACCCGGTAAATTTAGCATTTCTCACACTCAGCCAATCAGATCGTAGGAGCAGGACACCCAGGCTTCCGGCCTAAAGAACGTCAACACAACTCTGAAAGACGAAGAGGAGAATCTACAGTAAACACGTTTTTTTGTCGTTTAACCCACTGCGGCGGTGTCAATATTGAGGTGTGTCTCAAGATGGTTTTGCATTTAAGCAGTGATGTGGAAATGTGTGTTAGCGCCGTTTGTAGGCTGTGGCTGAGGTCATGTAGAGCTGTGTGGCTATTGCTAACATAGCTTTATCCACTTCACCGCCGTTATATTTCACTGACAATGTTTAGAGTATATTATATTGCATAAAATAATTAACATTTTATAAAACGTTGTTGGAAAACTTATAATGCGCGCCTTGAATGTTTTCAGTCTTCAGTTGTTTAGCTACAGAAATAATAGTTATTTCAGATGTGATGAGGCAAAGTTGATTGAGACATGGAGGTTTACTGATGGTGAAAGACCGCAAATTGATCATTGTTTCAAAAATGTACTGGTGCATAGATTGAACATTCATGTTTTGTATTTCAATTCATTATGTCTGTCATTGGTCTTTTTCTATGTGCCTAGGATGTGTGCACAGTTTATGTAGCGAAGGCTACTCAAAACAAGAAAAGAAAATTACACAAGGCAGTAAATGATAAATAATCACATGCAAAATAAAGCGTGAAGATACTCCAGTTCCAGATAACTAGATCCAGTTGCATACACAGCTAAACATAACTGTTTGTAACCTGGATTTGAACATTGTAAAGTAGAAGCCTGTCTCACATTTTCAGGAGCACTTTTCCTATCAATTTTAATGTATTTCTTAATACATTTCATCCTAGGACTTGGCAATAAACCAAAGATGACATCTGCTAACTGAAGTGCCAAGCCTTAGAATTTGTCTGCATCAGCCTTCGGTGTGCACTGTCATTAGAGTGAGAGCGGGCTGATCGAACAACATGGAAACAGACTCCGTAAGTACAGTGTATCAGCTTGTAAATAAATAATACCATGATTGCTGGTAAAATAAATGATTGTGGCCGGACTTGCATGCGAAAGCCAGACCCTGTCAGACTTCAAACTATGTAGGGAAGGGCCTGGTTAGTAATGTGATGGGAGACCTCTGGGAACACCAGGTGCCACAGTGGGGCGGCTGTGGCTGTAAAGTGCCAAATTGTCCTTGTGTCTTAAGGCAAGACACATCACCCACATTGCCTAGAATAAGGCCCTGTCCACACGAAGTCAAGCTCAGGCCTAAACGCAAAAATACTTTATCAATCCAGTGTATCGTCCATACGAGGTCGGCGTTTTGGGGGGGTGTAAACGAACATTTTTGAAACTAGGTCCCAGAGTGGAAAGATTTCAAAACTCCGTATATGCCGCTCCGTGGTTACTGCCTCTCCGCAATGTATCTGAGACGCTTGCGTCATCGCCCCGCCTCTTGTTAAAGCACGCATGCGCCGCACTCAGAAAATAATGACAACAACAATGTAGCTTGTTGGTTTTGTAATCCAGTGCGACCCGAAGCAACAGTTCAACCTCATCGTCCGTCCATACTAATGTAGTACCAGCTCGCCCACTCGCCATGTTGTCTGTTTACAAAATTCCGCGCATGCCCACGGAAGTTTGGGCTTGATCCCGTCATTGCGTCACAGCGCCACCAACAGGTCTGGCATAGTTTCACAGCGTTTTCAGGCGTATTGACTACATTCATATGGACGCACACATTTACTGAGCTAACTCCGTGTTTACAGAAAAAGTTTCTGAAATTATAAGCGTTTTGTCTTCGTGTGGATATAGCCTAAGTCTGGTGTGTGTGAATGGTTGGTGGTGGTCGGAGGTGCTGATGCAGGGCAGCCCTGGCTACATTAGTAGTTTATAACGACCGTGTATGGTGTGAAAGAATAATGACAAGTGAAGCGTCTTTGAGTGTTCTGAAAAGCCTTATATAAAACCAATGCATTATTATTATTATTATTGTTTTTAATATTACTATTATTGATCCCACTCCTTTTCAAACATTTTTCTTTGTACTTGCTCCATATGTTTTTTTATCTTTGCTATAAACCAGAGTGTCAAAACAGTGTCAAATGTTTCTGCAGGATTCCATTCCACACCAGACTTTACCCATTTCTCCAGGTTAAGACTGGACTTGCTTGAGGAAATAGGTGGAATCTGCTGGGTTGAAATGAAAACTTGTAGCCACACCAGCCCTTTCTGCAAACAGTTTGACACCCCTGCTATAGACTTTTAACTCTAGTGATTTATCTAGGCTTGCACATGCATGGTTGATTTTAAATCCAATGTACGTAAATAAGTAATGTTTTTGTCTGTTTTTTCTTCATAGGATGTAATTCCCATCTGGCAAAATAAGCCCCATGGATCAACTCGTAGTGTTGTGAGAAGAATAGGTTCCACGCTTCCTCTCAAACCTCCACAGAGGGCATGTTTTCAGGTATTATAATCTTGGTTCTCGAGAAAATCATGTGACAATCTATTATCTTAAATGATTGATCCTGTTTGATGTGTGCTCTTATTTCTAATTCTATTTCTCCACTGAGGGACGAATAAAAGGTTTATCTTATCTTATCTCATACAGGAACTTCCAGGCCTTCCCTCTCTTCGTCCTTTTGATGGCCCGATGGTTCCAACTTTAGCAGATATAGCTTGGATTGTTGCAGATGAAGAGGAGACGTATGCAAGAGTCAGGTGATTTTAAAAAGAAAAAACGGCAAAGATAAATGTCTGCTATGTGATATAGATGGCAATGATTTTAGTGCAGTTTCTACCTTTTGAAATCTTTGTCACGTTGATCTCTTTTTTTAGGAGTGACGCTCGTCCATTGAAACATGAATGGCGGCCGACTCCTCTTTTAGTCCTCCACAGAAACTCCTCCGTGCCCAACTTCAGGCGTGAAGGCTTGAAAAGAATGGAGGGCCTCAAAAAGCCTGGTGTGACAGCCCTTAACCGCACCACAGCGTTGCAGGATGAGCTCAGCAAGCTGCGGGCACAAATTGCCAAGATTGTGGCCAGTGACTCGGGTAATATTATGATACTAATATGTCCAGTAACAAGGACTGTAGGTAGGAGTTTGTTTTTGCCTGCGCAAACACCTCCGCTACATGAGCTGCTGAAGGTGGTTAGATTTGCTTACTTCACTGCAAGAAGGTCCTGGGTTTGATTCCACCTCCAGGCCTTTCTGTGTGGAGTATGTTCTCCCTTGTCTGTGTAGGTTTCCTCCAGGTGCTCCGGATTAGCCATACCACTAAAAACATGTACAATAGGTTTGGCACGTGACCGGCGACCTTGCTCCCATCTCTGTGTGGAGTGAGAGGCAAATGCCCACAAAAATGGGAAAGTGCTTTGTAGCTCAGGTCTGTGAAAGGTGCTTATAAATGAATATTACTTTCTTACTTGCTGTATGCTCTGATGATCAAACCAGCTAGATTTCTACATATAAAGCACAAACTGGCAACCCAAATGAGCCTACTACTTGTTTACTATCTTCACATCCTAATCCTGAATTCTTTAATCTAATTTCAGACTCTAACCCCATAACACCCGACTTGCTGTCTCCTGATGACACAAGTATGAGTTTCTCCTTGGCTCCGTTTGAGACTTCTTCCTACCAGCCTGCCGCCACAGCTGCTGCCTCTTTTGTTATCAGCGATGTGACCGAAGAGGAGGAGGAAGAGGAGGAAGATGAGAAGGACGTTGTCTCCATGGTGTCGGAACTTGTGCCTGATCCTCTGCCTCCTGTTTCCATGACGGCGTCTGCCACGTTCGACCTGGACCGGCCCAGCATGGACTTCAGGGAGGCCGAGGAGGACACCGTGTCTTTGTCCAAGTCCACCAGCTTCGCAGACGTCATGGACATCCTGAAAGACATGAACCGCATGAAGATGAGCAAGGAGAGGTAAAGCTGTCTATATTGTATGACTTTTATTTTCCTTTTTATTAACTAGTAAGGTACCACAGAGATTGGAGATCGCAGGAGTGGGGATGGGGAGGATGTTATTATGTGGGACTATTACATGTTTTTAGCGGTAGGGGAAACCGGAGCACCCGGAGGAAACCTGTACAGACCCCTCACACAGCACAGTGGTTAGCGCCTGTGCTCAAATCCACCTCCAGGCCTTTCTGTGTTGAGTTTGAGTGTTCTCCCTGGTTCACACACAAAAGGAATGAGTGAGTGAGTGGATGGTGTGGGTTTGGGGATTTGATGTGCCAGAGTGTTCGGTGTCTTGCTTCTGTCATCACTGTGTGTGGAGAGAATGGAAAATGACCAGAACACCAAAATTGCGCTTTGTGTGACCTTTAAACTGCGCTATATAAATAAAGATTACTTATGCCACTGTGCCACCCTTCTCAAGTTTTAGTTGACAACCTTCTTTGTTGTTTCAAATTCATTAAAAAAACATTTCAATTCCTTTGCACTGTGTAATCCCAGGGTTCCCAAATTGTTCAGGCCGGGTCCCGCAAAAATAGGTCGGTGAACCAGCCTCTTTTCGGCAGTTCTACAACGATTCAGGAATTTAACACATTAAAGTCATCGTAGCCTTATTTGACTCCATAATATTATAATTTACTCCATTAGCTTACTTAAGATAAACTCTAAATAGCTTCATGGTTTTCAAAGCAGCTTCAGATCAGATTATTCAGATGAAAAAGTGAAATGGAGTTCACCACATGATCAGCTCTCAGTCCTGGGTCATAATGTGGTAACTTGCATTATAGATGTATGTTTGAATGTATATGTCTATTAAGAAGCCTGCACATCTATTTAAGAAGCCTTCACAGCGACTTATCTGCATATTTTGTGTGCTCTTACTACTGTCCTGTACGTGCGCTGCAACACTGACATTTCCTCACTGTGGAACAAAAAAGGTTCTCTTATCCCTTAATATTGTACTTCACATTTATAAAGCGCTTTTTGTGACACCCAAAGAGGCTTCACATGGCATTATTAATCTCACAACCTCCACTTTGAACATGATTTAACAGCTGTGTGGCTTTGAATAAATCAAATCCAGGACATGGCACCCGATAAAGAACCAATTTGTTTGTCTTTGTTCAGTAAATACAACAGAGGATGCACATCACTCCGAGACGAGGATTCAGCCGCCCTCATTTCAGACGCTCTGAAGAGAAAGTTTGTTTTAAAAGATGAAGACACCGCTGCTGGCAATCAAAAATAGCCCGATCGCGTGAGCTGACGCCTTGATTCGTTTGCTCCATGTAAGTACGAATACGTGTGTGTGTGTGTGTGTTTGCATTGGTTTGTGTGTGCGTGTGTGAGACCATGTGATATGCTGGATTGCTTTTGTATACGTTTTTGTTTCTGAGTGGAGTGGGTGAGGGGAAAAAAAAATCATCCAACCCCTTTTTAATATTCTGGTTTATTCTGTTTTTGTGCTGTAAAGTTTCTTTTTGCTGTAAACATTTAGATTGTTGCCGCTTGCAAGTGATCCCAAAAACTCTGATTTTACGTAATCATCCGACTTCCCAAAATGATAGTATTCATGAGGAGAACTGTAGCTGGATTCTTGGATGCTTTAGAAAGGCACAGAAACCCTCACTATTGTGATATGATAAAAAATGTGCTTATACATGCAAATATACAATCTTATTTTTCTGTAAAGATTTTGGGCCATAAAGTCACAAATTATGATTTTTATTATATTTTTGGATTAAATATGTTTATTTCGCAGTAAAACCATCAGTGTGAAATACAATTCATCCCTGTCTCTTTAAATCTAATCTCAATCTAACAAACTGACAAACTGTCACAGAGACGGGAACTCGGGGACCATTGATAAAGCCAGAGTTAAGATAAAGAGATCCTGAATTTGTCCCACAGTGAGAGAATGTCAGTGTTGCATCACCAGTTACAGGACAGTAGGAAAGAGGAGCACACAGCACAGGATAAGTAAACAATAACTCTTTACTATTGTGGAGAATCAACCACAGACGGTATCGTTACGCACCGACTGCCTGGAAGTTTATTCTGTTTTTTTCAGGTTTATATACTCAATGTTAAGTCACGCATACGTCACACATGGAAAGACATAATTAAATAAAATCTAACTTCAGCATAATAAAGAAACGGGTATTAAATCTCTAACTTCAAACCAAGTTGAATTTCCAACTTTTGTGCAGTTTTTCAAGCGGGAAGTTGTAAAATTCAGATTTTCTTAGCTCTCATGAAAGCCACACGATTGCTACTGTACAATCACCATTTCTACCTTTTTCAGGTCTTTGCTTATGGATTACATGGACAAACCTCCAAGCCAAGAAAAACAAGTCGCTTGAAAAGACTGCTAGGTTCCAGTTGCTAAATGGGAGAGAAGCATAGTTGTATCAAAGGGAGTATTTCTCTTCAGATCTGCCGTGGAACTGAGGGCGACACAGATCACTGCTGTCTCCGGATCTCCTCCTAGACTACAGATACTTTCATTTATACTTGAAGATTTGTAACGAGTGAATAATCTATACAGAGTGCAAATGTACAGTGTGTGTTTTTGCTTGTTCTTCGGCCTCTGTCATGTCTGCCACCCTGTATCACCCAGAGCCTGTACGTGGAATCCTTGCTATTTCTCTTTTTAATACTTTACCACAGTGAGTGCCCTTGATTTGTGTTGTCTCTTTGTCCATTGTCTTTTTAAACTTTTTTTTATTGTCTTTTTTTTTTTGTTGTGCCATTATTTAATGTGATTTCTCCACTTCCATTTCACATATAGTTGTTGTAATTATGAAGGGATCTATTCACATTTCTTCAGTTTCTAGTAAGATCCATTTTGCAGGTTTTTCTATTCGGTTGAAACGTCTTGAGTCCACTGCTTGTTCTGATGATTTGTGAATAAAACATGGGTCGAAGTTTCTTGCTGCATTTGCTTTCACCTCAAGGGGGCGCTGCAGGGCAACTGGTATAGGCCTGTAAAGTTTCGCATTTGACTGGTTTTGCTTCTTAAAGGCGTATAGGTACATATTCGCAAATTTTATGAAAGAACCACCCTCCACTTTTTGAACAAAACTCTGGTCTTATTTGACGAGCACCTTTCACCAGAATGATTAGGAAGACCAACAGTTTTTCTTAATGACCGACTCCTATACCTCAAGTTTTTCAGAAGACAAAAACTGTCATCTTAAAAGACAAACAAATAGTTGTGATTCTGCTGGAACTGCCGGGACTTGGTTCAGAAGGAGAGTAATATTCGGAATATTACATTTGAAGAGTGTACTAACAAAAAAGGATCAAATTTCGATACCATATCAGTGTTTTGTTTTTATTTGTTTGACATCATATCATGGGAGCAATTGATAGGATTTGAATCTGATTGCATTTTGAATATTTTTGAAATGGTTAGGCCTACTAATGAAATAAAAATAAGTTATTTCTCATTGCTATTTCATCATAGCTTGATTTGTCTTCAGAAAATCACAATATCAGCTTCTTCAGACAAAAGAGGGAAGAGTTAACCACATGATCATCTCACCACAAAGGGTCATAATATAAGCGTAAATACAATTAAAAAACAGTTTATTATCTCATTTTTTTCTTTTTTTGCCATGGGCCCCTCCAACCACCACCATGTGTCATGTGGACACAATGACTGTCTGGCACTTTCCTCAATGACACCTTTTGTTCCCCAGTGGTCTCCCATCACAGTCGTAGCCAGGCCCTGTCCAGCTTAGCTTTGGAGGTCAACTGTTCAATTTTTTCTTTCTTCCATAACATAAAGATAAAATAAGTAAGTAATCTTTATTTATAAACCGCCTTTCACAGACCAGAGTCACAAAGCGGTTTACAATTGTTATTTTTTTGGGCATTTGTCTCTCACTCCACAGAGATGGGAGCGAGGTCGCCAGTGCATGAGGCGCATGCCAGACCTATTGTACATATTTTTAGTTAGAATGTGGTCTGCGCCATCCCAATTTTGCTTACCCAAAGGGATAAACTAAATCTATTATTTCTGAAAGAAAAAGTTTAACATATTTAACCTACAGATCTCATGAGGGGAACTAAAAAGTGAAAACATCTCCAGGACAAGCCAGGTTTGTGGAGAGGCAAGCCCACTTTCAGTTACAGTATGTTTTACTACTTTATAATTGCCATAATATTTTAACTCACTTATATTATGCAAGTCTATTCTTTTATACAAGTTTTGTACTGAGACATTAATGATGAAAAGGGCTGTAATTAATGTTTATTTTGATAGTCAATATAGACCCTAAAGCTCTGTGAATATACGATTTCAATACATTTGACCAAAACAAAGCTCAAGTGATGCCCCTGACGATCATCTAAACATAGAGGACCAGTGGCGGCCGGCCAATAGAGGGCGCTAGGGCGCCGCCCCACCACTCACAACTTGCCATGTTACCTTGAATAAAACGTTAAAAAAAATAATAACATTAAAATATTTCGAAATTTATGTGTGTTTTATTTCAGATGTGGAAGAAATACTTTATAGATTATGCTGAGTTGGATTGATTAAGCTCATCAGCGTTGTCTGTGTCAGACTGAGGACGTATTTCCGCCTCAGGGCGCAAAAGATTGCGCCCTGAGGCGTCTATGGACCATGGATGTATTATATTAACTGGATAGGGTATTACTAGCTTGTAGCTGAATAACTCACGTGCTCAGGGGATTCTCGCGGTACTGCAGACTGAACCAGACTAAATTCACGTGGGCTACCCAGAAATTTTCCCCATAGAACTCAATGCATATTAAAACAGCTCAACCTCAGCTGACAGAGAACCTACAGCTTTCATAAAGATAGTATTTTGTGGGGATTTTAGTGTCCCTTGTCATCCTGAACTTTTTTTCTTCTTAAATCTTTCGGTTTTGTTTAAATCCACACTTTAGTGCCACAAACTCTGCTCCTCTGGCTCTCGCTCTAACTCCCGCTCTGATGAACTGCTCTGATTGGTCAGAGCGCGGCCGAGCCCCTCTGTGCACGTGCGTGAGACCCGGTGTGAGACCCACACACGCGTGTTTGGCGCAACGCATTATGGGAGATCATCCACTGCGCAGAACCGGGAGGACCAGACGATGCCCAAATACAGGCGAGTTTCCCATAGATCTTTGCGAGTTTCAGGCAACTTCCGCTAATCTTTCAGCCCCCATGCTGTCACAAAGCGCCACTGAGCACAACCATTCATTTGAATAGGGCGCCATCTTGGATCGCCGGGGCTTGCTATGGACTCTCGTTAAAAGTTGTACATGCGCAGTAGCTCCTCTTCAATGCAAGAGATAAGACGATTTGGGGGCGCAGGAGAAGTGCGCCCTGAGGGGGCGGGATCGCCCGCGACCTGTACTGTCACTGTCTGTGACGTCCGTTTACAGTGATTGACAGGTCAAGCTGTGGGAGTTTGAGACGAACGTAAAGAGACGCAAAATGGAAAACGAGAAAAAGAATAATTCAGTTAGATCACTCAAAACAATACCGTTTGAGAGAAGATCATACCAGGAGAAGGTTGAGGTTAAAGAGCTTGGACCTGATCAGCCAAATATTACCATTAGTCAGCAGTCCAGGACCTGGTTCAGCGCCAAATCTTGGCTAGCAGCATGTAGCGAGGCTAATGCTTTATTTTGCTTTCCATGCCTCTTGTTTCAAACATCAGGATCTGACCCAGCATGGATCAAGACAGGTATGACTGATCTGAAGCACTTTTTAGAAAAGGCAAAGAAGCATGAGCAGACTGGTATCCACATGCAAAATGCCCTCAAATTAGCTATGTTTGGGAAGATAAATATTTCATTCTCGTGTGAGGCTTCAGTCACAACAGTCAGTGTAAACTTACTTACTGCTGGTATATATCTAGTCATCATATTCATAGCCCCCCCAGTAGAAAATTCCACCAGCCGCCACTGTAGAGGACCAGTTAAACATTACAGCTGAAACTCTGACAGGTGAAAAAGTACATTTATTTACAATGTGAAACTAATATATGACAGACACACTATGCTAAGTGAGATATTACAATAATTCCGTTTTTATGTTGATAGTTATTGAAGGCTCACATTCTGAAAAAACCCATAAGATAATTTTGAATCCATCATCACCATTATAACAAACAAAAGCTTGGCATCTGTCACTGCATGGAATAAATCTAGTTCTTTGTATGTCATTCTGCAGTCATTAGAATATTATCTGAGTCATAACCTATTCTCGGCTTTTCCATACGGGGTTAAAAAAAAAATCTCAATAATTAGTTGCGATAAGTCCAAAAGCCCTAATAATAATTATCAACTCTAATTAGTGTCATCATTCTTTATGATTATCTGATTTTATGGCCATGTGCAGGTCCCTCTGGTGGAGTAGCCTATTATTTGTTTCCAAATGGATAGTTAACCCACATCTGTCTCCGGTTCTTCTCCCTGGATGATGAGGACCTCCGTGAGTTGGAGTCTATTTTCTGTGGAAGTCCTTGGCCTACTTTGTCCTCCGTCACCTCCGTATGGACCTCCTACCTATTTTGGGTGAATTGGGAGAAGTGTGTAGGGAGATCTGCGTCAGAAACTACAGCTTTTTGAATCGCAGAAGATTGAATTTCTAACATTTGTTCATAATATCCAGTGTTGATGGCATGTTGGAGGCTCTGAGGAGCACAGGGACTGGCCTCCTGCTGGTTCCCGGAGTCAGGACTAAACATGAAGAGGCAGCGTTTCAGATTCATGCAGCTAAAATCTGGAACAGTCTCCCTGAAAATGTGAGAGAGGCGTTCTACGACAATTTTCAAATCTGGTTTAAAGACGGTTCTGTTTGCCTGTGAATCCAACTTAAGGATTTTATCTATATTTTTAATACACTGTGGTTATTTATTATTTAATTTTTTTGTGCAATTTTAATTTTTTAATGGTTCAATATTATTTGTAAATTCTTTTAAATGATGATTTTGGTGTTTGTTTTAAATGATGATCTGTCCCTTATGTGATGTGAAAGGTGTAGTGCTTTGTGTGGAAAGGCGCTCTACAAACAAAGATTGATGGCTTGAGTTAAGGGATTAATATTGAAGAGTAGAGACCCTATAGTGGCACTGCAGGATGGGTCAAATGCAGAGGTTCCTTAAGGATCCCTGCCAAGATAAAAAAGATAATAGTGAATATAAAAGGCCACATCTCGCACCTGTTTTCCTGCACCTGTCAAGAGCATCTCTCCCTCAGACCTTTTGACCCCTCTCTGTCTGCAATAGAAGCCTGTCCCATTATAAACACAGCATCAGGTGGTCCAACGACTCCCAGTCTCTCAGCTGTGGTTTCTCCTTTGCCACAAGAGAAAATACATTTAGGACTTTCTTCGCAAATGATGTCACGCATGAGTTCAAGCAGAGATGACAACAATCGCCTTTCATTCCCAACGAACAACCTGCCCTTTAACCGTCATCAGATATGCTATTTTTTTTCAATTCGGATTAATGTTTTCCCAAAATTTGACTCGTTGGTGTTGTGTAAAAGGCTGTTCTAGTAAAACAGTTTTGATCATGATGTTAGCAGATCCTTGTTTAAATGAACCAGAAGGATCTTTTTAAGAGCAAATCAAATTCTCACTTGGAATGAGAATAAAAAGGCAAAATACAAAACTCTACCATGTCCTTTTGGCAAATCTTGTATAAAGTCAAGATTTTAGTTTAATCGAGATGAAAAAACAACTTAATTTATACATTTGCCACCTTATATTTGATCAGTGTTTGCCTTTATCGGTAGAAGCCTGTCTCACATTTCCAGGAAGACTAGATTTTAGCTGTAAACCTGAAATTCTACCTCCCCATGTTAAGTCCTGACTCTGGTTGAGACCAAGCACGGGGAGAGCTTGGGTGTTCATGCTAGATAGGTATTTCTGGATCAAAAGAAGAACGATATTTAATTCGCTCCTCACTATAAGGACTAGAATAATAAAATAGTCTGATATACATGTGTGAAAGTGAAAAGAATGGCTCAGGGGCACAACAATAGAATGCAAATCTGACGAGGTCCATTATGCGTCGTGTTGCTTTTGTCGTTTTCTCTCCTTCATTGTTGATTCAAAGTGGGAACAACTGTCTGGAAACAACGTCAATGCTCGGTTAGTTTGCCATCATCCGTTTGTCGTCATAACAACCATCATGTGTTTGACAGGGCGACCCTCTCCCCCACCCTCCCCCGCGTCACATGTGACTCACACTTACTCTACTCCGTTCTATTCTGGGTCCGTATTAAGGGGCTTTTGTGCCGTGCCTGCATCATAGTGTTAACGTGATGGTTTTTCGATGCCGAGTTTATTGTTGACAGAAATGACGGCGTTCACTGCATATACAGTATATTAGATCATGTCAGCAGAATAAAGCTGAGGTACTTAACTTTCAAGCCACAACAACATAACTACCGGTATATAATAAAATCATCATCTCACTACAGTAGTTCCTCGCTCTTAAAAACATTTTGGTTCTATCTATATCTCTATCTATGTTAACCCGCCTGCTCAATGAAGCCCAATCGGGAAGTGCTCACTAAAGCAAAAATCTGGAATAGTCTTCCTGAAAATTTGAGTCAGGCACGCACGCACGCCACACACACACACACACACACACAAACCCTCCCCCTGATCCCCCTTCTACATGCTGTGTTTCTATATGTTACAGTAATACTGCATCAATGTCAATGTCAATATCAAGTCCGATCAATATCAATATCAAGTTTACTGTCAACACCTGCATTTCGCCATATTCCCACGTCTTGTTGCCGCTTCACAATTGTATTCTCACTAATCACTTTCACTTTTGCATCTCTATCTCTACCTTTTGTATGTCTATTTTCACTTAATAAAAAGATTCATAAAAAAAAAAGAGAGACAGGCTTCTACTCTAATGTTCGGTTCTAGGTTAAAATCAGTTTTGTTTAGCTGTGTATGCATCTGAAGGATTGTATGTTCACTTTTTTTAATGTACTGTATTATGTATTAGCCCAGAATAGTTTTTGTCCTGTTTAGTTCAGCACTTTGAGTTGCCTTATGAACTGTTCTATACAAACAAAACTTGCCTTGTCCTATTGCCTTGCCACACGGACAAAGTTTTGCTCCAACTCGCTTTGGCTTCTATTGACTTACATTGAAAAATTAACTTCTCTAGCTCAGTAATCGTTTGTGTCGCACTCAACATTTTTGACTGTCTCCGGTCCAAAATGTGATTTAACAGTATCTGTCATGCTGGTGTTTTTATTTTTATTTTTGTTCTGCCTCTCTAAATCCAGATATGAGCTATACATGGATTGACCAATCAGATGCCTTCATTTAAGTGAGAAACTCAGCTTGCCTGAGAGACCATCTTAGCAACACATCGGCCCCTGATGTGGCGCAAAGCAAACGCAGTCGGAACAAATAAGGAAACAGTCTCCAACTAGCTTTTGTTAAAATCAATAAATATCCAGATATCCAACCCTAGCTGTCATTCTGTCATCCAGAATTGATTGTCATACAGTTGTCAATGAAGGGCCATATTAAACCCTAAGCCTAATTAGAAAACGAAGTTCATTTAAAAACAGTTACTGGGCTTTTGTCTATAATTTCTCATCCTAGTGGTTCTATATCACCCAATCACTACTAGTTTACAAATGTTTGGCTTGTTAGTCAGTTTCAAGATTTATATGAGTGTGTTAAATCCAGGACAGTGCAATTAAGAGCTGAAAGGACATGACAGATGATGGTTTCTTTATGAGGCCAGACTGGACCGTATGAGCACTATTAATTGGATGCAGCCGTCACCACAGGGTTATAATGGAGGGATGACTACTGGGCACATTAGCACCGCACCCACACAAAGGGCCCAAAGGCTGCAGGACATAATTGACTTCCGCATGTGGTCAGCGATAAATGACTGTGACGAAAGACGGGAACAACAGAAAAGAGAGATAATTGTTTGACTTTTAGAGCAGTAGACAACGGCAAAGACCAAAGTAAGAACTGATATGAGTGTATGAATAATGTGAAATATGTAAATACCGGAATCAAGGGAATATTAGTCCCTCAGTGTAAGACCAGAGAGAGAGACAAAAGAGAGACGACCAGAGAAAGAGGCCAGAGAAAGAGACCAGAGAGCGACCAGAGAGAGACCAGACAGAGACCAGGGAGTGAGACCAAAGAGAGACCTGAGAGAAGGACCAGAGAGAACCCAGAGACAACCCAGAGAGAAACCAGAGAGAGAGACAAAAGAGAGACCAAAGAGAGACCAGAGAGAGACACCAGAGAGAGAGACCAGAGAGAACCCAGAAAGAACCCAGAGAGAGACCAGAGAAAACCCAGAGAGAAAGAGACCAGAGAGAACTCAGAGAGAGGGACCAGAGAGTATTATGAACCCTGTATACCCTGGTCTTTTTTGCTATTAGCTTTGCAGCGTCGCCGCAGCGTCGCCGCAGCGTCTCCGCAGCGTCTCCGCAGCGTCTCCGTCTAAATAGGGCCAAGCTGTCTTTGCGTCACTGCAGAGGATGATGAGAGCCTCGATCACAGCCTGTTCACACCTCCGAGTGAGAAGGAGAGCCGAGTGGATACTGTATGTGGTCTGATAAGATAAGATAAGATAAGGTTTATTTATTTATATATTAAGAAGACTTTATTAATCTCACACAGGAGAAATTTACATGTCATTGGCAAGGATAGGAACATTGTGCAAAAGTAAGAAATGTGCATCATGTTAATGCAGGATATATTATGTACAAAAAAGTGGCGATCAGAAAGAAGTGTCAATAGTAGTGCAGGTTTCTTTTCAGTCACAGTGCAGTGACTTAAAGTGACTTGTTGTACAGTCTGACGGCGGTGGGGATAAAGGCCCTGCAGTTACTAGCGCTCCTTCTTGCACTGAGGGTGTCTCAGTCTTCCACTGAAGGAGCTCCTCAGCTCCTCTACAGTCCTGTGCAGTGGGTGGGAGGTGTTGATCATGATGGAGGTGGCTTTGACTAGCACCCTCCTGTCCCTCACCTCCTCCAGAGTCCAGGGAGCAGCCCAGAGTGGAGCTGGCCCTCCTGACCAGCTTGTTCAGTCTACTCCTGTCCCGCTCTGTGCTGCCCAGGGCCCAGCAATGAGAGACGCTCCATACACTGTGTCAATAAAAAATCTGCCAAAATAAGGCTAGTAAGGTTCTGTGAATAAGACAAAGAGTGTAAAGAAGCTTGTATTGCATTATTACGTGACATGTTTCTTCAGAAGACTTCCTCCTTTGTCATAGGTTTCACTTGGTGTGTGGCGCTGTTGTTACAGGATCCAGTCAGTTTGAAAGATCAGGAAGATCCGTCAGACTGACCGCTGCACTGTGGTCTCTGGAGAAGTGAGTCCCATTGAGAGCCAAGAGGAAGGCCCCCAGGTCTTTGTTGATGGGGGAGAACAAACACAAGATCTGAAACATACGTTGCATGTTTTATTTATTTATTTTGTTTCGCCTCTTGGATCCAGAGAGAACATCAGATTGTTTCTCATTTGTTATTGATAATGAGCTACTGGTAGCTCCATAGCCTCAAGTAGGAGACTCCTGCAGTTTACAATAGTTCAAAGCCAGATCACAGAAGATCTCAAGCTAAGTGAAGGCTTTACAATGATACATAGCATGCCATAGTAGCCACCTCTTCTAACCAATGGTGAAAGTTATGCCTAGCGTACATCGACAGAGAAACTGGGGACAACTAGTTGCAAGGCGGCTTTTGGCAACTGAGAGGAGATGGTGGGAGATGATCAGTTGCCGAAATCGGTCGATGTGCGCGCTCTTACAACTGGAGATAAACAGTTGGTCTCCAGTTTCAGTTAGTTGCCCGTGTTCTACTTTTCGGCAACTAGTTGTCCTCAGTTTCGGAGATATGACCCGATGTGCGCGCTCCATGCGCCGCTCCGACAACGTGTGTGTATTGCGTGTATTGCGAGCCCGCAACAGTTTATGTCAGAAAACACACTGTAGTTGAGGCCAGTTGCTGTCGATGTACGCGCTGTTATTCCCGAGACTGGACTGCTACTGGGAGTACCGCGGTAAAGTGGCCCTGCATTTCGTCGCGAGCGGTAAAGAGGTCCGCACTTTGAAAGCGGTTGGCTCTTTTATGCTGTTACTTACGGTAAATGTGGAAAGGGAAGCCGTGACGACGAGAAAGCAAAATGCTATATCTTTTAAAAAATCATTAAAAAAGAACAAAAAGAGGTTTGACAATACTTTCACTGCACACTTCTTCAATGAGATGCTCTTTACCACTGTGTAAAATATCATTCATGTTTACTCTAGAAATTCTGAGAAAATGGGGGTCAAAATGTGCCATTTTGGTCCCAAAAGCACTTTTTAAAATTCATTTTTAAAAAATCGAAAAAAGTTCCCTGACTGCTTTCACTGCACACTTGTTCACCAGGATGCCCTCTACCACTGTGTAAAATATCATTCACTTTTACTGTAGAAATACAGAGAAAATGGGGGTCAAAGTGTGCACAAGTGGTCCCAAAAGCACTTTTTAAAAATCATTTTAAAAAAATCTAAAAAAGTTCCCAGACTACTTTCACTGCACACTTGTTCACTGGGATGCCCTCTACCACTGTGTACAATATCATTTACTTTTACTGTAGAAATCCAGAGAAAATGGGGGTCAAAGTGTGCACAAGTGGTCCCAAAAGCACTTTTTAAAATTAATTTTTTAAAAATCTAAAAAAGTTCCCTCACTACTTTCACTGCACACTTGTTCACTGGGATGCCCTTTACCACTGTGTAAAATTTTATTCGCTTTTACTGTAGAAATCCAGAGAAAATGGGGGTAAAGTATGCACAAGTGGTCCCAAAAGCACTTTTTAAAATTCATTTTAAAAAAATATAAAAAAGTTCCCTGACTGATTTCACTGCACACTTGTTCAACAGGATGCCCTCTACCACTGTGTAAAATATCATTCACTTTTACTGTAGAAATCCAGAGAAAATGGGGGCCAAAGTGTGCACAAGTGGTCCCAAAAGCACTTTTTAAAATTCATTTTAAAAAAATATAAAAAAGTTCCCTGACTGATTTCACTGCACACTTGTTCAACAGGATGCCCTCTACCACTGTGTAAAATATCATTCACTTTTACTGTAGAAATCCAGAGAAAATGGGGGACAAAGTGTGCACAAGTGGTCCCAAAAGCACTTTTTAAAATTAATTTTAAAAAAATCTAAAAAAGTTCCCTGACTACTTTCACTGCACACTTGTTCACTGGGATGCCCTTTACCACTGTGTAAAATATCATTCACTTTTACTGTAGAAATCCAGAGAAAATGGGGGTCAAAGTGTGCACAAGTGGTCCCAAAAGCACTTTTTAAAATTCATTTTAAAAAAATCTAAAAAAGTTCCCTGACTGATTTCACTGCACACTTGTTCAACAGGATGCCCTCTACCACTGTGTAAAATATCATTCACTTTTACTGTAGAAATCCAGAGAAAATGGGGGTCAAAGTGTGCCATTTTGGTCCCAAAAGCACTTTTTAAAAAAATCTAAAAAAGTTCCCTCACTACTTTCACTGCATACTTGTTCACTGGGATGCCCTCTACCACTGTGTAAAATATCATTCACTTTTACTGTAGAAATCCAGAGAAAATGGGGGTCAAAGTGTGCCATTTTGGTCCCAAAAGCACTTTTTAAAATTCATTTTAAAAAAATATAAAAAAGTTCCCTGACTGATTTCACTGCACACTTGTTCAACAAGATGCCCTCTACCACTGTGTAAAATATCATTCACCTTTACTGTAGAAATCCAGAGAAAATGGGGGTCAAAGTATTCACAAGTGGTCCCAAAAGCACTTTTTAAAATTCATTTTAAAAAAATCTAAAAAAGTTCCCTGACTGATTTCACTGCACACTTGTTCAACAGGATGCCTTCTACCACTGTGTAAAATATCATTCACTTTTACTGTGGAAATCCAGAGAAAATGGGGGTCAAAGTGTGCACAAGTGGTCCCAAAAGCACTTTTTAAAAATCATTTAAAAAAAAACTAAAAAAGTTCCCTGACTACTTTCACTGCACATTTGTTCACTGGGATGCCCTTTACCACTGTGTAAAATATCATTCACTTTTACTGTAGAAATCCAGAGAAAATGGGGGTCAAAGTGTGCCATTTTGGTCCCAAAAGCACTTTTTAAAAATCATTTTAAAAAAATCTAAAAAAGTTCCCTGACTGATTTCACTGCAAACTTTGTTCACTGGGATGCCCTCTACCACTGTGTAAAATATCATTCACTTTTACTGTAGAAATCCAGAGAAAATGGGGGTCAAAGTGTGCCATTTTGGTCCCAAAAGCACTTTTTAAAATTAATTTTAAAAAAATCTAAAAAAGTTCCCTCACTACTTTCACTGCACACTTGTTCACTGGGATGCCCTTTACCACTGTGTAAAATGTCATTCACTTTTACTGTAGAAATCCAGAGAAAATGGGGGTCAAAGTGTGCCATTTTGGTCCCAAAAGCACTTTTTAAAATTCATTTTAAAAAAAAACTAAAAAAGTTCCCTCACTACTTTCACTGCACACTTGTTCACCAGGATGCCCTCTACCACTGTGTAAAATATCATTCACTTTTACTGTAGAAATCTAGAGAAAATGGGGGTCAAAGTGTGCCATTTTGGTCCCAAAAGCACTTTTTAAAATTCATTAAAAAAAAATCTAAAACAGTTCCCAGACTATTTTCACTGCACACTTGTTCACCAGGATGCCCTCTACCACTGTGTAAAATATCATTCACTTTTACTGTAGAAATCCAGAGAAAATGGGGGTCAAAGTGTGCCATTTTGGTCCCCAAAACACTTTTTAAAAATCATTTTTAAAAAATCTAAAAAAGTTTCCTCACTACTTTCACTGCCTACTTGTTCACTGGGATGCCCTCTACCACTGTGTAAAATATCATTCACTTTTACTGTAGAAATCCAGAGAAAATGGGGGTCAAAGTGTGCACAAGTGGTCCCAAAAGCACTTTTTAAAATTCATTTTAAAAAAATCTAAAAAAGTTCCCTGACTGATTTCACTGCACACTTGTTCAACAGGATGCCATCTACCACTGTGTAAAATATCATTCACTTTTACTGTAGAAATCCAGAGAAAATGGGGGTCAAAGTGTGCACAAGTGGTCCCAAAAGCACTTTTTAAAATTCATTTTAAAAAAATCTAAAAAAGTTCCCAGACTACTTTCACTGCACACTTGTTCACCAGGATGCCCTCTACCACTGTGTAAAATATCATTCACTTTTACTGTAGAAATCCAGAGAAAATGGGGGTCAAAGTGTGCACAAGTGGTCCCAAAAGCACTTTTTAAAATTCATTTTAAAAAAATCTAAAAAAGTTCCCTGACTGATTTCACTGCACACTTGTTCACCAGGATACCCTCTACCACTCTGTAAAATATCTTTCACTTTTACTGTAGAAATCCAGAGAAAATGGGGGACAAAGTGTTCACAAGTGGTCCCAAAAGCACTTTTTAAAATTCATTTAAAAAAAAACTAAAAAAGTTCCCAGACTACTTTCACTGCACACTTGTTCACTGGGGGGGCCTCTACCACTGTGTAAAATATCATTCACTTTTACTGTAGAAATCCAGAGAAAATGGGGGTCAAAGTGTGCCATTTTGGTCCCAAAAGCACTTTTTAAAAATCATTTTAAAAAAATCTAAAAAAGTTCCCTCACTAGTTTCACTGCATACTTGTTCACTGGGATGCCCTCTACCACTGTGTAAAATATCATTCACTTTTACTGTAGAAATCTAGAGAAAATGGGGGTCAAAGTGTGCACAAGTGGTCCCAAAAGCACTTTTTAAAATTCATTTTAAAAAAATCTAAAAAAGTTCCCTCACTACTTTCACTGCACACTTGTTCACTGGGATGCCATCTACCAGTGTGTAAAATATCATTCACTTTTACTGTAGACATTCAGAGAAAATTGGAGTCAAAGTGTGCCATTTTGTTCCTAAAAGCCCTTTTTAAATTCATTTTTAAAAAATCTAAAAAAGTTCCCTGACTACTTTCACTGCACACTTGTTCACTAAGATGCCCTCTACTACTGTGTAAAATATCATTCACTTTTACTGTAGAAATTAGGAGAAAATTTGGGTCAAATTGTGCAAAATTGGTCCTAAAAGCACTTTTTAAAAATCATAAAAAAATCTAAAAAAGTTCCCTGACTGATTTCAGTGCAAACTTGTTCACTGGGATGCCCTCTACCACTGTGTAAAATATCATTCACTTTTACTGTGGAAATCCAGAGAAAATGGGGGTCAAAGTGTGCACAAGTGGTCCCAAAAGCACTTTTTAAAATTCATTTTAAAAAAATCTAAAAAAGTTCCCTGACTACTTTCACTTCACACTTGTTCACTGGGATGCCCTTTACCACTGTGTAAAATATCATTCACTTTTACTGTAGAAATCCAGAGAAAATGGGGGTCAAATTGTGCACAAGTGGTCCCAAAAGCACTTTTTAAAATTCATTTTAAAAAAATCTAAAAAAGTTCCCTCACTACTTTCACTGCACACTTGTTCAATGGGATGCCCTTTACCACTGTGTAAATATCATTCACTTTTACTGTAGAAATCCAGAGATAATGGGGGTCAAAGTGTGTTCAAGTGGTCCCAAAAGCACTTTTTAAAATTCATTAAAAAAAAAACTAAAAAAGTTCCCTCACTACTTTCACTGCACACTTGTTCAACAGGATGCCCTCTACCACTGTGTAAAATATCATTCACTTTTACTGTAGAAATCCAGAGAAAATGGGGGTCAAAGTGTGCACAAGTGGTCCCAAAAGCACTTTTTAAAAATCATTTTAAAAAAATCTAAAAAAGTTCCCTGACTGATTTCACTGCACACTTGTTCAACAGGATGCCATCTACCACTGTGTAAAATATCATTCACTTTTACTGTAGAAATCCAGAGAAAATGGGGGTCAAAGTGTGCACAAGTGGTCCCAAAAGCACTTTTTAAAATTCATTTTTAAAAAATCTAAAAAAGTTCCCAGACTACTTTCACTGCACACTTGTTCACCAGGATGCCCTCTACCACTGTGTAAAATATCATTCACTTTTACTGTAGAAATCCAGAGAAAATGGGGGTCAAAGTGTGCAGAAGTGGTCCCAAAAGCACTTTTTAAAATTCATTTTTAAAAAATCTAAAAAAGTTCCCTGACTGATTTCACTGCACACTTGTTCAACAGGATGCCCTCTACCACTGTGTAAAATATCATTCACTTTTACTGTAGAAATCCAGAGAAAATGGGGGTCAAAGTGTGCCATTTTGGTCCCAAAAGCACTTTTTAAAATTCATTTTAAAAAAATCTAAAAAAGTTCCCTGACTGATTTCACTGCACACTTGTTCACCAGGATGCCCTCTACCACTGTGTAAAATATCATTCACTTTTACTGTAGAAATTAGGAGAAAATTTGGGTCAAATTGTGCAAAATTGGTCCTAAAAGCACTTTTTAAAAATCATTTTAAAAAAATCTAAAAAAGTTCCCTGACTGATTTCAGTGCAAACTTGTTCACTGGGATGCCCTCTACCACTGTGTAAAATATCATTCACTTTTACTGTAGACATTCAGAGAAAATTGGAGTCAAAGTGTGCCATTTTGTTCCTAAAAGCCCTTTTTAAATTCATTTTTAAAAAATCTAAAAAAGTTCCCTGACTACTTTCACTGCACACTTGTTCACTAAGATGTCCTCTACTACTGTGTAAAATATCATTCACTTTTACTGTAGAAATTAGGAGAAAATTTGGGTCAAATTGTGCAAAATTGGTCCTAAAAGCACTTTTTAAAAATCATTTTAAAAAAATCTAAAAAAGTTCCCTGACTACTTTCACTGCACACTTGTTCACTGTGATGCCCTCTACCACTGTGTAAAATATAATTCACTTTTACTGTAGAAATTCATAGAAAATTGGGGTCAAAGTGTGCCATTTTGGTCCCAAAAGCACTTTTTAAAAATAATTTTAAAAAAATTTAAAAAAGTTCCCTGACTACTTTCACTGCACACTTGTTCACTGTGATGCCCTCTACCACTGTGTAAAATATAATTCACTTTTACTGTATAAATTCATAGAAAATTGGGGTCAAAGTGTGCCATTTTGGTCCCAAAAGCACTTTTTTAAATTCATTTTTAAAAAATCTAAAAAAGTTCCCTGACTACTTTCACTGCACACTTGTTCACTGTGATGCCCTCTACCACTGTGTAAAATATAATTCACTTTTACTGTAGAAATTCATAGAAAATTGGGGTCAAAGTGTGCCATTTTGGTCCCAAAAGCACTTTTTTAAATTCATTTTTTTTAAATCTAAAAAAGTTCCCTGACTACTTTCACTGTACACTTGTTCACTAAGAGGCCCCCTACCACTGTGTAAAATATAATTCACTTTTACTGTAGAAATTCATAGAAAATTGGGGTCAAAGTGTAGGATTTTGGCCCCAAAGGCACTTTTTAAAAATTATTTTAAAAGAAGTCTAAAAAAGTTCCCTGACTACTTTTACTGCACACTTGTTCACTGTGATGCCCTCTACCAATGTGTAAAATATCCATCCATCCATCCATTTTCTTCCGCTTTATCCGTTACCGGGTCGCGGGGGCAGCAGTCTAAGCAGAGACGCCCAGACTTCCCTATCCACAACACACTTCCTCCAGCTCGTCCGGGGGGACCCCAAGGCGTTCCCAGGCCAGCTGGGAGACACAGTCCCTCCAGCGTGTCCTAGGTTTTCCCCGGGGCCTCCTCCCGGTGGGACGTGCCCGGAACACCTCCCCAGGGAGGCGTCCAGGAGGCATCCGGAACAGATGCCCGAGCCACCTCAACTGGTTCCTCTCGACGTGGAGAAGCAGCGGCTCTACTCCGAGCTCCTCACCCTATCTCTAAGGGAGCGCCCAGCCACTCTTCGGAGGAAGTTAATTTCGACCGCTTGTATCCGCGATCTCGTTCTTTCGGTCATTACCCAAAGCTCATGACCATAGGTGAGGGAGGGAACGAAGATTGACCGGTAAGTAGAGAGCTTTGCCTTTCGGCTCAGCTCCCTCTTTACCACAACGGTCCGATACAGCGACCGCATCACTGCGCACGCTGCACCGATTCGCCTGTCAATCTCACGCTCCATTCTTCCCTCACTCGTAAACAAGACCCCGAGATACTTGAACTCCTCCACTTGAGGAAGGACCTCTCCACCCACCTGTAGAGGGCAAGGCACCTTTTTACGGTCGAGCACCATGGCCTCGGATTTGGACGTGCTGATTCTCATCCCAGCCCTTCACACTCGGCTGCAAACCGCCCCAGTGCATGCTGCAGGTCCTGGTTTGTTGGAGCCAACAGGACAACATGGTCTGCAAACAGCAGAGATTCATCTCTGCTGTTTGCAGACCATGTGGTCTCCGAACCGGACCCCCTCTGACCCCTGGCTGCGCCTAGAAATTCTGTCCATAAACACAGTGAACAGAACCGGTGACAAAGGGCAGCCCTGTCGGAGGCCAACATTCACCGGGAACAGGTCTGACTTACTCCCGGCAATGCGAATACAGCTCTGGCTCCGGTCATACAGGGATCGGATGGCCCTCAGCAGAGGACCCGGACCCCGGACCCCGTACTCCCGGATAACCCCCCAAAGGACACCCCGGGGAACACAGTCGAACGCCTTCTCCAAATCCACAAAGGACATGTGGACAGGTTGGGCGAACTCCCATGAACCCTCGAGTATCCGATGGAGAGTATAGAGCTGGTCCAGTGTTCCGCAACCGGGACGAAAACCACACTGCTCCTCCTGAATCCGAGATTCGACCATCGGCCGTAGCCTCCTCTCCAGTACCTTGGAGTAGACCTTACCGGGGAGGCTGAGGAGTGTGATCCCACGATAATTGGAACACACCCTCCGGTCCCCCTTCTTGTAGAGAGGGACCACCACCCCGGTCTGCCACTCCATTGTCCGCCCCCGATCGCCACGCAATGTTGCAAAGAGGTGTCAGCCAAGACAGTCCTACAACATCCAGAGACTTTAGATAATCAGGACGGATCTCATCCAAACCCGGAGCCTTGCCACCATGGAGGCTGCCAACCACCTTGGTCACCTCAGCCAGGGAGATGGATGTATCCGCCCCAACATCCTCAGCCTCTGCCTCTGTAACAGAGGACGTGACGGGGGGATTGAGGAGAACCTCAAAGTATTCCTTCCACCGCCCGACAATATCCCCAGTCGAGGTCAGCAGCTCTCCACCCGCACCGTACATGGTGTTGGCAAAGAACTGCTTCCCCCTCTTGAGGCGCCGTATGGTTTGCCAGAATCTCTTCAAGGCCGACCGATAGTCATGCTCCATGGACTCTCCGAACTCCTCCCAGTCCCGGGTTTTTGCCTCTGCAACAGCCCGGGCCGCGGCACGCTTGTCATGCCGGTACTGGACAGCTGCCTCAGGAGTCCCCCGAACCATCATGGCTCTCCCGGAGGTGTGAGTTGAAAGTCCGTCTGACACGGGGCTCAGCGAGACGTTCCCAGCAGACCCTCACTATACGCTTGGGTCTGCCAGGTCTGACCGGCTTCTTCCCCTGCCAGCAGATCCAACTCACGACCAGGTGATGATCGGTTGACAGCTCCGCCCCTCTCTTTACCCGAGTGTCCGAGACACACGGTCGAAGGTCAGATGATACGACAACAAAATCGATCATCGACCTCCGGCCTAGGGTGTCCTGGTGCCACCTGAATAACCTTGTGCTCGAAAATGGTGTTCGTGATGGACAAACTGTGACTGGCACAGAAGTCCAACAACTGAACACCGCTCGGGTTCAGATCAGGGGGGCCGTTCTTCCCGATCACCCCTCTCCAAGTGTCACTGGCGTTTCCCACATGGGCGTTGAAGTCCCCCAGGAGAATAACGGAGTCCCCGGGCGGGGCACCGTCCAGTACCACTCCCAAGGACTCCAAGAAGGCCGGGTACTCTGCACTGCTGTTAGGCCCGTAGGCCGTCACAACAATGAGAGACTTGTCCCCGCGGGAAACACCAGAAAAGTGGAGCGTCCAACCCCTCTCAAGGAGTTGGGTTCCAGAGCCCAAGCTGTGTGTGGAGGGGTAGGTCGACTATCTCTAGTCAGTATCGCTCAACCTCCCCCACGAGCTCGGGCTCCTTCCCCCCAGTGAGGTGACGTTCCACGTCCCAAGAGCCAGATGTTGACCCCAATTATCTCTGAATTTCTACAGTAAAAGTGAAGGATATTTTACACAGTGGTAGAGGGCATCACAGTGGACAAGTGTGCAGTGAAATCAGTCAGGGAACTTTTTTAGATTTTTTTAAAATGAATTTTAAAAAGTGCTTTTGGGACCAAAATGGCACACTTTGACACCCATTTTCTCTGGATTTCTACAATAAAAGTGAATGACATTTACACAGTGGTAAAGGCATCCCAGTGAACAAGTGTGCAGTGAAAGTAGTGAGGGAACTTTTTAGTTTTTTTGAAAATGAATTTTAAAAAGTGCTTTTGGGACCAAAATGGCACACTTTGACCCCCATTTTCTCTGGATTTCTACAGTAAAAGTGAATGATATTTTACACAGTGGTAGAGGGCATCCCAGTGAACAAGTTTGCAGTGAAATCAGTCAGGGAACTTTTTTAGATTTTTTTAAAATGATTTTTAAAAAGTGCTTTTGGGACCAAAATGGCACACTTTGACCCCCATTTTCTCTGGATTTCTACAGTAAAAGTGAATGATATTTTACACAGTGGTAGAGGGCATCCCAGTGAACAAATGTGCAGTGAAAGTAGTCAGGGAACTTTTTTAGTTTTTTTTAAAATTAATTTTAAAAAGTGCTTTTGGGACCAAAATGGCACACTTTGACCCCCATTTTCTCTGGATTTCTACAGTAAAAGTGAATGATATTTTACACAGTGGTAGAGGGCATCCTGGTGAACAAGTGTGCAGTGAAAGTAGTGAGGGAACTTTTTTAGTTTTTTTTAAAATGAATTTTAAAAAGTGCTTTTGGGACCAAAATGGCACACTTTGACACCCATTTTCTCTGGATTTCTACAATAAAAGTGAATGACATTTACACAGTGGTAAAGGGCATCCCAGTGAACAAGTGTGCAGTGAAAGTAGTGAGGGAACTTTTTTAGTTTTTTTGAAAATGAATTTTAAAAAGTGCTTTTGGGACCAAAATGGCACACTTTGACCCCCATTTTCTCTGGATTTCTACAGTAAAAGTGAATGATATTTTACACAGTGGTAGAGGGCATCCCAGTGAACAAGTTTGCAGTGAAATCAGTCAGGGAACTTTTTTAGATTTTTTTAAAATGATTTTTAAAAAGTGCTTTTGGGACCAAAATGGCACACTTTGACCCCCATTTTCTCTGGATTTCTACAGTAAAAGTGAATGATATTTTACACAGTGGTAGAGGGCATCCCAGTGAACAAATGTGCAGTGAAAGTAGTCAGGGAACTTTTTTAGTTTTTTTTAAAATTAATTTTAAAAAGTGCTTTTGGGACCAAAATGGCACACTTTGACCCCCATTTTCTCTGGATTTCTACAGTAAAAGTGAATGATATTTTACACAGTGGTAGAGGGCATCCTGGTGAACAAGTGTGCAGTGAAAGTAGTGAGGGAACTTTTTTAGTTTTTTTTAAAATGAATTTTAAAAAGTGCTTTTGGGACCAAAATGGCACACTTTGACCCCCATTTTCTCTGGATTTCTACAGTAAAAGTGAATGATATTTTACACAGTGGTAAAGGGCATCCCAGTGAACAAATGTGCAGTGAAAGAGTCAGGGAACTTTTTTAGTTTTTTTTAAAATGATTTTTAAAAAGTGCTTTTGGGACCACTTGTGCACACTTTGACCCCCATTTTCTCTGGATTTCCACAGTAAAAGTGAATGATATTTTACACAGTGGTAGAGGGCATCCTGTTGAACAAGTGTGCAGTGAAATCAGTCAGGGAACTTTTTTAGATTTTTTTAAAATGAATTTTAAAAAGTGCTTTTGGGACCACTTGTGCACACTTTGACCCCCATTTTCTCTGGATTTCTACAGTAAAAGTGAATGATATTTTACACAGTGGTAAAGGGCATCCCAGTGAACAAGTGTGCAGTGAAAGTAGTGAGGGAACTTTTTTAGATTTTTTTTTAAATGAATTTTAAAAAGTGCTTTTGGGACCAAAATGGCACACTTTGACCCCCATTTTCTCTGGATTTCTACAGTAAAAGTGAATGATATTTTACACAGTGGTAAAGGGCATCCCAGTGAACAAATGTGCAGTGAAAGTAGTCAGGGAACTTTTTTAGTTTTTTTTTAAATTAATTTTAAAAAGTGCTTTTGGGACCAAAATGGCACATTTTGACCCCCATTTTCTCTGGATTTCTACAGTAAAAGTGAATGATATTTTACACAGTGGTAGAGGGCATCCTGGTGAACAAGTGTGCAGTGAAAGTAGTGAGGGAACTTTTTTAGTTTTTTTGAAAATGAATTTTAAAAAGTGCTTTTGGGACCAAAATGGCACACTTTGACCCCCATTTTCTCTGGATTTCTACAGTAAAAGTGAATGATATTTTACACAGTGGTAGAGGGCATCCTGGTGAACAAGTGTGCAGTGAAAGTAGTCTGGGAACTTTTTTAGATTTTTTTAAAATGAATTTTAAAAAGTGCTTTTGGGACCACTTGTGCACACTTTGACCCCCATTTTCTCCGGATTTCTACAGTAAAAGTGAATGATATTTTACACAGTGGTAGAGGGCATCCCAGTGAACAAGTTTGCAGTAAAATCAGTCAGGGAACTTTTTTAGATTTTTTTAAAATTATTTTTAAAAAGTGCTTTTGGGACCAAAATGGCACACTTTGACCCCCATTTTCTCTGGATTTCTACAGTAAAAGTGAATGATATTTTACACAGTGGTAGAGGGCATCCTGGTGAACAAGTGTGCAGTAAAAGTAGTCTGGGAACTTTTTTAGATTTTTTTAAAATGAATTTTAAAAAGTGCTTTTGGGACCAAAATGGCACAGTTTGACCCCCATTTTCTCTGGATTTCTACATTAAAAGTGAATGATATTTTACACAGTGGTAAAGGGCATCACAGTGAACAAGTGTGCAGTGAAAGTAGTGAGGGAACTTTTTTAGTTTTTTTTAAAATGAATTTTTAAAAAAGTGCTTTTCGGACCAAAATGGCACACTTTGACCCCCATTTTCTCTGGATTTCTACAGTAAAAGTGAATGACATTTTACACAGTGGTAAAGGGCATCCCAGTGAACAAGTGTGCAGTGAAAGTAGTGAGGGAACTTTTTTAGACTTTTTTAAAATGAATTTTAAAAAGTGCTTTTGGGACCAAAATGGCACACTTTGACCCCCATTTTCTCTGGATTTCTACAGTAAAAGTGAATGATATTTTACACAGTGGTAGAGGGCATCCCAGTGAACAAGTTTGCAGTGAAATCAGTCAGGGAACTTTTTTAGATTTTTTTAAAATGATTTTTAAAAAGTGCTTTTGGGACCACTTGTGCACACTTTGACCCCCATTTTCTCTGGATTTCTACAGTAAAAGTGAATGATATTTTACACAGTGGTAAAGGGCATCCCAGTGAACAAATGTGCAGTGAAAGTAGTCAGGGAACTTTTTTAGTTTTTTTTAAAATGATTTTTAAAAAGTGCTTTTGGGACCACTTGTGCACACTTTGACCCCCATTTTCTCTGGATTTCCACAGTAAAAGTGAATGATATTTTACACAGTGGTAGAGGGCATCCTGTTGAACAAGTGTGCAGTGAAATCAGTCAGGGAACTTTTTTAGATTTTTTTAAAATGAATTTTAAAAAGTGCTTTTGGGACCACTTGTGCATACTTTGACCCCCATTTTCTCTGGATTTCTACAGTAAAAGTGAATGATATTTTACACAGTGGTAGAGGGCATCCTGGTGAACAAGTGTGCAGTGAAAGTAGTGAGGGAACATTTTTAGTTTTTTTAAAAATGAATTTTAAAAAGTGCTTTTGGGACCAAAATGGCACACTTTGACCCCCATTTTCTCTGGATTTCTACAGTAAAAGTGAATGATATTTTACACAGTGGTAAAGGGCATCCCAGTGAACAAGTGTGCAGTGAAAGTAGTGAGGGAACTTTTTTAGATTTTTTTAAAATGATTTTTAAAAAGTGCTTTTGGGACCAAAATGGCACACTTTGACCCCCATTTTCTCTGGATTTCTACAGTAAAAGTGAATGATATTTTACACAGTGGTAAAGGGCATCCCAGTGAACAAATGTGCAGTGAAAGTAGTCAGGGAACTTTTTTAGTTTTTTTTAAAATTAATTTTAAAAAGTGCTTTTGGGACCAAAATGGCACACTTTGACCCCCATTTTCTCTGGATTTCTACAGTAAAAGTGAATGATATTTTACACAGTGGTAGAGGGCATCCTGGTGAACAAGTGTGCAGTGAAAGTAGTGAGGGAACTTTTTTAGTTTTTTTTAAAATGAATTTTAAAAAGTGCTTTTGGGACCAAAATGGCACACTTTGACCCCCATTTTCTCTGGATTTCTACAGTAAAAGTGAATGATATTTTACACAGTGGTAGAGGGCATCCCAGTGAACAAGTTTCAGTGAAATCAGTCAGGGAACTTTTTTAGATTTTTTTAAAATGATTTTTAAAAAGTGCTTTTGGGACCAAAATGGCACACTTTGACCCCCATTTTCTCTGGATTTCTACAGTAAAAGTGAATGATATTTTACACAGTGGTAAAGGGCATCCCAGTGAACAAATGTGCAGTGAAAGTAGTAAGGGAACTTTTTTAGTTTTTTTAAAATGATTTTTAAAAAGTGCTTTTGGGACCACTTGTGCACACTTTGACCCCCATTTTCTCTGGATTTCCACAGTAAAAGTGAATGATATTTTACACAGTGGTAGAGGGCATCCTGTTGAACAAGTGTGCAGTGAAAGTAGTGAGGGAACTTTTTTAGATTTTTTTAAAATGAATTTTAAAAAGTGCTTTTGGGACCACTTGTGCACACTTTGACCCCCATTTTCTCTGGATTTCTACAGTAAAAGTGAATGATATTTTACACAGTGGTAGAGAGCATCTTATTGAACAAGTGGGCAGTGAAAGTATTCGCAAACCTCTTTTTGTTCTTTTTAAATGATTTTTTAAAAGATAAAGCATTTAGCTTTCTCGTCGTCACGGCTTCCCTTTCCACATTTACCGTAAGTAACAGCATAAAAGAGCCAACCGCATTCAAAGTGCGGACCTCTTTACCGCTCCCGACGAAATGCAGGGCCACTTTACCGCGGTCTGGGAGTTGCCCGTTTTCGTCAGATTGTCGATGTGTGCGGGGCAGCAACTCATATGCGACGGATATAATCAGTTGCCAGTCCGATGTACGCTAAGCTTTAGGAGTAAGAATTTTTAAATCACGTCATAGTTGAAGGGTAAACCACACTACCCGGAGGCATGGGGAGGACATGCAAACTCCACACAGAAAGGTCTGGAAGTGGAGTCGACCATCACAAGAGCTAACCACTGCATCATCCTTTAGTTTGGTTTAACCCGTCATACATCCATGTCCTGCTGGATGAATAGAACTCTTCTTTTTTTCTGTGCATTGCTATTCACCCAATGTCCCTGTGTTTATTTTGTGAACAAACTGATGGGACTCGAAACTCTGGACCCCCACTCCTGGGACCTGACAGGGGCCACCAGCGGTTCTGTGACGCCCACTGAGGAAACTGTTGTGATAATGAGAAACCAAAATTAATTGAATTGAATGTACACAATAATTGAACGGTATATCTGATGATTCTTTCTAAATGTTGTAACTGTAAGCCTTTACTAGAGAGAAAGCCTATTCTTGAGTGTAATGAAGACAGGGTGGCTGGCCTCTCGTCTGCTGGAGTCTGCTCTGATGGGAACAGCATGTGTGCGCAGTATGTGAGCAGGGAAGTGCTCTCCCAGAATAAACTGAGGCTCCAGGGGACACACGCTGAGCGAGAGGTTAGTGATAGACTTTACTGTCTATTCAATTCTTTTTTTCTTTTAAATAGTCCTAAATCACAACAGCAGTCATCTCTTTTATGTAATAAAAACAAACACCTAGGGGGTGTTTGGTCCATGGACAATGTGCTTCTGTGAAAAAATGAATCAACTTATTTGTTCATGTGGAGAATTTCAATTTAAATTTAGTATTGTTTAGCCCTAAAATCACAACAGTGGTTTTCTCGGAGAACTTTACAAAACCCTTGATTCGCCAACACAGATCAGAGAATCAAACGTAACAAATATAATGATAAAAAATACAAAAGGGGAAGATGACCAATGTCCTAAATGTTGATAAAGTCCTCAAAGCAGCAACATGTAAAAATTTGGCCAAAAGTGGTACTGCAACCTCTCCCACTCTCCCTGACTCAGGTTGCCAGATATGCAGATGAATCCAGCTGGGACCATAATATCTGAATAGACAATTGACAAAACAACAATTTTCTTTACCAGTCAGATTTGCTCGATGTGGTAAGTTCTGGCAACCCGGATCACAGACTCTCTGACTGGTGAAATGGCGAAGGGCGGGACATTGAAATGAAAACAAAAACAAGATTTAGGGGCTGTAAATCCAATTTTGAAATTTGAATACTCAGAATGAACTACAATCATAAGTTAATGAAGTGTTTGAAAAAAGCATGGTTTGTGAATGCCTGTTGACATATTAGGGCCCATTTAATGATGAGTTGACATGAAAATCTTGCATACTGGTTCTTTAAATGTGACTGTGAATGTGACTTTCTTGTGGACAGAGTTGTATTTTGGGGGATTTCAATGCATGTGCTTTCTCTCTCAGTTGGAGAAGCCAAGGTCAGAATTTTGTTTTTCAGTTCCCTCCATCAGACATTCAAAGAAGAATAACTGCTGCTTATAATGCTGATCCCGATGAAAGCTGGAGTACTTAACTTCTTTTGGTTTCATAAATACATTTTGTTTGTCTCGATTACAGATTACGATTTATTTATTTTTCGTAACGTTTGATTGCCTTGTGCTGTAGAGTACCAATCTCCTTTATGGAAAACATGGTATAGCTGTCTTGTGCCACCTGTCTGTGTTGTTGTTTATGTATTCTTTGAGTCTGTTTTTTGGTGTCTTTTGTTATTAACGTAAGTCTGAAAAAAGAAATCGTATTTTCCAATAAACGTGAGACTCACACACGTGTTCATTCTGATAGTGGAATGGCGTAAGGGCAGGTTTGTTTACAGTTCTAAATGTGGCCGTGTGTGTAGGGTTTGGACACCACATGTGTTTGGTCACTGGGTGATGTAGAGGAGCAGTTGGCTCTTTTGGCTCCGATAAAGACTCTCTTTAGCCATAATGAACCCTCTCTGCATCTGCTGTGCTCCACTCACGCCCTCCACTGTCCACTGATGCCTACACAGAAAATTATACTGTTTCTTTCCTGTTGCGCTTTTCCCCCTTTTGCTCTGGCTTGGGTTGTGTTGCTCATGTGCGGCTGATCCACACAAACACATGAGCGGTAATTGTGGCCCCTTTATCGACATTCAAACATTTATAGACATTGATCATCTGACCCTTATGGACCAACGTCTATATGTGTTTATTATGATTGTATTTCCTGTTTTTGAACTGTTTGATTCTCTGATCTGTGTTGGCAAATCAACAGCTTCACAACTATTTGTATAATTTGGCAACTTATTGATCAATGTATTTGTTCAATTCCGGCATACGTTCAAAGTGGGAAGAAACAGAGATGTGGTTGGATTAACAATCAAAAATGTACTTTAATTTACAAAAACAAATGCAAGCAGACAGTGGAGACGGAGAGCGGGCTGGCAGGCTTGTGAGTGCTGCATCTATTCAAAGGTGAAGGTAAATAGTGTTCTTGTATTGCTGAACATAATTAAAGATGATTTATGAAACCAAGGTTTTTGGTTTCATAAATTAATACATTTTGTTTTGTTTGAACCGTGACATGCCTTTTTATAATAAGAAAGCACATTAGATCTTGTCCATCAACTCCCACTGATGTCTAATGTTGTTGTGTCCTTGGGCAAGACACTTAACCCCACTTAGGTTGAAGCCCTGCTGACAGATCAAGATGAAGATTCAGAGATCCTTTATTTGTCCCACAGTGGGGAAAGTTGGTGTTGGAAATTTCCCCATCCTGCAGGAGGATCAGTGAAGGGTTGGCAGCTCTGATTGCCACCCCGCGCCCTGCCCTCGCCCCAACCCACCAAATAGACTCAGGGGAAGAAAATGGATGGATGGATGCATTTCGTTTACATACTGACCCTTCATGATTATTCGATATTTGATGTACTTGTATGTATATTTATTTTAAATTTTTATAAAAAAAATCTCCCCTGCGACCCGGTAACGGATGAAGCGGAATAAAATGGATGCATGGATGGATTAAAATCTGTAGCTCTGAGGTTTTGTGGAGATAGATAGATAGATAGATAGATAGATAGATAGATAGATAGATAGATACTTAATTGATCCCTCGTTGGAGACATTCAGGTGTCCAGCAGGGGAAAGATATTCCTACAAACAAAATACATAAATAAATACATAATGTAAACCGTAATATAAAACATATTATTTTATTAAATTATCATTATGATTATGATGATGATGATTATTATTATTATTACTATTATTTTTATTATTATTGTGGTTGCTGTTGTTCTTACTGAGAGCTGATTGGCTGAGTGACGGCTGGTACTATCTTTCACAGAAAAAAAAAATCTGAAGTATTTGCGTGATGTGGCACTGATCTCTGTGAATCATTGAAACATACGGATCCATGCGTGTGTCTCCCATCGGAATGTTGGCAAGACAGCCCCATGTTGGTTGTGTCACTCTCTCCTCCTTCATCCTGGTCCAGCCTCCTCTCTCTCCCTCTCTCTCTCGCAGCACTTCACAGCCTTGCCACTTTTACGCACGCAGCCACCGGAGCGAGAGGTGTGCGTGTGTATGTGGACCAAGTTCTTGTTGCGCTTCTTACATAATTATAGACCTCACAAAACAAGGATAACGCCCGGATAACTTCCTCTTCGTCCCATAGTCTGCTTTCAGCTGTACTTTTTGTTAAAGAAACCTTCGAATGGGAGAGCATGATCCCACCGGAGAGCATGATACAGGACGAGAGCGGGGACAAGGAGGAGGACAGGGACCAGGGCGAGTCTCCCAAATCACCCGGTGCTGGGAGCCAACAGGAGACGAAGGTAGCCGCGCTTGTCTTGTCTCTTATCTGGCAACTTTTACAACTCGACTTTTACTCCCGTCTGTGAGATCTATGGATGACATTTGTTGGAAAAGGTCGCGGCGTAAACACAGACATAGAGCTAAACGAGTCCCACTGGAGATGCGTGGAGTAGGAGTATTTGGCTAATAATAGAGCTACAATTCTAAAACAATCACAAATCATGTCAAGGCAAATATTAAGTGCCCCGTTTCCACCAGCTCTGCTCGATTCGGCTCTACTTGTCTCTTGTCTCTATTTGGCTCTACTCCATTCTACTCCATTCGGCTCTACTCTACTCTACTCTACTATACTCTACTCTACTCTACTCTATTCGGCTCTACTCTACTCTACTCTATTCGGCTCTACTCGGCTCTACTCTACTCTACTTTACTCTATTCGGCTCGACTTTACCCTGATTGGGAGAGTTTCCATTGGCCCTGTTTAACCGGTAACAGGTACCTTTGTAGTATCTGCTTGGCCCTGATTGGCCAAGCTGGTACTAAAGTGTTCTAACTGACAGTGATTGGCCGGTGTGCTGCTGGTAGCCATGGTAACCAAGGATTTTACGCAGATTTTATGGGTAGGCTTGCAAGGATACGGTACCACATAGAAAACTGTAATGGACATGCAACCAGGTAGAGGAGAGTGGAGTCGGGCTGAGCAGGGCTGGTGGAAACAGGGCTTATGATAAGAATACACAAAGATATAACTTATAAAATAGTCAGTACAGGTGCATTACTTCAACACATTCTCCTTTAAGCGGGGTTTACTTTACAAAGTTGTGGATTTGATCCGAGAATCAAACAGTTTGAACCTATAGAAAATGCAATAATAACAAACACATCCACTGGTCATCCACTTCCTAGGAACCAGTGGCACATAGGAAGTGGATGACCAATGACCATAAATATCAATAAATGTCAGCAACAGCAAAAAACATCTCAAAAACCCATTGGGAAAAAGTGAGGGTGGGATCTGCTCCCACGGATGGACGGGCCAAAGATCCAGGACTTGGGCTGTACAACAAAAACCAAGGCCTTATCTGGTCGATAAAGAAGTGTTAAGGTCACTATGGCTGTGTATGTAGTAAAAAAGCATATTTTAATGTTTACTGTAACTACAAACATGTGTCGCTCTCCCTCAGACCACAGTCACTGCACCTGCCCTTACCGTCTGCGAGGGTCACACATCCACACGTGTACAGCAGCAGTATTACAGTGATAGTTGTAACATATGCCTGTCCCATCCCAGACTGATGCAGAAGGACAGATGAGTACTTTATCTTGTGACGTTCAAGGCATTGGCTCTCCTTCAGCAGTGAGCGTGCTTTACATTCTCCCGCTGTCCTAAATTGGCAGCAAGCTTTTAGATTAATGTCTAACATTATTTTCAGCAGTTCTTTACTGGGAAAAACCAGTTTGCTTGTCAGACCTGACTGTTTAATATGCCTTCTCATTGTTAAATAAAAACTTGGACGTGTAACATGTGGTCAGGCTCACACCACTTTTTTTTCTTTTTTCTTTTTAAAAATGTATTTTAAATTTTGTACATGTTATTACATATGTTTGCTTGTTCTGATCAAAATCTTACCATTCCATACAGTTTCTCAGTTCTGTGATTGTCATAAAATAATACTTCTGATATCCAACAATTTTGTTTCCAAGAAATAATGATAATAAAGTAGCCACACACATCCGTTCTTCTGACTCTCTCGATATACAGTATACAGACCAGAAGACTTTTTAAAATTTTCTTTATTTTCATGATTATGAAAATTGTAGATTCACACTTAAGGCATCAAAACTATGAATGTGGAATTATGTATGTACTAAAAAAAATAAGTATGAAACAATTTAAAACATGTCTTATAATCTAGGTTCTTCAAAGTAGCCACCTTGTGCTTTGATTACTGCTTTGCATACTCTTGGCATTCTCTTGATGAGCTACACGATGTAGTGACCTGAAATGGTCTTCCAACAGTCTTGAAGGAGTTCCCAGAGATGCTCAGCACTTGTTGGCCCTTTCGGCTTCACTCTGTGGTCCAGCTCACCCCAAAACCATCTGGATTGGGTTCAGCCTGGGTGTGAATCTACAGGCAATAGTCATGAAAAGAAAGAAAACTCATTGAATGAGAGAGTGTGCTCAAACTTTTGGTCTGTACTGTTTACCTCTCTCTTTCTAGATATATGTAAATCTATCTATCTATATAGATATAGCTCTACTCTCTTTCTCGCACCCACACACCCACACACACACACACACAATAGGCAGAGGTCTCCCATCACAGGTCCAACCAGGCCCTTCCCCGCTTGGCCTCAGAGTTCTGACAGGACCAGTCTTTCACATGCAGGTGGCACCACAAATAACCATAGTTTTGTTGTTTTAAATAGTTCTTCTGCTCTGTTCCCTTTTTAAAGACTTTGAGGCGAGAGGAGAAGCGAAAGGTGAGGCTCCACTCTGTAGGGAATAACAAACAGCCCCGGTCCATCCTGCATGGGACCGAAAAGTTGTTTTGTCACAACTTTTGACTTTTTTAGCATTGAATCAGCTTTCATTCAGGGGTGTTTTGTACTGTACATTCAATAGTACTTGTGATTGGAAGTATACTACCATCAGTGTTCATCCCATGTGTGACTAACGTGCCTGGCTTTTGACAGCTAGTGCCGCTCATATGTGGACAGTTACAGAGGCTTCAGATGCATGCAACACTCCACGCTCTCCTGTTCCAACTCCTCGAAGCAGAGAGCGTACGCGTGTGAGGTCATTTACGATCATCAAACACAGACTAACAGTGTCAGTTAGTGAGGCCCTTTGGAAATGTGTGAGTGGGAATGTGCGGCTGTGTGTGTGGTAATGGAGGGACACCAATCAATGCTCTTCTGGGTGACCTGCAGAGCTGATTGATTGTGACCATAATGCTCTGAGGCTGAAGCCAAAAGCGCCGAACGGTCAGCTCAGACACTCCCCGCGCTTTTGGTTGTTATCACACAGTATATGTTGGAGTTTCGACAATAAGAATATTCTAAGTGCTGGAAAGCGGTGGAAATTGGCCAAATGTGATGATTACGATATTTACGATATTTGGGGCACAATTCAATATTATTAACATATTGCGATACAGCAAGTTGTACGATTAAATTCTGCAATAGATCGCGATTAATGTGCCACATGTTATTCAAAGGCTTTACAAACATTGAGGAATACGTATAAGACTCAACTCAAATGTCATATTTATTATTGTCTGCAATCTAACTGAAGTGCAACAACTTAAGTTGTGAAAAAACTTTATTCTTGAACATTCAGGACACAGGACAAGACATCATTATTCTCTGAATCGGCGACCTCTCAAATGAATGGTGAGCTCCCAGCACATACCATAAATTATTCAAATATAATAGACTAGAGTAATAAATAGAGTAACATAAACCTCAGATCGAAACTAAAAAGTTAAACAGATAATACTTTACTCTACTGTTAAATATCACCATACTGAACCAGAATCAATTTTTTCCCCCACTGGATCAAAACGAGCGCTGCTTTAAAACAGATATTCTACAGACATAGAATGGGAATGAACAGTGTCGCACTTTGTAAACGTCCAAATGACTTTTTGTGATGAAGTGTAAACATTCTCACTCAGAATGTGTCTGTTACTGAAACACAGACATCTGTATCTGTTTACTCCAAGGGTGTCCAAACCTATTAGTAAGAGGGCCACTTTAGTTCACCAGACAACATGGATTTTAAAACTGTTCTGAGTGGATTCAGGCTGTTCTTAGCTCACCTTTGACAGAACTGAAGTTTACAAGTGTTAACATTCTGCCACAGCTGCCATTAGCACCATATATGGATTTCTGTGACACAATCAAAAACAAAGATCTGTATACACAAATAAAGTAAACAGCTGGATTCCAGAGGTTCTGAGCTTTGCAAAGTATAACATGCCTTTTGGTTAGAGCTGAAGTTGGCTGGATGACATTGTGAACTTGTGTTTATGATCGGAAAAACTACTTTAAGTTAGTAATGTACTGTAGAGTGCCACATAAGATTCCACAGAGGGCCATATTTGGTCCATGGGCCTTAGTTTGGACATGCCTGGTTCACTCCAGACAAAGCACAGATTTAAATGTCTTTACTCTTCATTCGCTTCAGATGTACCGGACGTAACAAAATCCATGTATTTTTGTCAAACACTATATATGTATCCTTAGCTGTAAACTATTTCTTCCTTGGAGGGTTATGGACTACAGGAAGAATAATAATGCATCAGTTTTTATACAGTGCTTTTCTGGACACTCACATGTCATTACTCTTTCACTCCATACACGGTGGTGATAAACTACTACAGAAGTGAGGCAACCACTGTGCCATCAGTCCCTACCACCCCCACCAACCATTCACAACCAAACTAGACTCATTTTAGGCAATATGGGTGAAGTATTGCCAAAGGACACAACAACAGTTTGGCACTTTACAGCCATAGCCACCTGGTGTTCCCAGAGGTCTCCCATCACAGAACTAACCAGGCCCTGCCCTGAAGTTCTAATCACTCACTCATTCATCCACATTCACTCCTGCAAGACCCCTCAGGCTAGCACTATGACGTGTTTAAATGTACTTGGTTTTCCTAATTGTATTTTCCCCCAGCTGCAGAGGCTAAAGCGCTCGCTGTCCTTCAAAACCAAGAGCATCCGCAGCAAAAGTGCAGACAACTTCTTCCGAAACAGCAGTGAGAACAAGACGGAGCTGCTGTCGGATGTGAGCAGCAGCACTGGGCACTTGTGTACTATCGGCATGGCCCCCCCAGCCATCCCCTCCGCCCCCCCGGCCATCCCCTCTGCGCCTCCCCCCACCTCCCGACCTCAGGCCCGCAACCCGCTGCACGACTCGGCGGGACACTGCTTCATGGAGCACATCTTTAAGAAGCCCACCTTCTGTGATGTCTGCAACCACATGATCGTAGGTACGCCCCACCAGCACCGAGCCCAACACTCTGGAATCTGTCAAAGTCTTTGTTTCACTCTTTTTAGGGTGTAAGTTGAATTATAGAAGTATATAGACGATATTCTTATCTTCGACCCTATTGCCACTGTCTTGAATGAGCTTTCTGTAGAGCTGTAAGCAAAAGAAAGTTAGTGATACATTGATTGTACAAAAAATGCAACGATGACAAGATTCCATGGTCACCTGCGAGCGACCGTAGATTTATTTCTATTGTCTGTCCCCATGGAGATTGTCGGACGCTAACTGTTTATTTTTGGGGTCCTTGACAGAAAATCCCCCAGGTCGACTCGGAGACGCAGATTTTAATTCTGTCAAATCTTTCTGTGTTTAGTATATTTCAGCCTCGTGTTCACATCAGTCATTCTGATCTTTTACCTGACCTACTGTACCACAGGTTTCTGTTGTCACAAATCCACTGAGGGGAAGTGAAGAGAAGGTCGTGCTGGTTACAACCACAGATCTATTATTCACTACTTTATACCGCTTTATTTTAGAGATGGTGGAAAAAACACCTCAGCGTTATTTTCAGGCTCGTTTTAGTTCAAGGGGCTGGAATTAAAAAAAGATGAGTCAGGGGCCAAGATCGTTTCATTATTAGAAAGTTTGTTTAAAGCTTCTGTGGTTATTTTATTTAAATGAAAGGATGCAGTTGTTTGTTTGAGAAATGTAGCCTCCAAATGAAGTAGAACAGGCTATGTTAGCCCATATTAACTTGGGCAATATGGAGAAAAAAATATATATCAATATACAATATATATCTTGATATTTTAACAGAATAAATAACTCTCTAAAAAGTACTACAAAAACAAATATGCCAATTCCCAAAGACCTTTTATTGAACCTCAAAGAGGGAATCAGTTCAAGTTAGAACAAAGTGCTTATGTCACATTTGTTATAATTTCCTGTTTACCAAAATTATCATTTAACTGTAAAATAAATTAAGAAATGAAATGTTGCCATCTCTTAATTTAAACATAAAATTACTCAACTCAAGGCAGTGCATATAGGAACAAAGTACCTCTGCAACATTTAAGATAAAAAAAAAAATCCTTGATGAAATTATTTATAATAATGATTATAATTATAATTATAAAAATAATATAATGTAATTGTAAGTGACCTGTTCCAATTCAGTGACGAGCGGCTCTCTCTCTCTGTAAGTGCACAGCAGTAGGAGTTCTTGTATCACAGTAATGCCTTGACTCAGAAATCTGTATCTGTTTTGTTCTTAGCTGCGTATAAAGTTTGCAGTCTCTGGTATAAAGCCACATTTTTCAATGACGACGAAAGGTGCAGTGTCGACGCTGTATGAAATACAACGGACTCTCACCTGCACACCTGTCATCTTCTACACTTTTTTAAAACACGTTTTTTTTCCTCAGAGCATTCCGCAATCCGAGGAATGTGGAATATCGACATACACGACATATTGAGCTTAAAGAATATCTCGATATACAGTGTATCGTAAATATTGATTTATCACCCAACCCTACTCCTAGTTTTAAATATATTGAATATCATTTCGACTGTAGACGATTTGGATTGACCGAGTATTGACGCCATCTTTATTGCTGATTGGATCTAACAGGCTATTTGAGCAGGATTTTTGAGCCAAATGTATACAAATTACTGTAGTTTGATAGCCACACCAGTTACCAAGCACCAATCAGACGGATTTGATTCAAATCCGTCCATGCTCACATTACTCGCTAGCTAAAGAATTTGTCAATTGTTATGGCTCATATCTGGATAAACTGATCATCTATATGCAGTCTATGGGACAGGAGTGGACAGTGGGACAGGTGGGGTCTGGGACGGTCACAGCTGCTGTTGGAGAAAGTGTCTCTGTGATGAGCCAGAACTCTGCTTACAGGTCAGAGATCAGCTCAGAGGAAGCACACTGACCAACAGATACACATGAGGATCACACAATTCAGTGGACTTGGTTAAAAATTGTAGACTTTGTCAAAAACAACCATATAGAAATTCCTTAACATTAAATGTTGAAAGGGCTTTTACTTGACTCAAAAGCCCTGAAGATTATCTGACGAAACTGTTCTTAGACCCTCCACAGTGTTTTTTATTGTTGCATTTCCTGTGTTTGAACTGTTTGTATCTTTGATCTGTGTTGGCGAATCAACAGCTTTATAAAGTCCTTAGAGATAACTATTGTTGTGATTTAGGGCTATACAAAAATATGTTGAATTCAATCAATAATTAAAGACCATGTAGAGCGTTAATTTGTTGGTGGATAACCTTTTCAATCTACTGGCTTTACTTCACTGTTTTTCAGTAGTATTCGAATCTGTCTTCCTACTGTGCACCGTCTTTTGAGGACTCATTTTGCCAACATCAATAATGAAGAATTAACACATACACGCTGTAAACACGCAGCACAGCATGTACATATCAGATGCTAACGTCGTCAGACAGACTGGAAATTAAACACCCACCAGCTTTAGATGGCACTCATTTGTTCTACAGATGCAGCCTCTAATTTATACTAATAGATTGAGGAAATTACATTATTGTGCTTACGTAGTCACTCATCATGCCTCCAGGATGAAGATCAAGACCGATCTAATGTGGGCCCGTCTCACAGTCACATGTAGCATTTCAGCGGACGCCTGAGCAGACCAAGGATCCCCTCAGATATTCTACCTGAGAGATTTATCAAACTAATTGTAGTTTGTTGTTAGAGAGAAAATACTTGTTTAATTCACAAGGGTATTATTCCAAAACAGTAGCTCCATAAAATAATATAAAACATATTCAAAACACTTTTTTTTTAAAAACATAAAAAGCAGAACACCAATCATGTATATATCCAAAATAAGATTATGCCCAATTATATAGTCAGTACAGGTGGTAGTATATAGTAAAGAAAACATAGAAATGCAATGAAAAACTCGTATTTGTTTATGATTCAATTCAATTTATTTTTGTACAGCCCTAAATCACAACAGCAGTCGTCTCAAATTTACAAAGTTGTCAAATCAAACACAAGAAATGCAATAATAACAACACATAGGAGCCATTGGTCCATAGGGGGAGAATGACCAATATCATTAAGTATCTATAAATGTCCCAGATCATCTTTGTGAATGTGGTATTCTTTGTTGAATCCTGGTTGGATTGTCTCTGGAAACTCAGTTTGGAAACTTCTCACATAGCTGTAATTAGAGTTCAGTCATCAGGATTTCATGGAGAACCTCAAGTACGGTCTTATCTCTGGGGTCATCTCTGTCCCTGCTTCAAACAACAGATCACATGTCTGTTTCCGTCTCAACCTTCACCCTGACTGTTACCGGAAACTTTAAACACGTCCACAACTGCTGTTTTTGCTAATAAGTAAAGGTTACTTATTTAACTACACATGCAGAAGACATGGCCGGTAATGTTCTGAGGAAGAAAGGAAGAAAAACAAAAGTGTAGCACTTGAGGATGACTGTTGAAAAATGACAGAGACTTGTAGACGGGATCTTAAACCAAAAGGCCAGTGGACCTTTATTTCAGTTTCCAGTTTTTCAAACAAAATGCAGATAGAGCAAGCATTTTACTGTATATGACAATTTGCGTCCCAACAAAGACTCCAATCCACAGGTGTAAGCTAGTCCAAACAAGAAGAAGAAGGTCCTTTATTTGTCCCACAGTGGGGAAATTTCAGTTGGATGATCAATACACATACACTTCAAGCCATGCAGCAAATATTACTTCCGCGCTCCTTATAGGCAGTGTCGATGGAGTCAGTGGAGAAGGTCTCGCGGTGGGCTCGAACCCACGACCTTCAGGTTCAAAAGCCAATGCTCCACCAACTGAGCCCCTGAATCACTGTGACCTTAAAGACCTGATTATTATGTTTTGTGTTTGTCCATTTTGTGAAGGCCAGATCTCGCATGACTTCAGCTGAAAGATGTTGGTTTCAGAACTGTAACAGGTTAATTAACTATTGCTCCATAGGGTTAGAGGAATGACCAGTGTCCATAAATGTCCCGGAACACCACTGTCCTTAGACTAATGTAATGTGAGTTTGTGTTGAAACATTGAGGATCTTACCGTTGTTCCCTGCTTTCACCGCCCCTGGAGTAGATCGATGGCCCCTGTGCGTGCAGTCAGTGGTCAGGGGATGGGGCTGGAGCTGGGGCTGGAGCTGGGGCTGGAGCTGGGGCCGGAGCATGTGCTTATTGATGGATGTAGCACATTGATGGGGCACAGCTGCCAGACTGCGGCTAATAACCTCGCCGCGATGGCTCTGAGTGTTCACTCCTGTTAATGCACAATGGCCACCAGATTGTGCGATACTTGATGGCTGTCCATGGCTTTGCAAAATTGCCATAAAAAAATCATTATCGTGTCTAAGCCTCTAGGGTGTCAGAGTGGTTCCAAAAAGGACTGGTGTGTGCGGGCCTCTTGTTGCAGAGTAGCAGTGGGTCTACTCCGAGCTCCTCTCCGTCACCATATTTAGGGCCCAAATATACTGCCCACATCTCTGTTTTGGCAGGGTGGCCTCAGCCGAGTTTGGCTCTTTATAAAGCTCTACAGTAGAAATAATGTCATCAGGCTTTTATATCAGTTCTGTGTGACTGCTCAGGGCCAAAGCCAGGATTTCCAAAGTCAATTTGAAAGCACAACTGAACTGTATTTAAGAGCCTGGATTACTTTATAGAGGATACAGTATGTGGTGGTTGTGGTGACTGCTCAATTACTGCTTTATTAACCTGTGTCTGTGTATTTTCAATAAAAAAAAGACCCTCCATGTGTTGACGTTGTTGAATAAAAAATAGGATTGATTCTATTTTGTATGTCTGCGTCTGTCTCTGGACGGACTGCAGTACACAAAGCGCACAACCTATACATGGCCAGGAAACCGAGAGCTGTTGCGGCTGTGCGTTGGACAGACATAAGCAGAGATAGAGAAATTCACCATCAAAAATGATTTATTTCACACAAAAAAACTAAATAGAAACGCAAGAAGGCATCGGAGAAAGGGAGCTAGCTGGAAATACGGGTCTGAACATAGGACACAAAAAACTACCAAAAATGCAAAAATGCTGTTGACCGAGTGCATGATCTTTGACAGATAAGTAGAGTCTGAACCAGAGCTTTAAAGGTACTCTGTGTATTTTTTTTACAGTTGCTCCAAATGAATAAAAATTTTTTTTAATCAATAACAAATTTGACCTTTTTAAGAATATTTACCTCTGCCATGTTTTTGAAAAGTCGTCATAGACTTAGAAGTGGTGGTTTTCAGTGGTTGATAAGGGTCAAAAAGGAGTTTGACCTGTAGTTGGGGACCACTGTCAAAAACGACATAGTGTCCTGCGAAGTTACCGTAGTACCCTACCGATAACAATATACTGTATTTCATTTCATTTCATTTCATTTATTTCAAACCTGCAGGTGTATACAAACAGGAAAAACAAAATACAAGGTCTGCTTGGTTTGAAAGGGGGATGATGGAAGCTTACGCTTATTCAAAACCACCCCCCCACACACTCCACTTGCAGACAAATCATTTACACAAATAATTACAACACAACACAACAAACACACAGGCCCAATACTCACCAACCCCACACCCCTCTCCTACTATCACAATTATGATCTCAATGCTAGATGAGAGTAAAAACTACACAGTGTACGTTTAAGGATTGGTCGAGGATTGAATCTGATGCAGGTGTGAATGCCTCGGCAGCAGATAAGATCCTGTCACAAACATAACCCTGTCACAAACATGCTCTGAAAAACAGAAAGGGGGGAGGCAGAGCACAAATAATACAGCAATCAGAGACCTTTGTGTTTTCGACTACTTCTTCCACATTCATACATAGAATTTCCCCAGTTATTTGGTGTTTTAGTATGATTTTAAAATACCATTACTGCCGTGACTAAAGTGATCGTGTACGCAGGTACCACGGCCAAACACGTGGTGTTTTTGGCGGGAAACACGGCGAAGCACGGCCTGCGCTGCAAAGCCTGTAAGATGAGCCTGCACCACAAATGTGAGAATGGCGTGGGCCAACAGCGCTGCATGGGAAAACTGGTGAGTACTGCTGAACTAAACCACTACACTGACCCGAAGGCTGCAGGATATCGTAACCAAACCAAAACCGAACACATGCCGTTAAAAAGAATTGCATCAAACATCAAAAAATATTAATCAAAGTATTTGGTTGTATTTTTAATCAAACAAACCAATGTGCATCTCTATGAGGATGTTCTCCAGGACCATAATTTTTTGTCGGTCAAATGTAGCAAGAATCCCATATACATTAATCTAAACTAAAATTGGCAAGGCAAATTTATTTGTATAACACAGTTCATCCACAAGGCAACTCAAAGTTCTTAACAAAATAAAGAAAATAAACATTAAAACTGAAAATCGAAAGATCAACACTATGCCATAGAGCGGCCATCCACCTGCAGGAGGATCAGTGAGGGGCTGGTGCTCTGTGGACTGGGTGGCATCTCTGGCCACTCACCCGACGCAGAAATGGATAAGGGGTAGAAAATGGATGGATGGATGGACATTAAAACCACACAAGGCATTGAAATCATAAATGAAGCTTTCTATGTGGCGTGGGAGACAAATGCCCACAATTGTAAAGCGCTTTTGACTGGTCTGTGAAAGGCGCTATATGAATAAAGAATACTTACTTACCTACTTAGAAGTATTCTAACCTGGATTTGAACGTGGTCAGAGTGGAAGCATATCTCACATTTTCAAGTAGACTGCAGATTTTAGTAGCAAATCTGAAATGCTGCCTCCCCGTGTTTAGTCCTGACTCTGGGCACCAGCAGGAAGCCAGTCCCTGTGCTCCTCGTGGCCGCAGTAGGAGGCCAGTCCCTGTGCTCCTCAAGATTCATATGTCACGAATGTCCTTTGGTGCGAGGCCTAATCAGTTATGTGTTAATTTCCGCCCTAAATTAAAGCCTAAAAGGTGGCTTAATATTATTTTAAGATTAAATGGATGGATAACATTTCATTTTTGTAGCGAAATCTGTAAATGCATGACAGCGGGATAACTGGACAAAAGTGTGTTTTTTCCTGGATGCAAAATCGTGAATATCTGCTGAAAGAAATACTGCTCATCAAACTGGCGGTGCAGAGTTGGCCGTGTGATGTGCTTGTTCAGAAATCACACTTCCTCGTCGTCTCGCTTATATCATCACTGCCTGTGGGTTAGATAATCCAGCTGGAATGACCTGTTCTTCACAACTGTGGAGTAGGACTGCTGTGTATTAGGACCACAGCCTCCGTGTCCTCGTAAGCCCCGTTATGCCGACACACACTTTGGCAGGTGCGGCACACATTTGCATAAGGACACTTTGAAGGGTATTCTGATGTATTGATTGTTCGGCACATTTTGTCCTGTCCAAAGCATCTCCACCTGGACTGATCGAGTGCTGAGGTCACCATTGTGTTTACTAAATACGGAAGAGACTGATTTGATCGTAAGCTAGCTGGAGTCAATCTGCTTACATTTGTTCTGTTTAGCTAGTCTGTGGTTAACGTGGTTAGAAGGGCAAGCAGGAGTTTCCCCAGTAAAGGAATAACACATTGGTTTTATATAGCGCTTTTTTGGACACTCATAGACACTCCATACATGGTGGTGATAAACTACTACTGTAGCCGCAGCTGCCCTGGGGCACACTGACAGAAGCGAGGCAACCAGTATGTTCCATCGGCCCCTTCAATCACCATAAAACCATTCACACTCACACCAGACTCATTCTACGCCAGAGGTGTCCAAACTGGTCCAGAAAGGGCTGCTGTGGCTGCAGGTTTTCCATCAGACCCAGCAAGAGCAGTGCAGACTCCGCCCATTTCCTCAAGTGAGTTCAGTCTTGGGTGGAGTCTACTCTGCTCCTGCTGGGTCTGATAGAAAACCTGCTGCCACAGCGGCCCTTTCTGGACTGGTTTGGACACCTCTGTTCTAGGCAATGTGAGTGAAGTGTCTTGCCTAAGGACACAATGACATTTTGGCACTTTACGGCCGCATCCGCCCCACTGTGGCACCTGGTGTTCCCAGAAGTCTCCCATCACAGCAGTAACCAGGCCCTGTCCTTCTTAGCTTCAGAGGCCTGGCAGATCTGGATTTCACATGCAGGTATGGCCACAAGCATGGCCTTAGCATATGAGATTTTCCGATAAACCTCAATGTCAACAAAAACGGCTCATCCTCAGCCTACAGCTCCCTCCAGAATTTAGCTCTCGTCCCGCTCTAGCTCCGCTCTGATCTGTGGCATGCTAATTGATCAGAATGCTCATATGTTACTCTGGTCCTGCAGAAGTAGAACCACTGTGCCCCTTCTGGGTAAAACTAGGAGAAACAGAGCTGGCCAAAATGTGTTACTTCCGCTAATATTTTGTCCTCCTTGATTGAGTGACCCAATGCCCCATGACCCATTGGGTCACCCATGCCCGGGTGACCCAAGACATCTTGGGTCACCCGGGCATGGCTGGCATTAGAATTGTCCGTTCATAGACAGTCTAGAATGTTTTCCTCTCCAAAAGGCATCTATAAAGCATTTTTACCTGGGGATGAAATATGAAAGAGACCCAGACTGAGCAGATATTCTGTCTAACGAAGCAGTGGGCATTCATCAACCAGTTTCGACACAACCTAAATCAATACTCTATTATTTTCTTTTAGATTCCTCCTCGTTCATCCAAAATTCTGACAGCAGAGATTAGGGATGACTGAATGAAGATTAAGTGGCGCTTTTTCACAATTAAAGTCACCTATAATAACTTTAAATACATCACTGGACCTTCACCGTTTGTTTACACACAATTTAATCCAGTGTTGAAGATTGCACACTGGGGTTGCTCATCAGCCTTATTACTTATTAATTTGACACCTTTAATGAAGAGGGCACTAAAATAACCATTCCCTGAGCTCAAACAGTGAGGTGTGAAGTCATTAATAGAAAACATGCGTTTGCTTCAACATCTCCCACCATGCACTGGACCCCCAGCTGGCTGCGTACGTCATGAATGCTTTTCCACAGACTTCAATATATGTATGAAAGATCAGGCTCACGCAGAGACAGTCCACCCTGACAAATCGATACAAAAAATACATTAAGATGTGAAAATGATCAATAACCATACATAAATTATACTACTATAAGTACATTTTGTGCTTAAATTTCAGCTGAAGGTCAGATTACTATTTAAAGAAGAAATATTATGCCACTTTTTGTCTATTAAACCCTTGTGCTATCCTTGTATCAAAACGACCCTCCACAGTGATTAAAAGTACCCTAAATTGGAGTCTAAATAGGTCTAAATTACCCAGGGCTGGTCAAGTCAGGGAAAATCATCAAGATCCAGCTTGGGAAAAAAAGGATGTAGGGTATTTAGAATGTTAAATATTTTCAGCATTATAAAATGTACGGTGAAAAAGGTCCATGGGCCGATTCTCTACCAACTGAGCCACTGTCGCCCACTAAACTTATTTATTTAATTTGGAGAGAAAAAGTTTAATTGAAGAAATATCTGGAAGAAAGAGAGTGATGCCTTTAGCAGGGAGCAAGTAGTGGGAGAGAGGTGTAGGGTCGGAGAGTGTTTGGGGCTGTGTGTTGTCTGTCTTATACCACAGGTGGTAGTATTAGCTACCACCTGTGGTATAAGACAGCCAAAATTAGGTTGTAGCTATATCCGGTCTGAACAATACATTTATTGTGCAATGTCCCTGTCAAATAAACAAATAAATAAAAAATACAAAAATAAATTGTATTAGTATTTGTACTGTTAAAGAATTCTATTGCATAATATCACTACAACAGTGATTGGGGTTGGATAAAATAATATTATATTGATATTTGTTGAATATTTGAGACATTTGCACAGTTTGATTAAATTATGGTGATTTTGTATTCTGTAATGTAATCTACTTAGTTTTTTTTAATCAGTTTTTAGCTATTTGGTGTTGTGTTTTTGTAAAATTCTAAAAACACATGGATTTCTAAATGATTATTACCACATGGATGTGACAGGAGAGGCTGCCCGGTCTTTACAAAACCACACGTGGCCTTTTAATCCAGCAGTTGCACCCTTTGTCCTGAAGCATTCCATGTATGATGAAACTTTATAACTAAGCTTTAAGCTTTGCTGAAGTCGCCGTCGCCAACAAAAACAATCATGGCCGTGGTCCGCGTCCAACTTTAGGATCAGATTGATGTGGAGCTGTAGTCCACTGAGGAAACGCTCTTTTTATGCTCGACCTCTCAACCTCATTTTCCACTCCCAGGAGCCGGAAAGCCATCGCCAGTCTCCTCCCTCACAACCCGGGGCATAGAGAAGGCCCAGCGAGTGGTCAGAGGGTGCGGTTACACTCTGGCCCTCCTGTAAAAATTACCAAGACTTGTAGCGTTGATTGTTTCTTGGCCTGAACTTTGGTGATTTCTTTACTACAACTATTGGTCCAGTGGTGTGCGGTGATGTCCCACGTCAATCCAACCCACAAGAGTCCCGTTATTTTCTCTCTGTGTTTGGCTGAGATCATAAAATGTGACGAAGTGACAAAATTTCACCGGTTACAGAACAGTACGAATGAGGAGCACACAATGCAAGATAAATGAACAATAACTCTGTACGAAAATACAACACAATCTATAGCTTTAGTTTAATAAGGAAGCAAATGTAAAATGTCCAACTTCAGCATAATGAGGAAGCAAGAATTAAGTATAAAATCTCTGGCTTATGTGTTATTGTGGTTCAGTGTTTTCCAACCTGAGCACAACTTCCAACCTGCAACACAGAAATTTCCCAAATATGGAAGGAATAAAAGGTCTCTTAAACTTAAACATAGACAAGGCTTGAGCAACGGCTGTTGTTCAGGGAAAAGAAATGACTCACATTCCCCAGGGGTCAAACTCAAATGTTTTTAGGCTTTACTGTTTTACCAAGATCTCTATCATTTTTTTTTTTTTGCAACTGATTTTTTTATTTCGATTTTATTTTTACATTAAATAGGCCTTTTGACCTAGCTTTTTGCTTTTACTTAACCTGGCATTTAGATTTTTCTCCTCAAACTTAGATGGAAAAAAAAACTGGGCCAAACATATGAAAAGCTTGTTTTTGCCTTTATTGCTTCATGGAACATTATTATTACTTGTGTTCTGGGTTCAATGTTTGGAATAAAATTTATAATACGCTTGTTTATTGTAAAAATTTGCTTTAAATGACATCAACATATTGTAAATGTGTCCCCAGATAACGGGTCCCATGCCCCAATTTGACTTTGAGTGAATGTGTGCGATAACATGCAGAAGCTGAGGATGGACCACGTTGAAAATATGTGTCTGTATGTCGGATGATCATTTCTCTTTCTTTGTCCTCAGCCAAAAGGTTTCCGAAGGTACTACAGCTCTCCTCTATTGATCCAGGAGCAGTACGGGTGCATCAAAGAAGTCATGCCCATCGGTAAAAACACTCCTTTGTTTTTGTAGTTTAATAGTTAAATTATGTTGAAACTAACCCTAACCCATTAAAGGATAGTTAACAATCTTTATAAAAATACCCAATTTTTAGATTTAGATTTTGTTTCTTTTTAAAACGTGAGGTTTGAAAAGTAATCATAGAGCACGAGTTTTAGACTCTTTCCTGTTGTTGCTGAAGAAAAGCTGCCCCATAGCATGACGCTGCCACCCCCATACTTGACACAGTGGACTTTCAGTAAAAAAATTAAAAAACCACAACAAAAGTGGTTTTAAACTTTACAGAATGTGCCAAAGTTCAAGTTGAGTATGTAAAACCTCTTCATGTCATATTATAGTATTTTTATGGTTGCGATATAAGGTGATATGAAATTGTGACTCAGATTGAATTGTTAATCCTCCTGTGGACTCACCACCTGCAGAGGGTCAGTGAGGGGCTGGTGCTATGAGACTTGGGTGATTGCCACCCTCCTGACCCAGAAATGGAATGAAGGGTAGAAAATGGATGGATGGATGGATGGATGGAGGGTCTGGCCTGTCTCACGTTGGACCTGTCTCTGCCTGTCTTTGCAGCCTGTGGGAATAAGGTGGACCCGGTGTACGAGGCGCTGAGGTTTGGTACTTCTCTGGCGCAGAAGGCCAAGAGGGCGAGCGGCTCCGAGTCCCCGCACCACAACTCGGTAACAACACACATCAGGGATATTCTACAGCAGGGTTTTTGTCATCTGTGGGGGTACATTGTCATTCCTGATTGTGATGGGGGCGGGCAGAGTTAGCAAATAAAAATTGTTTGTTGGAAAAGTAATAAGTAGTATAAGTTATTTTTTATGAAATAAAATCGACAAGTGACACGTTTGTGACACAAAAGCATGTATTTTCTTTAAAAATCCAGCAGATGGCAACAGAAACTACCGTCCCTCAGGTTTTACGGCAGCAATTTTTCTGCTTTTTCTGTCGCGCAACACATGTTATTGAATGGAATTGATTTGATATTGGTGCAAACGTGTAGACACATCTGATCTGGTTTCCCCTACTGGTGAAAAGGTGTACAATGATGGTCGGAGGCTCTGGTGCTTCAGGCGTCTCGCTTCTGTCATCACCGTGTGGAGGAAATGAGGATTACGCCAAATTCTAAAGCGCAAGATAGATACTTACTTGCTTATTAATTGTTCAAATTTTTTTACATGTTTGCAATTTTTTAAAACATTTTTACGCAATTCCTGTTTGCACTATTCCTGTCTTTTGCACAACTTGAGTTATAATTAAATTAAATTTAATGTATTCTTGTTTAGGCCTAAATCACAACCGTACTTATCTCGGAGGACTTTACAAAACCGATACTATCAATGCCAAATGTGACATGTAAATGTCTCCATTGTGAGATCAATAAAGTCTGTCTTATCTTATCTTGAATAAATACAAGAACAAAACATTGAGGTATTATAGCTGTATTTCTTATCTGCTTCTCCTCTAATGCATCTGCACATTTCAAAGTGCGTTAAACAAACCAAATGAGCATAAAAGACATAAGTGAAGGAGTTATCAGACAAATGCTTCAGACTGTTGATTGTCTGGGTGATAAAACAAACTGAAGCAGAGAAATAAACATTACCAATAAAGGATAGTCTTCCAAAGATACTATTCAGATACTGTTCAGTGATCGTAGAACTCCTCTCCTCCTCTCGCCTGAATGAGCATTATGTAAGGTGAGCACTTCCATTATTATCTCTGAGATTGAGCTGTTTGTGGCGTCTGGGCAGAGTCATCACAGGACTGTCCTCTGCAGCTGTTAGTGAAGGGGCGTATGGAGCCGCTTGTAAACAGGCCCAACAGGGGATATGCTAATCGTTCCCAAATGTGCATCTAAAGCAGCGCGTTTGTTCCATGGAGGAGAGGGCGGAATAAGATGATGTGGTGTTTGGGATAAAGACGTTTAACAAACATTTCCTTGTGTGCAGCTGAGTGACTTGGACAATGTCCCAGAGGAGGCAGTGGCGCACGGCAGTAAGCACGAGTTGTGCAGGAAACAGAGTGATGACGGTAAGGGATCATTCCGCTGGTTTAGAAGGGGCATTTGGACTCACAGCTGGTTTACACAGGGCATTTGAACTCACAGCTGGTTTACACTGGGCATTTGGACTCACATTTTGTTTACACAGGGCATTTGGACACACAGTTGATTTAAACAGGGCATTTGGACTCACAGCTGGTTTACACCGGGCATTTGGGCTCACATTTTGTTTACACAGGGCATTTGGACACACAGTTGATTTAAACAGGGCATTTGCACTCACAGTTGGTTTACATAGGGCATTTGGACTCACAGCTGGTTTACAAGGAGTATTTGGACACACAGTTGGTTTATTTATTTAAGAAAGCTTTTAGTTGATTGGGTTCTCACTGATGTCACTTTTAAGTACATAAAATGTGTAATGTGTGTAAGTGTATTTTATATTGTTTGTATTTGCCCACTGTCCTGTACAGCACTTTGTGATTTTTATCTGTGAAAAGCGCTTTATAAATAAACTTTACTTACTTACTTACTTACTTACTTTACACAAGGTATTTGGGCACACAGGCGATGTACAAGGGGCATTTGGACACACAGCTCGTTTACACAAGGCATTTGGACTCACCGCTAGTTTATACAAGGCATTTGGACACACGGTTGGTTTCCACAAGGCATTTGGACTCACAACTGGTTTATACAGGGCATTTGGACACACAGCGGATTTACACAAGGCATTTGGACTCACAACTGGTTTATACAGGGCATTTGGACACACAGTGGATTTACACAAGGCATTTGGGCTCACAACTGGTTTACAAGGGGCATTTGGACTCATTCCTTTTTTATGTAACTTGTGTTTCAATGCTGAAATTTCCACACTGTGAGACAATAATCATAATTTCATTGATATAGCAAATGTTCTCTTTTGTCCTGTTTTAGTTTTCACAGTTCTGGAGAATGGGATAGAACACTACTTTCCACATGTGAGCCAATACGACAACACGCTGGTAAGCCCTCTGCTCTTACTGTTATGAATTAACAGATACTTAGACAAATAATACTCAGACGAATAATCAGGCGTGACACTGGAGGGAGTTAGCGGAGAATCAGAAGTTATGAGGGACAAAACATGCTATTGACTGTGTTGTTAGTATTGTATGTGAAATATATCTACACAATTAATCCAGCCTACAGAGGCTGAAAGTGGCCTACAACGATGCCCTCAGACTGGTACTGAAAAGGCCCAGTTGGAGTTGCGCCTCTGAACTATTTGTGTCTTTTCAAGTGAACACACTACAGGCCAACACTAGTGCAAATAGGATGATTTTATTGTTGACGAGCAGAGCGTAAAGTGATGTTCGTTTTACCTCTGCACTGTGGAAAGACAACTCTTTAGTTGCCTCCGCTAAAAAGGTATGGGGCCTTTTATTGTTTTATGTTGTTTGTTTCTAGTGTGTCTTGTCTATTATTTTTGCTCTGGACTACAAGTCTGTAATATAGCTATCTATCTATCTACATAAAGAAGACAAAGCTCAATTCAAACTCATCCATACGCTGAGATTTTTCCAAGACTGGGATGGAAACAGTCCCTTCCTGTTGTCTGTAACAGATTATATCCAGGCTCACTGATATGGTTTGGCCCTGACCCTGACTTTGGCCCTGGATCGCTGTGTTTCCATGTTGAAAGAAAGGATCGCAAGACTCCCTGCTTTATAAGAATGCACATCCAATTACCAGAACCAGTCTCCTTCTTGGGTGGTTCACCTGAAGCAGACACTATCAATGCACACAGTATACACTACGCTTGTGTTTGAACAGTTTGTCTCCTGTCCGCAAGCACTCTCAACACAAAAATCATCAAATACCCATACAAGGCTGTGTGAGATCTCATTTTGGAACGAGCACAGCTGGAAGTGGGCAGTTTCTCTGTCAGCGAAGGTTCCATTATCTGTGAACGGTGGACGCACAGATGGAGGCTTGGCGGGGTGATCAGCGGAGTGTTATGCTCCAAACAACGGCCCTTACATAAAGAGGCAGAACCAGCCATCTGCTCACAAAACACATGGGGGTTTGGGGGTGGGGGGTCCTGCTGCGGCTCGGTACTTTGAGGAGTGTGATGTCATTTCCGCGGTGGCCTCCTTTGGTGTAATCCATCTTGTTTTCGCATCAGTTTCATCAAACCATTGTGATTGATGCTGCTAATTCAGTTGATATTCACCAGAGGTTTCGGCACACACACTGTGAAGTGATGTAGCTGGGGGCAGTGGATGCAGAACTTTGGCGGCATTTTGGGCCAGATGCTCCTATCATTACACATATCACATCAGATATTATGACTACAGAATGTAATTTTGATATAATCTTGCCGCACAGCAAAAAACTCCAAGATTAGGTTTTCTCATGCTAAATATCCACACCATTAACCATCTCAGAAGCTCAGAGCCAGTGTGGCTGCAGGCTTTAGTTCCAACCACACACTGGAGCAGACCAGACTCCACCTAGTGAGTCCTGCCTTAATCTGGAAACTTAAGGAAGTGGGTGGAGTCTGGTGCGCTCCTGCTTGGTTGGAAATAAAACCTGCAGCCACACTGGCCCTTTGAGGACCGGTTTGACACCCACGGTGACAGTGATGATCTAGGACAGTGGTCATCCCTCTCCCTATGGACCAATAGCTCTTATGTGTTTGTTATGATGGCATTTCCTGTGTTCAAACAGTTTGATTCGCTGATCGATTTTTGGTGAATGGTAAACTTCTTGAAGTCCATGGAGAAGCCCGCTGTTGTTATTTAAGGCTTTACATAGATACTTAAAATTGAACTGAGCTCCTGAATGTTCAATGGACTTTGACAACGTTCTGACAATGATTATTTTAAAAACCTGTTTCTTGTCACAGTAACAAATCTTCTTAATCTAATTTCCAGCTGATGTTGCGTTTTCAGTGTAGACACTCACAACATCACACAACATATACAGTTGTATTATTTATCTGCACACACTCCGGCTGCCCTTGCGGTCCTTTTAGGACCACATGTGTCAAAGTCAAGGCCCACGGGCCAAATCCGGCCCGCGAATTAATTATCTATGGCCCCTGGGACATTGCCTGCCATTGAGGCAATGTTTTGACCCCTTAAGCTCGCTAGCCCCCGCCGGCGGGAGCAAACGAGGAAAAGAATACATCTGCTGGCAATAGCAGCTTATTTTCTCAGCTATATTTATATGTAAGTGTAAACAATATCAGACTTTGCATTAAAAAGATGTAACGCATAATATGGGCACAAAATAAATCACGTCTGTATTCGTTTTTTACCTTTCGTCTTCTGCTGCTCCAACAAATTAGACTTTCCCCATCCTTGCTTAGTCTCTTTCTCTCCGTAACTGTTCATTGAAGAAGAACATCCACTTGTATTTCCCAAAGTATAATCCATTCTGCAGATTTAATCAAAAAACGCCCCAAAAAGAGGTCCAGACGGCTCTTTTACATGTTTTTTTTTTTTCACTATCTTCATGTTCTCAGATGTCTATTACATCTAATATGTACAGTATGAGGATTGGCTTTGGAGCATATTTTATCGAGCCAGCAGGTGTCACCGGCACTGCCTCTGGATGTTGAGAAACATTGAACCAGTCCAGCCCTCGGCGCGTAGCAAACATTTTTTTTTGGCCCTCTGATGTATTTGACTTTGACATGCCTGTTTTAGGAGGTAGTGTTGTTGTGTAAAGCCATCATTCACTCTCTGTGCTGCGAGTTGAATTGTTTCTACACCTCTTTCTAACTTCTTCCACTCCCACAAACCCTGGAAAGTGTGAGAGCGGAGATCTCACGGTTCCACTGTGTCATCGCGCATAAAAAGAAGATTGAATGTGACAGTAAACAAGATTTTATGGTTTACGTAATGATCAGAGTATACCGTAAATGTGTCTAGTTGTAGAAAGAGTTCTTGTTTTGTAACTAATTTGGTAGTTCTGAAAAGAAAAGGTTTTCCTGTAGACTGAACCACATCACTGAACACCTTTCAAATTATTGTGGGTTAGATTGTTTCCTTTGCTACTTAGAAAATAGACTTTAGGCTGAGGTTGTCAACATGGCCATTCTGAATGTATTGACTGGTTTGATCATTAACTTTTCTGTTTGTGTTTGTGTTTAGCTGGAGCCCACGCAGCTCCACAGATTGAAGTTGGACACATACGTGGCCTTGTACAGTTACACCGCTCAGGAGACCCACGACCTGGACGTCCAGTGAGTGCAGTTACACATTACAACTGAAGGGGATTCGTGTCACTATTGTTTCATTTTGCCGTTGAATTTCTTTGGGACTACAGCTCAAAAAATCTCGGGGCTGTATTTAACACTAACAAAGCCAAGGATCTCTATATAATCTCATCCAGGTATCTCAGACCTGGCTCCCACTATCACACACAATGAAAGTCTAGAATGAGATTATCAGGAACAATGCAGAAAAAGTCCTTTAGAACTAAACCAGTAAAACTCCACATGCAGTTTTACTTATTACAGGAAATACCAGAAATATATCTTCAGATTCATATTTATCTCCCAAAGCAAACATTAGAAAAGGACAACCATTTATTTTTGTATAGCCTTAATCACAACAGCAGGTATAGACACATCTGTATAATCACTCAATGTTGTTCAGAGAGTTTTTAAACCTGTTGCTCTTTACACTTGGGAATCCAGTATCTCCTCCCAGAATGCATCAGTTTGTATTGAGAGTGGACATGAGTTGGATTTCTGATGTTCCGAGTCTGTCTCTCTGCTGGCTGCTCAGAAATAGTCGGTCGGGAGAATGGACTCAGGATTTTACCAGCTAGTTTGTTTATAATTTACAGTGAGATTCCTAAACAAGCTCACCATTCCAGACCTTGGCACCAACTTCAAGGCTCGCCCTGTAAGAAATATTTATAATGAACTGAATCTAGTTTATTAATGTTTATGATAGAGCAGCATTTTTGCGATGGACACTTGGTGGCTCTATATAACATAATGAGTCCTTATTAACCAAAAGGCACTTGTGTGTGTGTGTCTGTGTGTGTGTGCGCCAGGTAAGCTAATAGTTTTATGGCCAATTTTATTTCTGCCAAAACAGGAGATAGTGAAGCAGGGTTAATGATCTAAGCAACCAAACTAACACCGGACAGCAGTATTATATTCTTAGCACAAAGTTAGTGGTTGGAGAGTCCTGCGTTTAACCCTTGACCTGCCACAATGATTAAAAAATACCTTAAAAAAACGTTCCATATGAATTTCAATGACTTCTTATACATTTTTTTGATCCAAGGGTAGCATAATGGTTCAAACAGAACTGTTCCACTTGCAGCCAATTCTAGGCCTAAAAATAATAAGAAAGAAGAACATTTTTCCTTAGATTGGGCTTGATTTCAAATGGAATGGCTTTTGCGTTTCTTTGTTGGGGGCGGTGTGGTTTAGGGATGTCAGGGATATCTTTCTAAAAATAGTTTATAGTTTCTATTGAATAATGAATGATGTTTAAATTTCAGCAATGGTATGTAGAGATTGCTGTAATGGGATATGTAATTGGTGTGTAACTAATCAACGCATAGAATAATACTTCAAATAATTCTATTCAATTTAATTAAATTTTGTTTAGCCCTAAATCACAACTGTAGTTACAGCATCTCGAAACCGTTGATTTGCCAACACAGATCAGAGAATCCAACTGTTCAAACACAATAAATGCAACAATCAAAAACACATAGAGCCATAGGTCCATAAGGGGCAGATGACCAATGTCCATAAATGTTAGATAAAAAAAATACATTTATACACGTACGTTTAATTTTTGAGATCCAATAAGTTATGCAACGGACAGACAGTCTTGTATTAACTTGACATAATAGTTTTGAAGTGGACCAAGCAGAAGGTTTAGGAGGTCTTTGTTGCATTACGGAGAGAATAGGCTGCCGTTGGAGAGTCACTTATAAAACCCTCTTTATTAGACTCTATGTGTCCTTGATAATGTACTTAAGTGGTCAAAGTATAAGCACAGGCAGTTCTCTGCTGAGCATCACGCCAGAATACAAAGATCTAATTAGTTTCTGTTTCAGGCGCGAGTCCTTGTAGATCCATTCTCTGGAGTGGCCTCTTTAAAAGCACCTGTGACAATCTATTAATATCACTCAATCTGGGCTTTGAAAGAGGAGGGCACAAAAGATCCACGATTTACACGTTGATAAAGCTCACACTGCACAATGGAAACATCACCGTGCGATCCGGGTTGCTTGAATATATGCTAGTGCACTTAAAGCTGGGGTATCTGACTTTTTTGTTCATTCATAATATATAACAGGAAATTAACCAGCCAGAAATACATGCATGTGAGAGAGCAAAACTGTTTGGAGTGTGAGGAACTAGCCACATGGATTTGGGTTTTATAGTTCCTACCGCTAAAAACATGTACAATAGTCCCCCATAACACCCTACCTGATCTCACCCCTCCCCCCTCTCTCTCCCTCTGGGCCTAGGTATCCGGAAAAGGTATTCAGGAATCTCATGGTGCAAGTCCTCCCACTGAAAAAGATGAGAGAGTCTGTAATTCCCATCATAGGTTTACCTCAACTATCAGAGACAACATGAGAAAAAAAATCTGGAAAGGCATGTTGTCAGATATTTAAAGAATTTATTTGGGTAGTAGTAGTGAGCATCTTTTTTTGACTGAATTCTTTATTTTCAGCCACATTTTTTTAAATCAAAATGTGAAATTAAATTAAAATGGGGGCGACAGTAGCTCAGTTGGTCTTTGGGCCTGGAGGTTGTGGGTTTGAGCCCACCATGGGACCTACACCTGCTCCCACAAATGTCTACTGTTGTTGTGTCCTTGGGCAAGACACTTATCCCCATGTTGCCTGAAGCCCCCGCTGAAAGACTAAGGCTGTGTCACCGCTGACAAAACAGCCATCTTCCTATGGACCCACCACCTGCAGAGGATCAGAGGGACTGGTGCTATGAGCATTGGGTGGCAGCTCTCATTGCCACCCCCCAACCCAGAAATGAACTAGTAAAGGGGTTGAAAATGAATGGATGAATGAATGAAATTAAAATGCAATAACACTTTATTTTGCTGGTGGGGAACTTTGTCCTCTGTATTTGACCCGTTCTGAAATGCCATTCGGGTGTCTGTCAGGAGCAGTGGTAGCAGTAGTACAGCGCCCAGGCATCCATCTTGGTGGAATTTACCTATGGTTCTTGTGTTTAGTGGTAGGGGAAACCGGAGCACCCAGAGGAAACCGGATCTCCCAGAGGAAACTTACGCAGACATGGGGAGAACATGCAAACTCCACTCAGAAACACCCTGTTCCGACTGCGACTCAAACCCAGGACCTTCTTGCGGAGAATTGGGAGTTCCTAAATTTTTCCAGATTTTGATTTGTTCAGGATTGGTTGTTTTCTTTTTCTTTTTTTTCTCATAGTTGTGTTTTATTTATGATGAAAATTACAGGCATCTCTCATCTGAATTATTGAGAGGACTCGCACAATTGGTGGCTGACTTAATACTTTTTTCTCCACTGCACATAGTCAAAGTGTCAAATTGAACTTCTGTATCCTGTTTGTTTAATATAATGCTTTATGAAAAATATAGGTTTGAGAAAAAAAAAATACTTAAAAAAGCATTAAATAAATCTCTGTTTCTATGTTTCAGAGCTGGGGACAGAATTCTATTGGCTGACGACTCAAATGGCGACTGGTGGAAAGTAAGTACTCTGAAATCTATAGCAGCATGTTAGTATATACTGTAGTGAAATGTCATCACACCAAAGTACCTCAAGTTAGCGATGCACAGATTTTTTCCCTAGGAGCAAAAAAGACAACACAAATTGTCTGCGTATCACAAATGCAGAAAAAGTAGGTGTTTTGCAGCGGTCAGAAGGTGTGTAAGGGTCTAATTACTCAAACCACATTTCTGCCCAATAGTCAAATAGTGACTTACATGTATGCAAAATGAATCACGTTTTTTTATTAAGATGAAGAAGCATGAACTGATATCATTATACTTTTATTCAAACTTCTGTTAAGAATCTATGAAACATTTGATTTCTTATCGGGCCTGACAAAACTGTGTTAGAGAAGCAACAACATGAAGGAGCAGCCATCATCGAGAGCTTGTCTTTGTTTGTTTCTGTCTTGATTTCACTCGGACAAAAGCCTTTGTTGATGTCGAATATTTTTCATTCAAACTTGCAGATTTCAAATATTTTATTGTTTTTTTTATCATGGCAACAAAATGACCAGCCATGGAAGACTGACAGTTGTGTGATTGTTTCAGGGGGTAATCGAGGACAGAATGGGCTATTTCCCAGCAGGCTTTGCTCACCAGGTGCGGGGCGGAGACCAGGTGTACCGGTGTAACAGGACGTTCATCGGCTGTAAAGAGCAAGGCCAGATCACTCTGAAGGAAGGACAGGTATTCACTTCTACTACAGACCTCGTGCTAAGCCCTCAGTCCCGGTGACAGGGTCTGACTTTTTCACTAAAAGTCTTCAAATTTGTGAAGTGGTCTGCTACTGCCTTGTGATTACACACTTAGAACGTCTCAAAATAGTAATCCTGATATCTGTTTTGTCCAAATGCTAACTGCTATAAGCTAGTGGAAGTATCTGAAAATATCTAAACATTTCTTTTAATATAAAATTAGACCCCAATAACATTTAATCTGCATTTAATTAAAAAAAACACTCCACTGTATTACTCCATGTCTCCAAAAATAGTCCTAGTTCCGTTACACTATAGCGCCCTCTGTGTAAAATACTATTACTTCTTCTTCTTAGTAGATCCAAACCAGAGCTTTGATAGTTTTACTTACTACATGTTTTATGAGAGTTATTTCCTCCCGTCATTGTTTGCGATGTCTGATCTTGGCCGTGTTTGAATGACAGAACTATTTTATCATTTCCAGTGCGGTCATGTTGGCTGTGCTTGTGCCAAATGACTGGATTCCCACAGTCTGCCCCGGGGCACGTGAGGATACGCAGAACTCTCCAGTGAAGATGAGAGCACACACACGAGCATTTGGCTAAAAGCAGCTTGTGTTTCCAGTGGTTTGGTCTTTGGGGACCGGTCTAACTTTTCAATGATTAGTTAATGGAAAATAGACAGTTGAAGCGAAACAGGAAGTCTATCATCTCCTCCTGCTTCACCCTGACATCAGACTGTCAAGGTCCTCTGTCCAATTCCTCTGTCCAAGTCCTGTCAAAAAACAGAAATGGCCTTTTAAACACAGAGTACAGTATTATCTGGACTATTAGGCGCACCTGCATATGAGGAAAGTTGCTTTGGCTCTCTGTGCAAATAAGTTATGAAGTAAAAATAGAGTACGGCATGCATACAAAATTTTAAATAAAAACTTTCAACCGGATACAAGATAGTGGTGATTTAATGCACTGATGACTTGTTATAGACAAAACTTGTAGAAATAAAAAAAAAAGAACTCCGGAGTATTTGGAGGAAATCCACCCAGCCAAAGGCGCGAACCCACCCAGACATAGGGAGAACCATGTATATCCACACAGAAAGACTGGTCCAGCCTGGGGAGACATGTTGGATCTCAGCCCTGGCCTGAAATGAACAATTACTGGTTTTCTGTAATTATAGTGACTACTCATGACAATTTTCCTCGGAGTGAAACTGGGCGTTCCTCTGCATCAAATCAATACATCTGTAGTGTTCGACCATTTCACAAAAGAAAACTTGTTTTTATTTCTTATAGACCAAAATCACAACAGTACTCATCTCGGAGGACCAAAACCGTTTGTGCTCAGCCTCTGTCTCATTCTTTCAGATCTGTGTGAGCAGTGAAGAGGAGCACAGCGGCTTCCTGCGAGTGGAGAGCGGCAAAAAGAGAGGCTACGTCCCGTGTGACGTCCTGGACATGATCTGAGAAGTGACCTCTGCTCTGACCACATGACCTGACACTCCTGCTGCTGCGGCGCACTGACCACATGACCTGACACTCCTGCTGCTGCGGCGCACTGACCACATGACCTGACACTCCTGCTGCTGCGGCGCACTGACTACATGACCTGACACTCCTGCTGCTGCGGCGCACTGACCACATGACCTGACACTCCTGCTTCTGCGGCGCACTGACCACATGACCTGACACTCCTGCTGCTGCGGCGCACTGACCACATGACCTGACACTCCTGCTGCTGCGGCGCACTGACCACATGACCTGACACTCCTGCTGCTGCGGCGCACTGACCACATGACCTGACACTATACTGCTGCTAGTTCTGAGGGTGAAGATTTGACTGATAAAGATTTAACACACATTAGAGCTTATGGATCTGGAAGTAAAAGTCATCTATAAAAATCACAATATATAGTTGGGGTGCGATGAATTGTTCAGCCCTATAAATAATGTTTTCTAAAGTTAGGTCGACTTGAATAACTCACTGATGGTTCAAAGTGTTCTGTTGTTGGTGTGGAGACACATCTGAGACGGCTGCAGTTGTGTTTCCTTCAGTCGGACTGTGATCGCAAGTGCATTGTACAGAAAACTGCATTCGTAACTGTGTTTATAGCATATTGTACAGAGAGACAATACTGACCTGCACTGAGCATTATGTCAATACTTGTAAATATGTATAAGAATAAAACGTTTCTTTGTTACAGTATTGTTGTGTGCTGTGTTCTAGAACTTATTTATTTATTGTTTTCTGTATCGACCTAACTATTGTAAGCTGCGATTTTCAATGAAATAATAGCTCCTCCTACTGGGCGAATAACTACAACAATGGACATGGAGTTGAAATATGTTGTAAGCGCATCTTTTGAATCGGTGCAAACCGCTTTGGCCTGCGACAAAAACTTTTTTGGTCAAACTTCACTTGAGGATTTCTTCCACCAGAAACATCACTGCTGACCAGTGACACACAGACCGCTCCTGACCACCTGCTGACCCTCTTCTGTTCGGACTGTGACACTGTGTTGACCACAAAACGTGAGCTTTCCACTTTCCTGTTCAGTTCCTATGGGTTTGGCCCGTGTTACTCAGACACACAGTCACTTGGATCAAAGTTAAAGTAGGTTTATGTAAGTTTAGACAAAGGAGTATAAGTGCTCTAGTAGTTGTAGGTGCTCTCTGTCAGCTGAGGTCAAACTATTTTAGCTTACATTGAGTTCTATGGGGAAAATTTCTGGGTTGCCCTCGTGAATTTAGGTTTGTTTAGTCTGCAGTACCACAAGAATCCCCCGAGCACGTGGGTCCTTCAGCTCCAAGCTAGTAATACCCTATCCAGAAACACACGCACAGGCTGAGGCTGCTCTCACGTCAATGCATAGTCAGTTTTGTCGAAAGTTACATGTTGACTTGACCGTCCTCCCTGAGACCTGGTCCTCCGTGCGCCCTGGTCCTTTGTGCACCCTGGTCCTTCGTGCACCCTGTTTTGCTTTCAATGTCCCATTCCTTGTTCTTAATTCTCCGGCTTACGCTTCCTATATCCCGCTATTTCTTCCTGTTTCTCCGTTTTCCTTGCCCTCTTGTTTCAGTCACGGTCTGGTGTTTAAAGGGGCCAGACTACTACTTACTACTACTAACTAATCCGAGGGCCATTAGATGCCGCTTGCGGCTTTCATTATTATTGCTTTGAAACACAGTATTAATTCCGCTATCTCCATTCATTATTTATATGCCGTTGACACCGTCAAGAGAAAAATCAAGATTAGGATTAAGCTCTTTTATTCATCCCTGCACTGTGGGGAAATCTCGTGTTGCCTCCAAGGTCACAGAACAGTAGGAATTGTGAGCAGAGATCACAGTGTGTAGAAACCAATTTGAATGCTCAGTAGAGTTTGTAAATGACGCTAGTTCACCTCAGGGAGGCGCTGTTAGCTATGGGAAAGCCTCTTCCAAGCGCCTCTTGTATTCTCCTCACTTATATATTATGTATGTATATATAAGATTCGCCGGGACAGCCGGGGCGTCTTAAAAAATATTTTTACAGACATAATATGCATACGATGGACATCTTTGTTTTGCTGCACGTAAAATGTATTCTTTTCACCCCGTTTCTTATTGGATTTCATTTTTATATCAAAAACACGCTCAGCGCACGTGCCTCTTGTTGTCAGGTGCGCGTTGCTAAGGGCATCAGTTTCTAAGGGCATCTTTTAAAACACCGGTGCAAACCGGTGAAAACCGGTTTGGCTGCATCACAAACTTTTTTGGTCAAACTTCACTCGAGGATTTCTTCCACCAGGAAACATCACTGCTGACCAGTGACACACAGACCGCTCCTGACCACCTACCGACCACCTGCTGACCCTCTTCTGTTCGGACTATGTGACACTGTGTTGACCACAAAACGTGAGCTTTCCACTTTCCTGTTCAGTCCCTATGGGGTTGGCCCGTGTTACTCAGACACACAGTCACTAAAGTTAAAGTAGGTTTATGTAAGTTAAGACAAAGGAGTATAAGTGCTCTTGTGCCGTCAGCTCCTGCACACGTAAAAGGATTATGTATAAACTATTATAGCTAATAATAGATCAAATTGCTAAAGTTTCATGAAACCACAGCCCCGCTGCTGGAACAGACCATTAAAACTGCACACTCATTTAAAGCTGGGGTACGTCACTTTCAAAACACAAAATAGATAGATGCTTTATTGATCCCCCGTGGGAGAATTCAGGTGTCCAGCAGCAGCAGACTCATCCTGGTCTGTTGTACAGTCTGACAACTGAAGGAAGATAAGATAAGATGAGATAGACTTAATTGATCTCACACTGGAGACATTTACATGTCACATTTGGCATAGATAAAATCATTCAGATTGTGCAAAAGACAAAAGTGTGCAACAGAGTCCAGGGAGCAGGCACAGAGCCTGAGAAGGTGGAGGTGTTTGGCCCTTCTTGTACAGGGCGTTGGTGTTATGGGACCAGTCCAGTTTATTGTTAATGTGAACACCCAGGTACTTGAAGCTGTCCACCAGCTCAATGTCCTCCCCCTGGATGTTCAGCAGCGTGTGGGAAAGTGGTTTTCTCCTAAAGTCGATTTGTGCCACTTGTGCTTGAGCACTTACTGGTGCTCAAGCACAAGTGGTTGTGCTCCCACCAGTAGACAAAGTCCATGATAACTGACCGGTATTCCAGTTCTTTCCCCTCAGACACACAGCCCATGATGGCAGAGTGGTCGGAGAACTTCTGCAGTGTGTGTCGTATGTGAACTATACTGAGTCTGAAGTAGAGGTGCAGGATTTATGGGTGTTGCAGTGGAGAGAGTTCATGGAGTGGAGGGGTGGTAAATGCAATCACTTCTCAGCAAGAAGGTCCTGGTTCAAATCCTGGTCTGAACAGGGCCTTTCTGAGTGGAGTTTGGATGTTTTCACTGTGTCTGTGTAGGTTTTCTCCGCATACTCTGGTATACCACTAAAATCATGTGCAATATGCAAAAATCCTTCAGCTCTGGACCTGACCTACCCAAGCACCAACATCTGGAGATGGGGTGACCACTGCTCCTGGACTCTAGTAATGGACAGAAGACTAAAACCTCAGTTTTGTCCTCCTGGTTAAGCTGGAGAAAGGTTTCTTCCATCTAGGATTTCAGGTCTAAAATGCAGTTAAAAAGAGCATCCAAATGTGTATACAGTATATAGATATTAGGGCTGTCAAACGATTAATTTTTTAATTAATCGTAATTAATCACATTTCAAACTATTGGCAAAATTATGCCATATTTTTCTGTAAAAATATGCAGCTCCTCATGCAGAGTTCATACAGGAAACAACAAGTGCCCCACGGTCACGCGTGTATTCTTTCAAAACTTGAATTCCCAGAGGGCCTACCTGCTCTGTCCCCATCTTACACACGCATGTGTCCGCGGCATTCTGTGTTATTATGGGACGCATGGGCATGCGTCAAATGCGGTTTTTTTTAAACGCGATTAATGACAAAAATTAATTAAGTTGCGTTAACGCGATAATTTTGACAGCCCTAATAGATATATATAAAAATGTGTATACAGTGTATAAATATGTGTGTATATATATTTATGTATAAGTGCTTTTGTTATACGTGTGTTAAATATGTGTGATAAATTGGTGCTGAGTAAGCTCTGATAATGTGGTGTAAAAGTCTAACTTTACTATTCACAGTATTATTTTAACATTGATATATCTGACTTACACCTTTTCTGACTATTATTTACAATAACACAGTGTTCCTAAGATTAGATTCCATGATTGAGTTTGTCCATTTTAGTGACCTTATTTTGTCCATTATCACCAAAAGTATGTTTTCTCTTTTAGGATCAACCAATCACAGCGTCTGAAATGATGACTCATACTTAGCAATTGGGGTCGGCCACGCCTCCTCACTAAGGTAAAATGTGTTGTCCATTCCTTGCTCAGAGTTCTCTAAGAGTGTTCTGGAATAACTTTTAAGCTAAGACACCTAGCTAGGAGTTTTTCGGTTAAGTTAGGAGCTCTCTGAGAGGACTCTCAGAATCTTTAGGAATACGGTCCCTGCTCTGTTGGGCAGGTGTTCTGTCAAGCTGTGCACCCTTGTCGAGATTTGCACCCTGTGTGGAATTTGACAGCGCCGCCTATTGAGCCGAGCACCCCTTGTCGAAATATGCATTCCCACCCGCCAAAAGCAACTTTCCATAGTTATTATGAATGTTTACTTAATAAAAATGCCGACTTATTTATGATTTATTACATTTAATAAAAGGTAGCATATTCGTTTAATGTACTGAATACTAGTGGTGCACTCGAAATTTGAAAGAGAACACGCTATCCCCACTTTATGAACCAATATTTTGATCTTTTAAACGTAGAGCAAGTAGCATAGAATACTTTTATGTTATATATTATATACATGCATATTACATTTTCATTATCTTACTGCACAATTGTACTTAAACAGAATAATGATCAATGTGCAGAATGCATGAAACATAATGCATTCAAAAATATGTTTTTTTTTAAAGACTAAACATCCAAGATAATAAATTGGCATGAAGTCTCCCATGGTGTGCATTCAGTATGGATAGACCTTTTGCATATAGAACACTGCACCTGTACAGGTAATAATATAATTCTGTGATTATATTGCCATTTCACCGTTTATACCCACTAAGGACAATGTCAGTCCGTGAATAACATACTATACAGTAGTCCTCCACGTTCCAGACAGATTCCAACAGATTGAAAACGACCAATGATAAGGTTCTCCCTCATTCACATTGGACTGACAGAATTATTTTCTACCACAACAATTACCTCAACTTGTTCATTATAAGATTTGAAAATATATCTTTAACAAACAGATATGTATGTATTTTGTACAAAAATAAGTTGTGCAGGACTGAGTGGATGAGATGCTGAGTTGTTCAGGAGTCGTCACTGATTCCCTGGGCATTGGTTGGAATGCAATCAAGCCAGAGTTCTAAGCAGTTCAACAATTTATTTCTTAACCTTCAGGAACATTTTAGAAGTCCGAATTCTGGGGGTACAAGCCACAGCGAAACAAACCTTTAGCTTTTCATTTGGAGTGGTTTCTATGTGACTCAAGACTCTTCAGATAGGCTTCAGCAAAGTGTAAAAAAGACAAAAAAAATACACTAGAAATTTGTGTGAAAATGGTGGAAACCTATAAAACCAAAACCAGCGACATGAGTCTTGCTGTCTTTTCTTGTAGATTTCTGGAACTAGATAAAACAAAAAACACAGTTTAGTTTTTGTATTTTTATCTTATTGTAATATTTTTTTATGTACAACATTTTTACCTGCAGTATACCTTTAAAGTTGCATGTGTTGCATGTAAAATTACATTTGGGGTGCACACGCACAAGCTGAGGCTGCTCTCACGTCAATGCATACTCAGTTTTGTCGAAAGTTACATGTTGACTTGACCGTCCTCCCTGAGACCTGGTCCTTTGTGCACCCTGGTCCTCCGTGCACCCTGTTTTGCTTTCAATGTCCCATTCCTTGTTCTTAATTCTCCGGCTTACACTTCCCATATCCCGTCATTTCTTCCTGTTTCTCCTGTTTCCTTGCCTTCTTGTTTCAGTCAAGGTCTGATTTTTAAAGGGGCCAGACTACTACTTACTACTACTAACTAATCCGAGGGCTATTAGATGCCGCTTGCGGCTTTCATTATTATTGCTTTGAAACACAGTATTAATTCCGCTATCTTCATCCATTATTTAAATGCCGTTGACACGGTGAAGAGAAAAATCAAGATTAGGATTAAGCTCTTTTATTCATCCCAATGTGGTGAAATCTAGTGTTGCCTCCAAGGTCACAGAACAGTAGGAATTGTGAGCAGAGATCACAGTGTGTAGAAACCAATTTGAATGCTCAGTAGAGTTTGTAAAATGACGCTAGTTCACCTCAGGGAGGCGCTGTTAGCTCTGGGAAAGCCTCTTCCAAGCGCCTCTTGTATTCTCCTCACTTATATATTATGTATGTATATATAAGATTCGCCGGGACAGCCGGGGCGTCTTAAAAAATATTTTTACAGACATAATATGCATACGATGGACATCTTTGTTTTTCTGCACGTAAAATGTATTCTTTTCACCCCGTTTCTCATTGGATTGCATGTTTATATCAAAAACACGCTCAGTACACGTGCCTCTCGCGCGTTGCTAAGGGCATCAGTTTCTAAGGGCATCTTTTAAAACACCGGTGCAAACCGGTGAAAACCGGTTTGGCTGCATCACAAACTTTTTGGGTCAAACTTCACTCGAGGATTTCTTCCACCAGGAAACATCACTGCTGACCAGTGACACACAGACCGCTCCTGACCACCTACCGACCACCTGCTGACCCTCTTCTGTTCGGACTATGTGACACTGTGTTGACCACAAAACGTGAGCTTTCCACTTTCCTGTTCAGTCCCTATGGGGTTGGCCCGTGTTACTCAGACACACAGTCACTTGGATCAAAGTTAAAGTAGGTTTATGTAAGTTTAGACAAAGGAGTATAAGTGCTCTTGTGCCGTCAGCTCCTGCAGGTGTAAAACAATTACGTATTCTATTATAGTTTATGAAAGATGAAAGTGCTAAAGTTTCATGAAACCACAGCCCCGCAGCTGCAGCAGTCCATTACAACTGGACTCTAATTTAAAGCTGGGGTACCTCACTTTCAAAACACAAATATAGACATATGTATAGTTTCTTGCTCTGAAAACAGCTTCGTTCTATCACTAGATTTCATCCCCCAGCAATCAAAAGGTGACTCTGGGTATTCAAAATATAATTTGTTTTCCAAGATGAAGACAGCATGTTGTGTTCTAATTTGTTAAAAAATAATAGACTCACAAGTCTCCTTCTGTTGGAAGGCACAACATGTGCTGGGGGAAGTTATTGAAGAATTATTAATTGGTTGTTACTGTTCTGGCATATTTATGATCACCACTGGACATGATTACATTGGCATTTATTTATTTGGCAAGGTATGTGCTGATAGTAAGTACTGAGTCTGAAATAGAGGTGCAGTATTTACTGCAGTGGAAGGAGTACTTGGAGTGGAGGGTAATTGAATGGGGCTGAGTGGATAGCACTCTCGCTTCTTGTCAGAGTAGGTCTTCTCTGTAGTGATGCCTCCAAGGTCACAGAACAGTAGGAATTGTGAGCAGAGATCACAGTGTGTAGAGACCAATTTGAATGCTCAGTAGAGTTTGTAAAATGACGCTAGTTCACCTCAGGGAGGCGCTGTTAGCTCTGGGAAAGCCTCCTCCAAGCGCCTCTTGTATTCTCCTCACTTACAGTATATGTATGTATGTAAGACTCCCCGGTTTCCCCTACAACTAAAATAATGTACAATATGCAAAGTTCCTCCAGCTCTGGTCCTGACCAACCCGAGCATCAACATCTGAACCACTAGTGACCATGAACTGGACTGGTCCCATTAACACCAACTCCTTGTACAAGAAGGGCCAAAGTCCACCTTCTGAGGAGGCTGAGGTCCTTCTGAGTGAGCAGGCCTCTGCTCAGGACTTTTTATGACTCTGTGGAACGTCTGCCATATACCACGCAGCCGTGTGCTGGGCACCGGGCAGCACAGAGCGGGACAGGAGTAGACTGAACAAGCTGGTCAGGAGGGCCAGCTCCACTCTGGGCTGCTCCCTGGACTCTGTGGAGGAGGTGAGGGACAGGAGGGTGCTAGTCAAAGTCACCTCCATTATGGACAACACCTCCCACTGCACAGAACTGTAGAGGAGCTGAGGAGCTCCTTCAGTGCAAGAAGGAGCCCTACCGGGCGGCACGGTGGCTGTTGGATAGGCACGGTGGCTGAGTGGATAGCACTCTCGCCTCTCAGCTAGAAGGTCCTGGGTTCAAATCCCGGTCGGACCAGGGCCTTTCTGAGTGGAGTTTGCATGTTCTCCCCGTGTCTGCGTAGGTTTCCTCCGGATACTCCGGTTTCCCCTACCACTAAAAATATGTACAATAGTTCTGGCATGCGCCTCCTGTACTGGCGACCCTGCTCCCATCTCTGTGTAGAGTGAGAGATAAATGCCCAAAAATTAACAATTGTAAACCGCTTTGAGACTCAGATCTGCAGTGAAAAGGCGGTATATAAATAAAGATTACTTACTACTACCGCAGGGCCTTTATCCCCATCGCTGTCAGACAATGGAAGATTTTTTGTGTCATCAGATTTAGAATTTTTTTTGGCTTGAATTTTTCCGCTTGAAATTTTTAACCCTGAAAAAGTCTGTTTGAATATTTTTATCTTTACATTTCAGTCACTAAAAATTCAGTTTACGAATTTCAATGTGATTAAAATTTCAAAATGACATTCACCTTCAAAATATTCAATATATTTTGTTTTCAATGGAAAAAAAAAAGACGGATTTAAAGCTCCGTTCCACATGTGTGTCAATGCTGAGGGGGGTGAATTTTTTTGGTCCACTCTAGTTTACTCGTTGTGAATCTTTGAAGTCTCTCGTTCAAATGAATGGAGCTGCACCGGCTGACGCATGCGCGGATGCAATTTTTCACAGTTTTCTTGTGGGCGGGACCACTCACGGCCATTTTGGATAGCTCCAGTAGACATGGATCTATTATAATAACTGGATAGGGTATTACTAGCTTGTAGCTGAATAACTCATGTGCTCGGGGGATTCTCGCGGTACTGCAGACTGAACCAGACTAAATTCACGTGGGCTACCCAGAAATTTTCCCCATAGGACTCAATGCATATTAAAACAGCTCAACCTCAGCTGACAGAGAACCTACAGCTTTCATAAAGGTCGGATTTTGTGGGGATTATTGTATCCCTTGTTATCCTGAACTTTTTTTCTTCTTAAATCCTTCATCTTTGTTTTAAATCCACACTTTAGTGCCACAAACTCTGCTCGTCTGGCTCCCGCTCTAACTCCCGCTCTGATGAACTGCTCTGATTGGCCGAGCCCCTCTGTGCACGAGCGTGAGACCCAATGTGAGACCCACACACGCGTGTTTGGCGCAACGCATTATGGGAGATAATCCACTGCGCAGAACCGGGAGGACCAGACGATGCCCAAATACAGGCGAGTTTCCCATAGATCTTTGCGAGTTTCCCATAGATCTTTGCGAGTTCCAGGCGACTTCCGCTAATCTTTCAGCCCCCATGCCGTCACAAAGCTCCACTGAGCACAACCATTAATTTGAATAGGGCGCCATCTTGGATCGCCGGGGCTTGCCAGTAGAGCACATTTTTTGGCACATTAGTAAGAACGGCGAATTTTCTCTCGTTGAATTTTGACTGTTGAATTTAACATTATCAAATTGATAATCAGTGACTGAAATTCACAGAAAAAAATATTCAAGACGTTAAAAACATTCAAATAGAAGAATTCAGGTCCATTTAAAATTCCATTTCTGATGGAACAAATAATCCGTCTTTTTTTTTTCATTGAAAAATAAAAATATTGAATATTTTGAAGGTGAATATGTCATTTTGAAATATTAATCACATTGAAATTTGTAAACTGAATTTTTAGTGATTGAAATGCAAAGATAAAGAGCTTTTTCAGGGTTAAACATTTCAAATGAAAGAATTCAAGCTAAAAAAAATTCAAAATCTGATGACAGAAAAAATCTTCCATATCAGACTGTACAATAAAGCTGGGGTACCCGCAATCCACATAAACATGGACAAAGAAATTAAATCTATCTAACTGAATCCTCTAACATGCTTGTGTTTATTTCACAGATTTTTAGACTGTATTTTTATGACAGAAAAGTGAAAAAGTCTCAATCAGATTTCAGCCCAAAAAGAGTCAAAGAGGAACACAGATTTCTTCCGTGATCTCTCCTTGGGCTTGAAACGAGGAATAAGGACGACAGAAGTGAGTATAGGAGAGGTAAGAATATTATCACATTACTTTACAAGAATGCTTTGTTACTGTTGCTTTTGTCGGATCACTGACTGATCGATTAAAAAATCTGGAAAAAAAGGAATAAACAGATAAAAAGAAAACAAAAAATTTAAAAAATCTGAAAAAAAACCCTTTGTTTGGTTTGTTACTGTTTGTTACTGTTTTTTGTCAGATCACTGATTGATCAATTAAAAAAACAGGAAAAAAATGAAAAAAATGAAAAGGAAAACAGAAAAAAAACAAAAAATGGAAAAATAAGAAGTTTGTTACTGTTTTTTGTTGGATCGCTGATTGATCAGTCAAAAAACAGGAAAAAAAGACAAAAGAAAAGAAAGAAGTTGCGTCCAGTGGTTTCTTCCACGATCTCTCCTTGGGCTTGAAACGAGGAATAAGGACGACAAAAGTGAGTATAGGAGAGGTAAGAATATTATCACATTACTTTACAAGAATGCTTTGATACTGTTGCTTTTGTCGGATCACTGTTTGATCCATAAAAAAACTGAAAAAATGGAAAAATAAGAAGTTTGTTACTGTTTTTTTGTCTGATTGATCCATCAAAACAAGAAAAAAAGATTTAAATAAACAGAATTTTTTTTGAAAAAACACTTGAAAAATATAAGTTTGTTACTGTTTTTTGTCGAATCACTGATTGATCCATCAAAAAACAGGAAAAAAAAAAGACAAAAGAAAATAACAGAACAAAAGAAAGAAAGAAGTTGCGTCCAGTGGTTTCTTCACGATCTCTCCTTGGGCTTGAAACGAGGAATAAGGACGACAAAAGTGAGTATAGGAGAGGTAAGAATATTATCACATTACTTTACAAGAATGCTTTGATACTGTTGCTTTTGTCGGATCACTGTTTGATCCATAAAAAAACAGAAAAATAAGAAAAATAAGACGTTTGTTACTGTTTTTTGTCGGATCACTGATTGATCCATTAAAAAAACAGGTAAAAAAGGAAAAAACAGAAAAAAGGAAAAAAATGACAAGGAAAACAGAAAACAGAAAAAAAATACTGAAAAAAAGAAGTTTGTTACTGTTTTTTGCTGGATCGATGATTGATCAGTCAAAAAACAGGAAAAAAATAAAAGACAAAAGAAAATAACAGAACAAAAGAAAGAAAGAAGTTGCGTCCAGTGGTTTCTTCCACGATCTCTCCTTGGGCTTGAAACGAGGAATAAGGACGACAAAAGTGAGTATAGGAGAGGTAAGAATATTATCACATTACTTTACAAGAATGCTTTGATACTGTTGCTTTTGTTGGATTACTGACTGATCCATAAAAAAACTGAAAAAAAGACAAAACAGAAAAGGAAAACAGAAAAAAGGAAAAAAAAATACTGGAAAAAAAAAGGGAAAAAAAGAACTTTGTCACTGTTTTTTGTCAGATCACTGATACAAAACAGGAAACAAAGGAAAAAAACAGATAAAAAGAAAAAAACCCAGAAAATATCTGAAAAAACCCCTGAAAAATATAAGTTTGTTACTGTTTTTTGTTGGATCACTGATTGTGATCGATTAAAAAAAACAGGTAAAAGAGGAAAAAACAGAAAAAGAACAAAAGAAAATAACAGAACAAAAGAAAGAAAAGTTGCGTCCAGTGGTTTCTTCCACGATCTCTCCTTGGGCTTGAAACGAGGAATAAGGACGACAAAAGTGAGTATAGGAGAGGTAAGAATATTATCACATTACTTTACAAGAATGCTTTGATACTGTTGCTTTTGTTGGATCACTGTTTGATCCATAAAAAAACTGAAAAAAGAAGATTGTTACTGTTTTTTGTTGGATCCTTAAAAAAAAGAATAAAAAAACTGAAAAGGAAAACAGAAAAAATGAAACAAAAAATGGAAAAATAAGAAGTTTGTTACTGTTTTTTTGTCTGATTGATCCATCAAAACAAGAAAAAAAGATTAAAAAAATCTGAAAAAACCCCTGAAAAATATAAGTTTGTTACCGTTTTTTGTTGGATCACTGATTGATCGATTAAAAAAAACAGGTAAAAAAGGAAAAAACAGAAAAAAGAACAAAAATGACAACAAAAACAGAAAAAAGACAAAAGAAAATAACAGAACAAAAGAAAGAAAGAAGTTGCGTCCAGTGGTTTCTTCCACGATCTCTCCTTGGGCTTGAAACGAGGAATAAGGACGACAAAAGTGAGTATAGGAGAGGTAAGAATATTATCACATTACTTTACAAGAATGTTTTGATACTGTTGCTTTTGTCGGATCACTGTTTAATCCACAAAAAACAGAAAAAAGAAAAAAATGACGAGGAAAACAGAAAAAAAATACTGAAAAAAGAAGTTTGTTACTGTTTTTTGTCAGATCACTGATTGATCAATTAAAAAAACAGGAAAAAAAAGGAAAAAAACAGACAAAAAGAATACAAAAAAAAATAAAAAATCAGAAAAAAACCTGAAAAATATAAGTTTGTTACTGTTTTTGGTTGGATCCTTAAAAAAAGAATAAAAAAAACAAAAAAACTGAGAAGGAAAACAGAAAAAAAATTGGAAAAATAAGAAGTTTGATACTGTTTTTTGTCTGATTGATCCATCAAAACAAGAAACATTTGAAAAAACCCCTGAAAAATATAAGTTTGTTACTGTTTTTTGTCGGATCACTGATTGATCGATTAAAAAAACAGGAAAAAAGAAAAATAAATCACAAAAAATCAAACACAAAAAACAGAAAAAAGAAGTTTGTTACTGTTTTTTGCTGGATCGCTGATTGATCAGTCAAAAAACAGGAAAAAAATAAAAGACAAAAGAAAATAACAGAACAAAAGAAAGAAAGAAGTTGCGTCCAGTGGTTTCTTCCACGATCTCTCCTTGGGCTTGAAACGAGGAATAAGGACGACAAAAGTGAGTATAGGAGAGGTAAGAATATTATCACATTACTTTACAAGAATGCTTTGATACTGTTGCTTTTGTCGGATCACTGTTTGATCCATAAAAAAACTGAAAAAAAAAGAAAAATAAGACGTTTGTTACTGTTTTTTGTTGGATCGCTGATTGATCCATTAAAAAACAGGAAAAAAGATTTTTAAAAAAACAGAAAAAATCTGAAAAAAACCCCTGAAAAATATAAGTTTGTTACTGTTTTTTGTCGGATCACTGATTGATCGATTAAAAAAACAGGAAAAAAGAAAAATAAATCACAAAAAATCAAACACTAAAAACAGAAAAAAAAGAAGTGTGTTACTGTTTCTTGCTGGATCGATGATTGATCCACAAAAAAACAGGAAAAAAATAAAAGACAAAAGAAAATAACAGAACAAAAGAAAGAAAGAAGTTGCGTCCAGTGGTTTCTTCACGATCTCTCCTTGGGCTTGAAACGAGGAATAAGGACGACAAAAGTGAGTATAGGAGAGGTAAGAATATTATCACATTACTTTACAAGAATGCTTTGATACTGTTGCTTTTGTCGGATCACTGTTTGATCCATAAAAAAACTGAAAAAAAAGAAAAATAAGACGTTTGTTGGATCGCTGATTGATCCATTAAAAAACAGGAAAAAAAGATTTTTAAAAAAACAGAAAAAATCTGAAAAAAACCCCTGAAAAATATAAGTTTGTTACTGTTTTTTGTCGGATCACTGATTGATCGATTAAAAAAACAGGAAAAAAGAAAAATAAATCACAAAAAATCAAACACTAAAAACAGAAAAAAAGAAGTGTGTTACTGTTTTTTGCTGGATCGATGATTGATCCACAAAAAAACAGGAAAAAAATAAAAGACAAAAGAAAACTAGAAACCGTTGCAATGGCTGAAGCCATTGCGATTGACTGCGGAACAGATCTAATGTGGAATTTAGCTGAAAAATCCTTGAAATCCTTGAAACTGTTAAAATACTTTAAACATCTTTGAAACTCCTGAAGTATTTGAAGCTCCTGATATCCTTTAAACTGTTATCCTTTATACTGGTTTACATGTAAAAACCCCTATTAAGTTGCATTATACTGGTTTACATGGAAAAATCCCCATTAAGTTGCATTATACTGGTTTACATGTAAAAAACCCTATTAAGTTGCATTATACTGGTTTACATGGAAAAATCCCTATTAAGTTGCATTATACTGGTTTACATGTAAAAATCCCTATTAAGTTGCATTATACTGGTTTACATGTAAAAACCCCTATTAAGTTCCATTATACTGGTTTACATGTAAAAACCCCTATTAAGTTCCATTATACTGGTTTACATGTAAAAAACCCTATTAAGTTCCATTATACTGGTTTACATGTAAAAAACCCTATTAAGTTGCATTATACTGGTTTACATGTAAAAACCCCTATTAAGTTGCATTATACTGGTTTACATGGAAAAATCCCCATTAAGTTGTATTATACTGGTTTACATGAAAAAAAACCTATTAAGTGGCATTATACTGGTTTACATGAAAAAAACCCTATTAAGTTGCATTATACTGGTTTACATGTAAAAAACCCCTATTAAGTTGCATTATACTGGTTTACATGGAAAAATCCCCATTAAGTTGCATTATACTGGTTTACATGTAAAAACCCCTATTAAGTTGCATTATACTGGTTTACATGGAAAAATCCCTATTAGGTTGCATGATTACACTGATTTAATAGGCCCATGCATTTTAATAGGACTTCAGCTCTTTCAGACATTTCTACAGTTTCAATGATTCAACATTATACTGGTTTACATGGAAAAAACCCTATTAAGTTGCATTATACTGGTTTACATGTAAAAACCCCTATTAAGTTGCATTATACTGGTTTACATGGAAAAATCCCCATTAAGTTGCATTATACTGGTTTACATGGAAAAATCCCCATTAAGTTGCATTATACTGGTTTACATGTAAAAAACCCTATTAAGTTGCATTATACTGGTTTACATGGAAAAATCCCTATTAGGTTGCATGATTACACTGATTTAATAGGCCCATGCATTTTAATAGGACTTCAGCTCTTTCAGACATTTCTACAGTTTCAATGATTCAACATTATACTGGTTTACATGGAAAAAACCCTATTAAGTTGCATTATACTGGTTTACATGTAAAAACCCCTATTAAGTTGCATTATACTGGTTTACATGGAAAAATCCCATTAAGTTGCATTATACTGGTTTACATGTAAAAACCCCTATTAAGTTGCATTATACTGGTTTACATGGAAAAATCCCTATTAGGTTGCATGATTACACTGAAGTCCTTGAAACTGCTGAAGTCCTTGAAACTGTTGAAGTCCTTGAAACTGTTGAAGTCCTTGAAACTGTTGAAGTCCTTGAAACTCTTGAAACCTTGAAACTGCTGAAGTCCTTGAAACTGTTGAATCCTTGAAACTGTTGAATCATTGAAACTGTAGAAATGTCTGAAAGAGCTAAAGTCCTATTAAAATGCATGGGCCTATTAAAATGCATTGCAGAATTCTCAATGCAAATTAATGGCAGAATTCCCAAGTCCCGTAGAAAAAAACTGGAAAACTGCAGAACTCTATTTTTTTCTGAAAACTCACAAGTTGTGGAAGCTGAACATGCACAAACTGCAGAAAATGCTGAAAATGTTGAAGAAAATTCTGAAAACTATGAATTTGTGGAAGCCCCATTATAAGTCAATGGGAAAAATCGACCGATTTTTGTCCGATTGCGGAAAAACCGGAAATCGCTGAAGTCCCAAAAGTAATAGCAATAATCTCCCAAACATGTGGAACGTTTTGATGTATAACTTGTGGAAATTGTTGAAAATGTGAAAGCTGTGAAACGTGTCAAAATCAGGAAAAAGACGGAATAAAGAAAACCAAAACCAATGGTTGACTGCGGAAGGTTCCGCAGTCAATCAATAACAGAACAAAAGAAAGAAAGAAGTTGTGTCCAGTGGTTTCTTCACGATCTCTCCTTGGGCTTGAAACGAGGAATAAGGACGACAAAAGTGAGTATAGGAGAGGTAAGAATATTATCACATTACTTTACAAGAATGCTTTGATACTGTTGCTTTTGTCGGATCACTGTTTGATCCATAAAAAAACTGAAAAAAAAGAAAAATAAGACGTTTGTTACTGTTTTTTGTTGGATCGCTGATTGATCCATTAAAAAACAGGAAAAAAAGATTTTTAAAAAAACAGAAAAAATCTGAAAAAAACCCCTGAAAAATATAAGTTTGTTACTGTTTTTTGTCGGATCACTGATTGATCGATTAAAAAAACAGGAAAAAAGAAAAATAAATCACAAAAAAATCAAACACTAAAAACAGAAAAAAAGAAGTGTGTTACTGTTTTTTGCTGGATTGATGATTGATCCACAAAAAACAAGAAAAAAGAAAAAAAAGACAAAAGAAACTAGAAACTTGCAATGGCTGAAGCCATTGCGATTGACTGCGGAACAGATCTAATGTGGAAATCTGCTAAAAAAAATCCTTGAAATCCTTTAAAAGGCCTTGAAACTGTTAAAATACTTGATAGATATTTGAAACTCCTGAAGTCCTTGAAATTGTTGAAACCTTTAAACTCCTGAAATCCTTGAAACTGTTGAAACATTGAAACTCCTGAAATCCTTGAAACTTTTTTAAACCTGGAAACTGTTGAAAGTGTGGAAACTCCTGAAATCCTTGAACCTCCTGATATCCTTGAAACTGGTTAAATTCTTAAACAGTTGAAATCCTTGAAACTACTGAATGTGTATTGAAAGTGTCCTTGAAACTGAAAAATCCCCTCACCGCTGAAACAATTTGGTTCCTGTAACTAAGGAAACCTGGTCTGTGGTCATTATCTGGTGGTGGTCTGAGTCTTCGTTTGGGTCTTGGTCTGGTGGTATAATGCAACCTATTAGGTTGCATTATACTGGTTTACATGGAAAAATGCCTCGCCTATTTCTAAAGCGTACCAGTACCCTCTCACCAGGCAAGAAGGGCAAGGCTTTTGCTGACTTGTCGTACTGTTCCTTTTGCTGGGATGCTAAATTACCCGTTTTCTCTCGTGCAATGCGATAGGCTACAGACATTTTGTGTTGGTGGTCCTGGACCCACTCATTTACACTGTGACGGGGTTGTTGGGGGCTAACAGCTAGGTCTACATCAACAGGGAGACGCAAGTGACGACCGAACATTAAAAAGGACGGAGCATAACCAGTAGCGGAATGTACAGTATTATTATAAGCGTGCACAAGCTCTGGCAAGTACTGCGGCCAGCGATTCTGCTTCTCTTCCTCTAAAGTGCGCAACATTTTGAGCAAGGTCTGATTAAAACGTTCAGCGCTGCCATTGCCGGCCGGGTGATAAGGTGTAGTCCGACTCTTAGTAATACCATAAGTGTCGCACAGTTCTTTCATTAAGGACGACTCAAAATTGGCTCCCTGGTCCGAATGGAAACGGGCCGGGCAGCCAAAATTCTGAATGATCTTGGACCAGATCGCGTCAACCGTGGTTTTAGCCGTTTGGTCGCGGGTAGGTATTGCCCACGCAAAATGTGTAAACTTATCCGTGGCAACCAGGATGTTTTGGTGAACATCATTGGGGCGACCTAGGGACAAATAGTCCAAAGCGATTACTTCGAGAGGGTAGGAAGCGGGAATAGGGTTAAGAGGGGCTTTAGGCTCAACCCTACTTTTTTGCAGGCTACAGGCAACACAACCCAGATGGAAACGACGCACCTCCCCCTCCATATTAGGCCAATAGAAGTGCTGTCGGAGGCTAGCGAGGGTTTTGTCGACACCAGCATGGGCACCAGCGTCGTGGACCTTTCTCCAGACTTCTTCGCGCCTGGAGCTCGGACAAACAGTCTGATAGTGCACTTCATAGGTCTTTTGATCGATTACCTTGCGGCACAATAGGTTACTCTTCACCTGAAGCTTTTTCCATTGCTGCAACAGCCGCTGTGCGTCACTGGACAGGGCCTGGCGTTCTTGCTTTCCTGGCATTCTCTTCTTCTCCACGTAACTCTTCACACGCTGAATGTCGGCATCTGCTGCCTGGGCCTCTTCCCATTCACCTCCCTCTGGGACCAGCTCCACAGCTGTAGCAAACGTAGCAGGCTCCGGGTCTGGGTTACTTGAATGGGCTGTAGGGATTGGAAATCTGGAGAGGACGTCAGCGTTTACATTACTTTTACCGGACCGGTACTTGATGTTGTAATTGAAGGAGGCTAGTTGGGCGACCCAGCGTTGTTCACATGCGCCAAGCCGTGCGGTCTGTAGGTGAGCTAGAGGGTTATTGTCAGTAAACACAGTGAATTGCGCTCCTGTCAAATAGTCCTTGAACTTTTCCGTTATAGCCCACTTAAGTGCCAACAGTTCCAACTTGAACGAGCTGTAATTAGCATCGTTGCGCTCAGTGGGGTGCAGGCTCCTGCTTGCGTAAGCGATTACACGCTCCCGCCCTTCTTGCACCTGGGCAAGCACAGCTCCAAGTCCATCATGACTAGCATCAGTGTATACCACAAATGGCTGGTCAAAATTAGCATAAGCCAAAATAGGGGCCTTAGTCAATTCAGTCTTTAAGGTGTCAAAGGAAGCTTGGCATTCAGAGGTCCATTGCACTTTGTGCGCTTGAGACCTTTTGTCCGCAGGAACGCCAGCCAACAGGGAATTCAGGGGGCGTGCGATTTTAGCAAACCCAGACACAAACCTCCTGTAATAGCCTGCTAGTCCCAAAAATGCTCTTACTTGCTTGATCGTGGTTGGTACAGGCCAGTCTAGGACAGAGTTAACTTTTTCAGGGTCAGGTCTTACACCACGACGATCAACTACATGTCCCAGAAACTTGACCTCAGACTGCAGCAGCTTACATTTATCAGAACGGAGCTTTAATCCATGTCGCCACAACCGGTTGAAGACCTCATCTAGGTGCTGTAGGTGAGAGGAAAAGTCAGGTGAATAGATGATTATGTCATCCAAATAGACGAGCAAAGACTCCGCAATTTGACCACTTAGACACTGTTGCATAAGTCTTTGGAACGTTGCGGGAGCGTTACAAAGGCCAAACGGCATGCGCTCAAATTCAAACAGCCCTAGTGGAGTAGTAAAAGCAGTCTTTTCTTGATCCTGTGGGTGCATCTCAACCTGCCAGTAGCCACTGGCGAGGTCAAGGGTGGTAAACCACTCTGCTCGGCTCAAACTGGTCAGAGTCTCTTCTATCCTTGGCAGTGGGAATGCGTCCTTGTGTGTTACTGCATTTAGCTTTCTGTAGTCAACACAAAACCGTAAACTCCCATCTTTCTTCCGCACCAAAACTATGGGTGCTGCCCAAGGGCTACAGCTCTCTTTGATGACTCCCTTCTCCAACATACCTGCTAACAGGGACTTCACCTCTTTGTAGAGCGAGGGTGGAAGCGGTCTGTACCTTTCTCTGGTAGGCGCAGAATCACCCGTGTGGATGCGATGTTGTACTGCGTTGGTCCGGCCGAAGTCTTCATCGTGCTTTGCGAAGACCTTCTCCCATTTTTGCAAAAGCGCACCAAGCTCTTCCTGCTGCTGCTCAGACAAGTCAGTTCGGTTAGATAGGTTTCTCACCTCCTCGGGGAGGCCATGTTGTCCAGGGTCAGATGTGGTGTGGACCAGGGCCACTTCAACCACCCCATCTTCCTCCAGAGACAGGCTCACATCGTCAGGACCGTGCACATCAGCAGAATCAATTTGGTAAAGGCGTCCAAGTTTCTGATAGCGGCCTATTGTCCAGCTGTAAGGATGTGGGTTACAGACACGTATTGGGATTTTGCCGTTTCTTACCACTCCGATGGTTCGGGCCACACCCACTTCGCCAGCATTTGGCAGTGCCTCGACCAGGGCACAGTAGTCTGCGCCGTCAGGGCCCATCCGGGTTTTACCCCACACAAGCAGCTCGCTGTTAGGAGGGACAGTGAAGGCCCGCCCACCAGACAGCCGCACGTGCCCTAGGAACCCATCCTCAGCGACAGTAGCTTCAACGCGGCGACAGGTGGCGAAGGCATCTCGCCAGGGCTTCCCAAGTTTCTGTGGAGGAAGGGCAGACTTTCCGGGCCATTTAAAGAATGCATCCCAACAAGCCATCACAACATTCATTCCAACAATAAGGGGATGCGTACAATCCTCATCTCTTACAATCACTACTCCACGTCCAGGAATCTGTGTCCCTTCGACTGCCAAGTCAAGCACGGCATACCCAATATACGGGATCTCCAGACCATTAGCTGCTCTCAATTTAAACAGTACAGGTGTCCTTCCAAGCTTAGCCTGGGTAAAATGTTCATTGAACACACTCTCGGCCATTAAAGTTACTTGTGACCCGGTATCTAGCAGCCCTTCCAATTCAACTCCTTCAGCAGTGATTTTTATTGTTGGACATTGGCCTATGAATGTCTCTGTGGCCCTCGTCTGTGCTGTTGGACCAGCCACCCCTGCCGAACGGACCTCAGCGGCAGGGACAGCTAGTTTAAAGCTGGCCCTGAGGCAGATGCCGTCCGACAGTATCTGGCTATATGTCCAGCTTTATTGCACAGTCGACAAATGGGCCTACCTCGTTCATCCCGTTGGTTGCGTGGGGGTGATCGGTAGTAGCTCCGGGGTGTTACTGGCGGCTCTGCGGCGGTTGCAACCGGTGACAAGTGAGGTTTGAGCTCCCTTATTAGTTCCTGTGCCAATCCCTTCATCTCAGCCTTCACTTCCTCCATTATGTCACGCTTGAGGGTCTCCTTCCAGTCCGAATATGGTTCCTTTGAAAAACTAGACTTATTATTGACAATGGAGCACGTTACCTCTGATGCAGAGCTGCCATATTCAGAGTCCAACAACAGCGCCTCCTCTCGCAGCGCTGCAAAATCTGCATCTGGGTGCCGACGAGCATACACTTTTAGCGCCTGTGCCATTGGTCCTTCACGCAGTCCTAGAAGCAGCTGATCTCTCAGGGCTGCCTCGGAGGGGGGGTCGTCGTGCCGCCGTAGCCTGCAATACAACTCACGGAGACGTAAAACAAAAGACTGGACCGTTTCACCCGGTTTTTGAGCACAACAAAAAAATTGTGACCTAACAACAGATGTCGGGGTTTGGTCACCATAGAGGGAGCAAAGATACGCAAAATTTTTTCGAGCTGTGTCTTTTTCGTCATCCTCTAGGACACTGACTTGACGCTTGGCTTCACCGGCTAATGCTCCCAACACAATAGCAACCCTTCTAGGCTCAGTTAGCTCTTGAGACCCCAACAACCCTTCCATTTGTTCTTTCCAATCACAGAGTTTTAAGTCATCCCCTGGCCCTTTAAACTTAGGGAGCCAGGGGGCACCAGGATATACTGGCATCATCATGGCTCCTTTCTCCCTGGCAAACAAGTGTGCTCGAGACCCAGATCCTGCCAGCAACGCCAAATTATGTAACGAGGTCTATGGAGGTGTTTGGAAGCGGAATGAAATTTGACCGGAAAAATAACTATTGCAAAAAAAGAGATTGAGTGACCGGGTGAGAGCACACTTGTCTACCAAGGAGGGCAAAAAGGTCGTGGCAAGTTATTAAAATTTAATACAAGGAATAATTAAAACAGTAAAAAAAATGCCCACAAATAAAAACACTGTTAAAAGTCCATTAAAAACAAGGTGGGCTAAAAAAAGGTTAAACTACTAAAAGGCACGGTCCACAGTCAGGTGCAGGCAGGTCCCACTCCCTCCTGGTCCAGGGCAGCACTCCAACCTGGGTCACACGCACGGGGCCACCTAGAATGCAAAGCATACGCCAGTACGGGTGTCCGAAACTATAAGGCCTTAGGCTACGATGGTGGAGTGTCGCTACAATACTTACACACAAGGCAGAGTTATCCTCTGCCCCTGCGTGTGTTCAGCGTCACAACACTCCTTCACTTAGCCTCGACTCCTCCCGTCTGGCTCTCGTCCTCCGCACGCTGAGACACCTACGCGGAAATCACTAGCGGCAGTCAAACGTTCTAAACAGTGATGTGCTCGATCTAACTTTATCCGACAAGTGTTACTATGTCCCCAAAAGGTACTCACACGGAAGGCAGAGTTCCCCTCTGCCTCTGCGTGTATATCGCCTCGCAACACTTGCGGTCTCAGCGTGCTGTAGTCCCGATGCGTGTGCCGTCCTGCTCGTCCTGCTTGTGGTGGGGTGCCGCGGCTTTCCTGCTCCTGCTCCTGCGTGCTTGTTGTCTCTCTGCCTCTCTGTCTCTGTCTCTGTCGTGGCTCCTGCGCTCCTTTTATTTGCTCCAATTTCCGCCAGACACAGGTGCTTTTGATTGTCCCGCAGCAGGGATTGGGGTAAAAGCCATGTGATAAAAACATGTGACTATTGCGAGTCCTTAAAACTATAAATAAGGTTAAAATACACTGCAAGATAAAAACACAAAACCACAGCACACGATAAAAACAAAAATAAATGCCAAATCACTTGTTCTTATTCACACTAATGAGTTAGGAGGGGTGAGACCTGCACTCCACTTGAGCATCCCAGCAGACAATAGGTCTGTGACATGCTAAGGAGTTAGGGTCGTTAGCCTCAGCAGGGTCGTTAGACCTGCTCCCTTCTACATCAAGCAGACCTTAGATTGTTTATGAGTTAGTATCAGGATTAGGGTGTGGCTAACCACACCCATAGGTTATAAATCTCCAACGCGCGGTCCGAGAATTCATTCCCTGAAGAAGTCCGCTAGTTTGAGGACGAAACGTCGGGAAAACTTGCTAAGAAGTACAGATGATGGGTGAGAAACCTTCCTTTGCTTTGACTAATCCCTGTACGACTGAGAGCTTACACAAACTCTCTGTAGAAGGTTCAAGGAAAAAATACTGGACAAAACGTACAAGCTGCGTCAGAGGAAACACTTCTTGTGGCGGATTGCAAAATAACCTCTGAACATACCATTCAAGAGCTGAGGAAGCAGATACAGCTGAGAGACAAGGTGATCAGCAATCTAACATAAAGTGAAGAGAAAGCGAAGGAGAAGCTGGCCAATAACCAGAAAGAGGTGGACGAGTGCAGGGTGATTTTCCGCATGAAAAACTCTGTTATTGCACAAATTAAAGAGGAGAACGCAGAATTCCAAGAAGAGAATCAACAGATGCAGAGGCAATGCAATATCTCGGTTCAGGAGGCCAATAAGGCAAAGTTAAAAGCCAAGATAATGTTTCTGGAAAAACACTCTGAAAACATAGTTGAGAATATGGCCATGACTCTAAATTCTCTTGCCAGCTCAAATGACAGTCTAGAGCAAGGGCCTGCTCCTTTGAGACAACATTTGAGTTCCAACCCGACAAAAATCCAGAACCTCCGTGTACAGCGCTGGTAAGAACACAACAGCGTGTTGTGTTTAGGCCAGACCAGCCACAACAGGTCACAGTCAACACAACAGGACAAAAACCAAAACCAAAGAAGACACCAATACCCAACAAATTCCTTCAATTCTCAACTCTCATTCCATAAAATCAGATACATAATTTTATAATAATGGAAGTGTGTTCCCTTGCCTGGGAGATCCCTACTCAGTGAAAGGATTGGTAAGTACTCTTTTTCTGTACAGCTTATCTTTTGTTAACCTGCATAAATAATTTTCAATACTTCAATACTATAATACTAGACTAAAAACATGTCCGCAAAACACAGTTCCATCGACGAGGCCTACTTCAAACTCTGATCAGGAAGTTAGTCTGTAAAGAAACCATCGGCTACAACTTGAATTCCAGCTTTTCGGAGATGACTGCCAAGAAGCTATAGCAATGCTGACTCTCTCAACAAGTCAAATAATCATAAAGGACAATATGAGGAATACTTTTCAATATCGTCAATCTCTACATGATCAATCTCTACACGACCGATCTCTACACGACCAATCTCTACACGACCAATCTCTACACGACCAATCTCTACACGACCAATCTCTACACGACCGATCTCTACACGACCAACAAGTCTCTGTCTCTGTTTTGGATGTTTTTCCAAGATTTCTTGATAAACCAGGTTTAGTAAGTATACATTACTTTTTGCTTTATTATTCCCACATCAGTAAAAATATAATTAATCATATGTCTTCTAGATTGACCAGGACTTTGAGGTGATGTTTGGCGCAGATGTTTCTGGTAGAATTGTCTCTAAATGGCCAACTTAGTTCAAACCAAGGAACCTCGCTGAAAGTAAACACCTCAACAATAACAGCTACTTTGAAGAACAACATTCCAGTTCTGCAGCACTCTGCAAAACATTTAAGGCACAGTCATGGCCTATGATCCCACCAACATTTGCGAATCAGTTATGGACAGCCAGGGGGTAGTTCTTTTTTTTTGCCGGCTGTGAGAAAGTGCATCAAGTCTTTACCTCAAATGGTTGAGTCTGGTATGTTTCTTCTTGGCTGGAAAAAAAAAAACCTGCAGTTACCTTTTTCAAGACCGGTGTTTTATGATCTCCAGTAGGGAGCTTCAGTACTGCCTGTAAAGGGCATCGCCACAAGCTGAATTGTCTTTGATATACTTATCTGTTGTTCCAACATACACATCTGTTATTGTAACGCTAACATATTTTATTTTCATCCAGTACATACTTTTATTAATTGCGCCTGTATGTATACTTAAAAGTAACTTTCCTCAATATTTTTCAGATTGGAGTGAGCCTTGACATTTTTCTTGCTGGGGTGAGCCTGGACAACCGTTCCTTTTATGTGCTGGTAATGGGAAGCACAACACCCAGATTTTCTACATGGTCGTTGACCATAAGGTGCTACCATGCCAGGGACAAACATCACTTGCCTCGATGGATGAACTTCATCTTCAGTTTGAACTATGCAGAGTTGCTCAAAAACTTGTAAATCTTCATACAAAAAACGATCTAAAACATAGACATTGGACAAATGAAGGAAAACCCAAAAGTCAAAAAGCTCAGAGCAAGGATCTTAAATGCTGAGTCCCAAGATACCATATGAAAAGTCTGGACAATGTTTGTTTGTTTCTTCTGTAAAGGACAACATTCCAGTTCTGCAGCACTCTGCAAAACATTTAAAATTGTGGAGCCAGTTGAATAGTACCAAGCGTGCAACTAGATGTGCAAAGAAACCAAACTACAAACGAGTATATTCTCGAGTGCCTATAGCAAAAAAAAAAAAGTTAATTTTGGCAACTTTTAGAATGAGGAGCTATGTACTACCTTTCTGCAGCTGCGTGGCCTTGGTCCTCGTTCTGTAGCTTAGGTCCTGGATCTATAGCCCGTCCGTCCGTGGGAGCGGATCCCTCTCTCAATATGGATCTCCTCGAGGTTTCTCACATTTTCCCACTGGGTTTTAGAGTTTTTCCTTGCCGATGCAGGAGGGTCTGTTGGACAGAGTCTAACAAGAAGGACTGTGGTGATGATCCAGGACATTCTACAATATGAATGACATGGGCAGTTATTGAATATGTTTTTGCATAATGTATGATCTATAATTAAAGATTGATTATAGTTACACCCCCAAAATTGAAATCAGATGAATAATTCTCAAAATCAAAATATGCTCTCCAAATTCAACTTTATTACCACGGTTTTGAGACTTCTAATTCCTCGGGTTCCAAGAAAGGAATACACAAACTTGGTGCTACAGTGGGGCGACTGTAAACTCATTGTGTCCTTAGGCAAGACACTTCACCCACTTTGCTGTGTGTGACTGTTGTGCGTGTGGATGTGGTGGTAGGAGGGGCCGATGGCAGGCAGCCTCACTTGGAACAGTCTGCCTCAGGGCAGCGGTGGCTAGTAGCTTACCACCACTGTGTGGGATGAATAGTTAGTGTGACGTGTTGCATGCAATAGGAAGCTATATTTCAGATTGAATGCAACAGTTTGAGGGAACCAAGAGCACTTTGGTGTCATGACAGGACCCTCAGGAATGCAAATTAATTGCTATTAATGGCTCCAATAATAGTTTAGTATAGTTTTGTTACTTTGGAGAGGATCTGGGTCCACAGGCCTGAGTTCTCTCAGTTCCTGTTGACCTTGTGATCTTGAGAAACCTACAAGACCCCCCCCCCGTGCATTACCATACATTTGAAATAAAATTAATATAAAACATATCTGTATATTCAATTTTCTTATTTAAAACTCCAGGGCTCACCATTGACTAACATATTACTAGCTTACTTTTGCCTTCCAGTTAAAGAAAGTGACAAATTAAGTGGGTTTTGGTGAAGAATCGTTGGCGCATTGACAGCTTTATCATCAGTCATTTATTTTTCCAGATTTACTTAGAGGAAAAAATTTTTTTTAGGTAATGATAGTTTTTCAGCGCGCATTTTCCAATCCAATCCAATCCAACTTTATTTATAAAGCACTTTAAAAACAACAGCGTCGACCAAAGTGCTGAACACAACAATGAGGATTACATTAATAAAACAGTAAAAACAAAAGTACAAAACATTCCAAAGTCGAACTTCTCAGGTTGTGTTAAAAGCCAAGGAAAAAAGGTGTGTTTTAAGAGAGGATTTAAAAGGAACAAGAGACTCTGTCTGTCTGAGGTGCAGGGGCAGTGCGTTCCACACGTTTTCCCTGAGGGATGAACAAAATTGCTGATCACCAACTTTCCTGGTCTAAGTGGGGATGAAGTTAGCGAATTATAGGCCCCAGTCTACAATAAATAGGATAAGAGGCAATTATGTAATCCAGCAGAAGTGGTTATTTAATGTGAATTGTTATTAGGCCCGAGCCCCGAATGGGGAAAGGGCCTATTGTTTTTGCTCGAGAGATGTCAAATTCTGCACTTTGAGCCTTAATTTCACCCCCTGAACATGCATGAAAAGTTGTAAAATTTTGCCCAAAAATCACACCTGGCAAAAAATTTGATATTTTGGTGTTTACTTTTATTGGACTCAAAAAATGCCAGAACAGCGCCACCTACAACAGCCAAAATAATGCCCCTATGGGAGTTTTGGAGATCAAGTTTGTCGTAGAGCCATGAAATTCGGTACACATGTTCCTCAAGTCAGGACAAGAAAAATATGTTATTATGGCCCCGCCCTCTGACAAACAGGAAGCCCATGAATTTAACTGCAAAATGGAAAAATGAACAGCAATAGTTTTCATACATCTTCTCCTCCTCGGCCGTTTCACCGATTCGCCTCAAAATCACTCCACATCATCTAGCAATCTATTGCTACGGGAACAAATCATCACACGGCGGCGTCACGTCCTTTAGCGCGGTGCTGCGTGGTACGGTGGTGCGGCGAAGTGTGGGCCGTTGTGGAGCAGCGCGTTGCAGCTTGGGGCGGTGTGATGCAGATCCGCTTGGTGTGGGGCGGCTTTGTGTGGGGCAGCGTTGTGTGAAGAGGCGTGGTGCGCGTGGCGCGGGATGGTGTGCGCGGTGCGGGGAATGCGCGCGGTGCTGGGAGTTGCGCGGACAGGCGAGGGCCGTTCGACGCCGCTTGCGGATTCAATTAATATTGGATGTTTCTGTGCATTTTAACATAGTATTTATTCGCCACTTCATGTTATCACATGACCCTTTCACCCAATCATTGAGCCCTACCAATCAGAGACACCTGTGCCTGGCAAGCGGGCACAGAATAAAGAGGAACGCATAGCGGAGGAGAATAGAGACGAGAACAAAGACAAGGAGATAAGGAGCCCACGCCGCGACCACCTCGACCACAGGCAGCAAAAAGGACCACGCACCGGGAACCCTGAGAATGCTGGGACCGGAAGTGTCAAGAGGCTACAATGTTGCATACAGTATAACATGCATACAGTTATACATACATAATAATATACAGTACATGCAGTAAATACATGTCTCTAACATATACACACACACACACACACACACACACACACACATTAGTATTCATAGTCACATGTTTTTGAGTTTTATTTTGTCTATGGTGCAAACACAAATTCAATCAATCAATCAATCAATTAGTTTAGTTTAAAAACAATCCAAGATGCCCAACTCCAAGCCCCGCCACCCCACAGACCCAACCAAAGCCACATTTATTATTAAATATAAACACACACACACTCACACATGCACATGCACACACACACACACACACACACACACACACACCCACACACACACACACACACACACACACACACACACACACACACACACACACACACACACACACACACACACACACACACACACACACACACACACACACACACACACACACACACATACACGTTTTTGTTACCTGGTGGGTCCCTTTGACAGGGCCGTTCAGAATGGGACCCATAGACATAATCTTTTTTTACTGGGACTACTTTAAGTAATACAAAACAGTCAATAGAAACCAAACAACTATTTTAAAGGAATTTTATTTTAGATTTTTTTTTCGAATTGCAGTGATTCTATTTTTGACATAGAATTTAATGCCACTCCATGTCCGATGTCTAAGGTCATCTGGTGAGGCATTAATGCAGGCCAGGCAGTGAGACTTCCCAGGGACCTTTCCAGTCTGTATGAAAGGTGTCATGGTCTTCTCCACAGCCTTCACCTCAGATGCAGACCATGGCTTTCTTACACGTTCTAGGGAGAGAAATAAAAATATATTAGCAATATACACTCCCAGGGTTAGGACCAAGCAGCCTGGCTGTAATCCCCCACCTGGTACACTTACCAGAAGGGGCACTGCCACTACCATGGGGTGCATCTGGATGAATGGTTGAAGGTTCTCCGCTTGAAGTTTCTTTTAGCCCGTCCGTTTGTGAGAGGATCTCTACTGCTCTCCCTGTCGCACAGAAAATAAAAATACAAGTGGCCTTTAGGGGAAAAAAAATCATACATATTTTAATAATATCAAGAATTACCTTCAGGCTCAATTTGTATCTGGTCGAGGCTCTTTCCTTCGAATTCCGTCACTCTTCCCTGCTCCATGGCCATCAACACTTTGCTGATTTTGGCCAGCTCCAGTGTCCCCTCTGGTAGTCTGTAATATTGCCTGTGGATGCGAATGTCATGGCCGAGGAAGTTGGCAAGTATGTCCATCTCATTCTCTTTCATATTGAGAACTGTAGACATAGTAGCTATGTGCTTTCTAAGTTTGGTTGAGGATAGCATCTCTGGATGCACCGCACCACATTCTTTGGCTACCTGGCGTAGGGAGTCTGATCCCCTGATGTGGGTGTCTGCACCCGGGCGGGAAAAGAAGTATGGGTTATGGTCAGAGATGGAACAGGCCCTTCTGTTCTCCACCAGCACCTCCATCGAAGCAATCATTTCAGGAGTCAAAAGAACCGGCACTTTCCGACTTCTTTTCCCTTTAATTTCAATGCGTTGAAAATGCTGACACAGCTTTTTCTCAAGTTGGGACAGTCCCAGAGCAATGTCAGAATGGATCCCAAGTCTTACTTCTTAAGGTAAAGGCTGTCAGTGGCATCTTTGAAACCTCACCTTCCCTTCTTCGATTGAAAATGATGACCTCACAAAGAGTCAAAACTGCCAGTTTAGACCAATGCTTAGACGTTGGCTCACTTATTAGGGTTTGCACATATTCAGGTCGACATACCTCAATATGTGCATGCATGGCTCTAACGTCCTCAGTCAGAGGGAGCAGGTCCGGAGTGTTCCACTTGGCTTGCTGGAGGGTCT